>CM017568.1:24885908-25485908 GCA_007844125.1 Sinonovacula constricta | reverse complement strand
TCTGGGGGTCAAAAACAGAGGATTGCCATTGCGCGGGCCCTGATAAAGAATCCATCGATACTTGTGCTGGATGAAGCAACAAGGTAGGTAATAAGAGGTCGATTGTGAATGGTGTCATACTTTAGTTTTGACATTGGACCACAGGTATGAAGGTACAGGGTACAAACCCCCATGCCAAGCACAACATGATGATAGTTTGTCAGGATTGTTTACTGCCCATTCTCCCAGGTAGTAACGACCTGAGTACTGGTTCTACCCAGGAAGTGGACAGTCTAGAGGAAATAGTTTAAACAAAAACAATTTATTTCTCATAGACTGTAAAAGAATATGTTTAAAATAGATTTAATATTTTTGCTTTAAAAGTTAATTATCTCCCTTGCTTGTAGGTATTACTTTTATATACTTTATGAAAGAAATATTCTAAACTTTAAATGTAAATTTGTTTATTATAATTGTGTTTGTCATCGTATGTTTATGTAATGCATTTATTACGCAGATACGCAATTTAGTCCACATAATTTTGTATTTTTTCAATACCCAGACCTTTGTTGACTAGAATTTACCTAATCTATTATGATTATGACAATTAGATCTGAACTTATACACATCGCAAGCTAACCCCAACCTCCCCCATAATGTCAAAATGATGTCAAAGAAAAGAAAACATAACATATTCTAGATCCATTGCAAGTACAGTGAATCCACTTTATTCTTCTATGTGCCAAATGGTTGAAAAAACGTGAAAATTATTGGCTACCGTCCTGCTGTATACATGTATAATCATTTTTTTTGTGCTGATAATTTACTCCATGGGATGTGTTAATCACATGCTGATATTTGATATTTCAGTGCCCTTGATGCAGAATCAGAAAGAGTTGTCCAAGAAGCTTTGGACAAAGTTTCTAAAGGTATTGCTAAGTACTATATAAAAATTGAATAAAAATAAACCCTTAAATGTTTTGACTGTATGCTTATATTAAAAAAAAATCAGTTGATTCTTACAGCTAGTAAGAACAAACTAGGAATTTCAACTACAATTATTACTCCAAGATTTTTTTGTAATTGAAAGATGGTTTAATAACTTGCTTTGTAAATTCTATTTTTTTTTAAATGTAATTGATCCTGATGTCATTATTCTTTTTTGCCATTTTTAATCAAGGCATGGTGCACATAACTACATAGTGTAGGCAGCTGAGATTACTGTTTCTATTTGATACTTAGACAAATTGCAAAAGCATGGAAAATTGAAAAAAAAATTGTATCATTACTATTGATGGGTTAAATTTAGTTAAGCTTTAGTAAAACTATAATGGCTGTACATTTTTAACTCATTTTTAAACAACTGTCCTTTACATAATTCTTAAATCTTTTAATGTGACATCCCGCTGGTTCTTCCTCAGCAATTAGTATTTAGATGTCTCCCATATGATCATAAATTGTATGGGTGCCATGTAACAAGAAACAAAACAAAACAATGTAATTTCTTGTGCTGTTTATGTACAACTTTTTCCAAGTTAGGTTTATCACATCATTTCAGGTCGAACAGTGCTTGTGATTGCTCACAGACTGAGTACCGTTCGGGATGCAGATGTGATAGCCGTTGTGGCCAATGGGGAAATCGTTGAGGTAAGAAGTCATGTCTTTTAGCAAAATCAATCATATGAATTGAACTTTGAATTTGAGACTGAGACAGTTCTTATATCTCATGTATCATATTGGTCAGATTTTAAACTTCATTCAAATCAAGCCAATCAGATCCTTTCAAATTGTCTTAGACTCCAACTCCAAGTTACATTACCCTGGGCAGAGTGGAAATGGCGAAGTTGGCAGACCCTTGTTCCACTGTATGTAGTATAAAGTGTTCAAGGCATTCTGTTACTGTGAGAGCTGTACCATATATACTGCAAGTGATGTTTCAAGCTTTTGAATGTTTGGGATCCATGCCAAGACATATGAAGAGTTTTAAATAGCCATGGCATAGCTTCCCTTGTATTGTGGTTTGGCAAACCTGCCAAGATATATGAAGAGTTTTACATAGCGTTGATATAGCTTCCCTTGTGTTGTGGTTTGGCATACCTGCCAAGATATATGAAGTGTTTTAGATAATCATGACATGACTTCCCCTGTGTTGTGGTTTGTCAAACCTGCCAAGACCTTTGAAGAGTTTTAAATAGCCATGGCATAGCTTCCCTTGTGTTGTGGTTTGGCAAACCTGCCAAGACATATGAAGAGTTTTAAATAGCCATGGCATAGCTTCCCTTGTGTTGTGGTTTGGCATACCTGCCAAGATATATGAAGTGTTTTAGATAGTCATGACATGACTTCCCCTGTGTTGTGGTTTGGCAAACCTGCCAAGATATATAAAGTGTTTTAAATAGCCGTGGCATAACTTCCCTTGCGTAAGCTCAGTATGTTAGGGTATTTATACATAGATGGTGACAGGGCAGTGCTTGAACTATGACACATCACAATTAGCTGATTTGATGAATGTGTGCATCTGAATTGTACATGTATATTGTTCTTCATAAAACTACCTGTGTGTATGCAATAATATAAGATACGTTGAAAGAATGGCGGTATGTCAGTTTGATCTTACCATTGGTTCCATAGCCGGAGTGTTAAGGTCATGGTCATAATGTCATTCCAGTCATGGTAGTGATAATGATGTTGATTTTGGTTGTGTTGATGATGATTATGATTGTAGTGTAGTTTGTTGGTTTTACATAGCAACAACACAGTTATGGTCATATTGGCCATGTCTAGCTAATTATTAACTGAGGAAGACCCCAGACTTAAATTTACTAGAACCACCGACACAATGCAGGTTTACTGAAAAACCTCCCTACAAGGAAGTTCTCGCTCCAACCGGGTTTCGGTGAGGAACTGAGAAGTTATGAGCAGTGAGTCCAACCACTGGTCCATGGTTGTAACCTGCTAATGATAATGATGATGATGATGATGATGATGATGATGATGATGATGATGTTGATGATGATGATGATGATGATATGGCTGTTATAATATGGTTATTTTAATAATGATGAAATGGTTATTATACATGATCAACTATTATTTCTAATGGTGTTATGTTGTTTCTTCTGACATACTTGTTTCCTTTTTATTTAACCAGCTTGGCAACCACTACAGTCTGAAGAAAAAGAAAGGCTTATACTGGGAGCTTATTAAACAACAGGAGCTGGAGCAGGATATACAAGAACATATCAAACATAGACATTTTGACTGAGAACGTGCAATTGTTCTAGGTCATTGTGTGCCTTACTGATGTCTGGTGTTATACTCATATGTTACCAGTTGTAATTTGAGTATACAAGTATAAATTAATAGCCGAGTTGAATTTGTTGCAACCGAAATTAAGAGTCAAATGTGTGTGGTCCTTCCCCATAGCTCATCTTTTTTATAGCTCCTGTGGCAAAGTGGTAGAGTCGCCAATTTGACAACTCCTCTGCCTGCTTACCCTCTCACCGCTTGGGTTTGATTCCTGTTCGGGGCGACGGTCTTAATGTGAAAAGGTCTTCCAGCTGACTTGTGGTGCACCGGTGGTTCTACCCAGACATGTGTCTGGGGTTTTCCTCCACCAAAAAGCTGGACGTCGCTATTATGATCATAAATGGTCGCTGCAATGTATTTCAAAAAACAAAACATCTTTTTGCCCCGTTGTCTGTAATTATAACATTTGTTCTGGGCAGGTATACGGTAAGCAGAGTGATGAACTGAAACCTTAAAACCATCTGTATTGACCATAATATCCCAGTTTAATCTGTTCCACACGAGAATTGTAATAGTTGAATATTTAGAACGTCAAGGATCAGTAATGGCACGAAATTGTCATTGACATTTTGTTACTTATGTTTGAGAATTGTTATAGCTAAATATTGAGAATGCTAAGGATCAGTAATGGCACGAAGTTGTCATATACATTTTGTTACTGTTTGAGAATTGTTATAGCTAAATATTGAGAACGCCAAGGATCAGTAATGGCACGGAATTGTCATTGACATTTTGTTACTGTTTGAGAATTGTTATAGCTAAATATTGAGAACGCCAAGGATCAGTAATGGCACGGAATTGTCACTGACATTTTGTTACTGTTTGAGAATTGTTATAGCTAAATATTGAGAACGCCAAGGATCAGTAATGGCACGGAATTGTCATTGACATTTTGTTACTGTTTGAGAATTGTTATAGCTAAATATTGAGAACGCCAAGGATCAGTAATGGCACGGAATTGTCATTGACATTTTGTTACTGTTTGAAAATTGTTATAGCTAAATATTGAGAACGCCAAGGATCAGTAATGGCACGGAATTGTCATTGACATTTTGTTACTGTTTGAGAATTGAGAACGCCAAGGATCAGTAATGGCACGGAATTGTCATTGACATTTGTTACTGTTTAAGAATTGTTATAGCTAAATATTGAGAACGCCAAGGATCAGTAATGGCACGGAATTGTCATTGACATTTTGTTACTGTTTGAGAATTGTTATAGCTAAATATTGAGAACGCCAAGGATCAGTAATGGCACGGAATTGTCATTGACATTTGTTACTGTTTGAGAATTGTTATAGCTAAATATTGAGAACGCCAAGGATCAGTAAATGGCACGGAATTGTCATTGACATTTGTTACTGTTTGAGAATTGTTATAGCTAAATATTGAGAACGCCAAGGATCAGTAATGGCACGGAATTGTCATTGACATTTTGTTACTAATGTTTTCTGCTTTTTATGTATGTATCATCCTTTCACAATATTTCTCTTTGTATGTGAACATGCTGTTTTAATTCAAATTAAATAAAACTGTTGAGAAAAAAACTGTTCATTATGACCCCAAACGATGAACTATCTTGTTTAGAAATATATTGAAGTACTTAAATATTTACCATTTATTTTGAAATTGTGTCAAGAGGTTCAATATTTATGGCTTGAAGAAGAGTAAAAAAAAAAGTTATTTTGTATATATTATTTTGTGTCCTCTCAAAATACACAACACCATGTGTAAGGTTGTGGACATACACAGATAACAGTCAATCGGAACTCCACGGGTAATTTCGTCCTCGGGACAATCATCCCTCGGATGTATCGGGTGCAATGATGCTTGCTCAAATCACGATTGTTTGTTCGCCGGAAGTCGGAAGAAGATGCTTAAAATGTAGTTCGCACAAAACATAAACAATGACGTCGTTTGACAGCTGTGTCTTTGCTGCGCCGGGTAAATTAAAACATGGATAAATTAAACTTTGAAGCAGTCACAAAGTGAAGTTTTAAAGGCATCGTACTTTAGTGAGCAACTATTGATATAAATCAGTGTGTCCCTATCGAGCCAATCAGCGTTGAGCTAATGACTGAAATATACATTAAGTATATTACCGCATGGGTCATTCCCAGATACACCAGATTAAAACAACAAAAAAAATGGCAATTTTGATCAACGATAACCAAGTCGCTTTTCAACGGTACCTGTTTAAGAAGAGCGAACTTTTGTCTCTCAGTATTCTCGATGTGTAAATGACTGGCCAGTGAGTATGTAATAATATATATGCATGTAACTGATGTATCTAATTAAATGTATCTCCTTTCTTATTCATGCAGCAATGAACATCAATTAGTGCTATAAATCACAGTTGCCGGCTATTTAACATAGATCAGAAGCATTACTCATCGGAACTGACACACTTATTTTAATGTGCCCGGATATAGCCCAGTACGCATTTGTAAACCGTTTTCTTAAAGATTAAATCAGACAAATTGGGCCCAATTCTTCTTATTAAACTTCCAAATAATAAATTATTGTTAAATAGAATGACCCCGTGAAATTCGGCTAATTGGTGTCCTACAGCTATGTGAAGCAATATACTCCACTCGCCATAACAAACATGAACATCTTACCTTAGCCACGCTGCATAGTTAGCTAGTTTTGAAACGGAGAATATCGTCTACTTGTAAGAGCACGACATATCATCCAGGTAGTTTGCTGTAACGTCAATATATGTAAAATATATATAAATTCCGTATTTCTACACTTGAGGAATGAGAAAAACACAACATTGTACCGCACATATGAGGTTTTAAAGTAAAAAAGATTGTGTCGAAGTTTAACCGCGTTTTTCAGCGTACCGTTATTACCGCATTTGGACCCAAAATCACAGATCTCTTCACATATAGTTTTAGCAGAAATCCCCATCGTGCTAATTTAAAAATTTTAAAGTTGGACGTTAAGAGTTTTTTTCATGATATGTTTTGTCTATGAAGTGAGATGGTATTTAAAATTGCATTTGCTTAGAATACAGTCCTAGTTTATGTATCAGTGTTTGCCAAGATCCCCCTAACAGGCTTAATTTATTGTTAGATGTATTTTATATAGTTGAACTTTCGTATAACACATTAAAAACAATGAAACTTTGTAAACAAGCCTACATGTTTGGATTGCTCCATCTACGTACATCAATTCGCGAATAAGCATCATGTGAAAACATTTAAAAACACGTGTAAAACCTGCTGGAGCATTTCCGGTAAACGTAAATCAGTCCTTTATTTGTACGTAGGAGTTCAGGACTGTTGCATTTTATTAGAAGAAAGAGAAACAGCAGGGACCTGCCTGGTTAAACGTACTTACGTCCAATTTATTGGAAGAGTCCTAAATTAAAAGACAAAAAAAACAACAACAAAAAACAACACACACACACACACACACACACAAACAAGTTATAACAAATAAGTTTTCAACGTTCGTTTATAGTTAATCTATCAAGAAACGATAATCATACAGGCACATGCACGGCGTTTGTTATGATTTAAACTATATTTTAGACAAGACTTTCGATGGAAAATTACCTCCAAAATGCATAAAACGGTGTTTAACAGTGGCATTTTATCCGGAAGAGCAAGACCATGGCCATATGTGCATGTACCAAAAATATGCGCAGCCACACTCCTGTAAGGGATTTTTAAGAAATCCAGCAACAGATTGTTATGAAGTCGGGAAAATCCATACCATATGTTCTACTTTTGGTATGTTCGTGTTTTTTTCAGAGGTGTGGGGGGGGGGGGGGTCGGTTATGGCCCACTGACACTTGATCGGCCATATGACACCGAACACATAAGTATAATGTGAATTGAACATTATCAGGTTAATATTATAATACGTGAGTAGAAGTATAAAAACTCTAATTAAAATGATGTGAATTATAACTCAAAACAGGTTAGCATAATAACCAATTGAATTGAATCGCATTCAGGAAGCAAAGAATCGGACACGGTATTATATAGTTCGTACATGCTACTGACATTAAAATACTTACAAATGTGGTTTGTGTCAATAGGTATTTACTATTAACCTACTTTGACAGAGTCATCATCGTTCATACGGACATATACTCCTTTAGTACAGGTTTGTGTACTGTTTTATATTAACTACATGTACTTTATGTTTAAAATTCTCATAATATTTACTATCTTTTTTTTTAAATACCAGAACTTCGTGTGTTGATATCTTGTTGTTAAGGTAATTGCGGCTTCTATACTTATCATGCCTAAAGGTTAAGATTAACGTTTGTCAAACAGAAACGTATCCGGGAATTAAAATTTAAAATAATTTAAAATGTTAACAGTTAATAAGTACGAATATACATTACGTTGATTTCATCGCATTGTTTAAGAGTGGGACTGTCTATATTTCTGTACCGGTTGTTTTAATGATTTGGGTTTGTATATAAGTGAGAGAAAAACACTTTTGTTTTATAAATTATATTTTGTAACGATGAAAACTATACAAAACAGGAAAATAAAGTGGTATGTTCAATGCTACAAACGGTCAATAAGGACCAGGTTTACTTTTTAAGAAGCTACAAAAGTTACAAAATGCAAATTATATCCCAAACTTTATCGCTTAGGGAATCCTAAGCATGACGTATTTTAGAAATACTCATTCTAACAATTATTACGCATTCCCAATGCACCTTCACAACCTCACATTAATTAAATAATCGTGAAGCTAAATTCCCTATATAAAGTTCTGCGATAAAATCCGAGTAGTGTTGATGAATCCTTCACCTCTGAAGAGTTCGACGAAAGTCGTCTGCCCAATCGCATTTCCGGCGTATCAGTCCGTTTCGTACCGAGGGTCGTTGGCCGAAGATTCATCCCTTGCTCGATCACGAATAAGGTCATCTAGGTGAGCTGGAATGAAAAACAAAGACAGATTAAGGTTAGTGTGACATCCTTTATCACGGTGAGACTGTGACATCTGACACAGGTAAATGTTAGATTAGTTATTTCAAAATACGCAATGCCTATGAAACCATGCACGAGCACAAGGAAAAACAAAAACATAATAATAGAAAGACAATACAAACAAAAAGATACAATACAATGGCTATGGAATAACAATACACAGTGACAAACAACAACAGAACAAGAATCAATATTTAAGATATATATGCATTATGACAAAAAACGTAGACAACACCACAAGAAACAAAAATGTCGTTTTTAAATTAAAAAAAAATACCCGTATCGTGGGATGCATATTCTGTCCAAAATGACTACAGATGACGTAATATCCGGTCTGAGTATAACTCATATGAATTTCATATGACACACTGAGCCAGTAAATAATATTTGCTAAAATAGCACCAGAATGATCAACCTACCGAATATGGCATTTGCCCTAAATGAGATATTAAACTACTAGTTCAATGTAAAACAACCTACTGATAAGAAATCTGCCACATAGAATATTGTCTTGATATTGTATAGACATTGTCCCTGCAGGCTAAGCTATTCTATTGAGCGGATACGAAGGATTTCAGATTTACTGTTAATCACATACGCATATGGAAACAGATGTTAGCAGGGTGACTCATAATGGCGATGATTCAAAGAAGAGTGATTCATAAATACTCAACAAAAACATCTGCCGGTGAATATTGTATTAAATACATTCACGACAAAGTAAGTTTCCATAAAGATACGTTTGTTGTTGTTGTTTTAAATACATCACAGCGACACAATATTAATCATTATAGCGACGTCATTTTTTTTCTTTTGGTGAAGGAAGACCCCAAACATATGCCAAGTTAGAACCACCGGCGAACGGTGGGTCAGCTTTAAGCCCTTATCATATTAGGTCCTTCGCCCCCCACCAAGACTCAAATGCACGTGGTGATGGGGCAAAACAGTCAGAGGAGTTATAAACCGACGACACTATAGGTCGACCACGGACGCACTTTAAGTTAAATATATAAATTTGCGTATACCATGCATATCATAATAGAAAGTTTTAAAATTATATTAAATTATATTACCAAGTTTTCGACAAAACCCCGTGGACCGTGGCCCGAGTACACCAAAATCTCTGTCGGTCCAGTAAATTTTACAATTGAAATGTACCGACGGTTCATCAGAATTTTCAGACATACATTTTCTAAATTCTTAATTATTATGAAAACACATAAGCTAAGCTAAACAACGTACTACAAAACCCAACCACTCGTAACAACTCGGTTAGCTTACCAACCTTCTGTGTCAAAATGCCAAAGTCATACTTGTCCAGTGAACTCTGGTCAGCTTGGTGGACCGAAGGTCAAGTGTTTCGTTCGCAAAGACTGTATTACGTAAGGCAATGATTTTATCTTAGTTTAGCAATCGTAAAAGTTAAACGAATATTTTACTTCATATTTAAAATATTATAACTTTACATTTATTAATTTGTTTATCAATGCTATATATCAGGAATACAACTGCAATATTGAATAAAAATAAGAATGTTTTACAAGCATAGATATTCATTGGCGTCACTCGGTTGACGTTTTTGGTTTTGTTGTTTTGGTTGTGGTTATAATGTTGCCAATACTGACAAAAGTCAACAGTGTTTTGTTTGGCGAAAAAAATGATAATGCTATGTAAACATTTAATACATTTTGTCATACTATCATAAACAAGAGGGTATTATTCTACTGAGCGGAAACGACCGATTTTAGAATGCAGTCTAACCTAAATACGCTTATGGAAACAGATACCTGCAGGGTGACCCACAAGGTTGATGATTCAGTGTTGTAGCAGGCCGACGCTGATAAAGTTTGTTTATCGTCCCACCAACAGTATTTCAGTTATCTGGAGACGATGTCCAATTGAAGCAGATATAGTGCTGCCTTCATTGTGTTTATCATGCCGTGAACAGTTAGCATGATACCACACCCAGTTACATTAATCCTGACACCGGGCCAAGCAGTCGTGGAAATTCCCCTTATATTTGCTTAAGCGTTAGCAAGAGAGCTATACCACTAACCATTTTTAACTACTTTGGTTTGTCGCGGCCAGGGATCCACCCCGAGGCCTCCCGTACCTGTAGCCAACGCCCTACCGATTGCGCTACCAGGTCCAATACGCTGATAAAGATTAATGTGTCCAATACATACATGTATATATACGGCTTTATATAGTACATCAGAACGAATTGCGGTCCTGGAATCTCCTGGCATAAGGATACAGTCGACAACTTCTAACTCCCCTGACTGCTTAGCCGTCCATCAAATGGGTTCGAGTCCCGTTCAGGGAAAGTCCTTCATCTGGCCTGCGGTGGGCCGATGATTCTATCCAGACACATGTCTGTGGTCTTCCTCCACCAAAATAAGTAGGCTTAGTTATAATTATCATGAATGGTCGCTGCGATGTATTAAAAACATTTCGCCATGTTTATTTGGTTTTCATTATAACAGAAAATGTTTTCGAAATTGTTCCCACAGATATATCCTCCTGTGCCATATTTGGAAATAAAATGCTAAACATAAGTCAGATGGAAAAATTTTGACCATGAAATTCTCGCCTCCAAACTGCGTCAAACTCAGGCGGGATGAAGAGTTACACGTTGGTGCTCTAAATATTCGGCCACTCGCGCTCCTTCACTGTATGTATGGAGGAACATTTGGACAAATATCTGGGATAGAACGCCCGACGCATCGAAAGAACGTTCAAGGTGGTATCTAACAATTTATCTATATTAAATACACGAACCAAAATAAAACCACCGCTTAGGAGAATTTGGTCACACTTTTTGCATAAACCCATACACCAGTCGTCTAAAAGACGATTTTGAACACTTACTTTATTGCTACACTGTGCCAATCGTAAAAAAACAGTATTCTAAATGTCCAGTCTATCTCTGAAGCTCGGCTCGACTAGGAACCACCTGTTTTTAATGACGAGTTGAAACGTGACTAGTTCACACAGATCTTTGGCATAAATGAACAGTATTTTGCAAGACCTTTTTATGTACCAATGACTTATTTGTTGTTTTTTTTGTGTGTTCTGTTTCGTATGTATACACATGTACTTCACTTTTAAATGTATTTTCGTCGCATGCTCTTAAACCATGTAAGCGCATAAAACGCCTATATTAAATACACGTTAGCACTGCTTTGGGGAAAAAAGTTCGAACATCTGTTTGTAATGACGACAGGGGATTTATCCTTGACTGTTCACAAATATCTTTGGCTTCAATAAGAAGCATTTAGCAAGACCTTTTCTGTTGCAATGAAAATCTTTTGGACCAAACTGTTGGATACCACCTTTAAACTTGAGCGTTACACATGTAAATGTTATGCATGATACATCTTCATATATAAATCTGTAATACAGGAAAGTTTAAAGTATGTAAATAATGGAAATTGTGGCTGGAACACGAAAGCAGTAAGGACGTACAGACAGACGAACGGACGGGCAGGCAGTGCGACTGTTAAATGCGGGCCATCTGGGGCATAAAGACATAAGAGTGCAGAAAAATAGTCCTTAATCAAGGTAACGCACAGGCAATGTATCCTGCCACTCTCTTACACTGTCGGATATACATTTACCTCTAACAGTCTCAGATTATTGAAGGCCACGTGACTCTATCGTTTGTCCGTTTTGACAACATTCTTGTCATTGAGCAGATGTGTAATATTGAGGTACGAACGACAACTCTGCTTGGAGATTGGTATCCTGCACATAACAACAGGCTTCACAGCCTAGATAAGGTGAATATAGCTGCATTATATAACGGCGGCGATGGTTGCTATAATACCAGCTGAAATAACAAGTTATGTCCTAATTCACGTTTTTTCTGAACAATCCATAAGAAATCCTATTTCACGCTTTCGCGAACAATACACAGAAAGGACCACAAAACATTGCCTATCAAAAATACACGGCCTTAAAATAAACAGTGACAAAGTGAAATGGAAGCAGTTGTTACATACTGGTCCTTGGCCTCTTGAGGACACAATGCAGAACCGTGAAATTCCAGTTTCTCTTATACAAACCTAACGTCACGTGATTTTGTTGTTTGTTCGTCAAGAAACCGGATACGTCAGTGTTGGTGAGAACATGCCACCATACAAACCATCACATGTATGTACGTTCATATACGACAACACAGGCATGAGCCCACATGTTCTACATTGGCATGCAAAATAGACGTATACGGAATGGCCATATAGTATTTAACAACACTTATACATGTTAGTGTGGTGCTTAAAAGTGTATTAAACAGCTCTGACAAGTTGGACGTCAAACTTGTCTTACGTGTCAAGACGTGTCCTTCGCAATGTAAACATTTTGCGATAATTTTCCATATTCGAAATAAAAGAAATGTTTCCCTTGTGGGAATGTATTTTATATACTTTATATAAAAAATAACTTGCTTATTTATTAAAGCTCTCAACCTTTTAAATGAATTCTTTTATCAATAAATAAGATTCCACTTTATAGGGCAGGCTTCGGTCTTAAGTGTTTATCGAAAGTTTAGAAAGTGGACAAATCTTAAGTCTACTGCAGTAACTATATAAAAAAATATCTACCCACAAGGGAGGTAAGAATGTAGTTTTTATTAATAATTCGCGTCAAGTTCCTTTACATACGAAACGAGATCATTCATAAGAACATAGAACCAAGTTTAACACAATTTGATGTAAAACGTTAAGTTAATAACAGTACAAAGATGCACTTTCTAGTCAGAGAAGTTATAAGTCCGAAGCGACCGCAGGTTATTATTACGAATTCACTCAATGTAGACCATATAGATTTTGCTTTATAAATGAAGCATCAACAAATATTAACTTGTGATTAAAAATAGATTGATTATATCCAGAAAAAAAACCTTTTTCTCCATTGAAAAGGCTATAAAATTGAAAAGAAACCGCACAGTACTGAACTACCTTTTTCCATAATCGCTCACTCCAAGCTTCTCTCAGAAACCGATTCTGTTCGTACGTCATATAAGAGACCTAAGTGGACAACATATCCTTCTATTAAGGGCGTGGACCGAACCATCAAGCTTCAGCTCTTGACTTGATCGAAGCAAAGTGCTCTTCCTACTTAGCTACCAGGACAGACAGCTCACCAGTGAGCGCATATTCACTAGTAAGCAAAAAGGTGTATTATACAATTGAAACCAGTAGGTTAAGGAAAGGTTATCACAGAACAACTGCGACATTGTGTTGCTGACTGCTTCACTACCGCCCAAATAAAAATGCTTTCCATAAGGGGCAGCGCTCTTAAAAGCGGCGCAAACAAACGTTGGAGAGTCACAAATGTTGTAGACCTATTTAAGTTTGAAACTTTAACAACTTTCCAAAGACAACTACCTCGCTGTTTGGCACCCGAAACTGACCTTTAAACAGCGTTAAAAAACTAAACAGTGAAAGTAAGTGCTAAATGTTTTGGATTGCAACAGTTTTATGACTTAAAGTTAGTATCCGACAGTGTTTTTTTCTCATGCAGTCAAATAAGTTATACTTTCCTGAGAAGATAAAGAGAAATACCGTTTATTGGCGAAAATCTGCACAGGTAGCAGCTCTTCACTGAGAAAACCACGCAACCACACATTTTTTGCCAATAGCCAGCTCTGGCGTCGAGATTTATTTTTAGCGGATATCCCCATCGAGCTTATTTATAGAACTGGAAAGAATGAACATTTAGCGTGTTTTTTCGAGACTTGACATTGTCTAACAATGTAGGCAGTGTTCAAAGTCGTCTTTACTTACACTAAGGAATGAGTGCCAAAATTCCGGAAAGCACAGGCAAACTTTCGGATTCCACCTTTATAGGCGCGTCGCCTATATTATGGAATGCTCACCGAAATTTGCACATGGAGAAGAGTTTGTATAGCGGACTTTCTAAACCTGATAAAATACAGGCCCGAATTCGGTAAACGGCGTCCTATTTTATGTAGTTATTTATTTTTATATTTATATGTTTGTGTGTGTCTGCAACTTTTAAAAATAAACAATAAGATACTGAGAAAGAAACAACATACTTCGTGCTAGAAAAATGCTACCTGAACAATACTTAATCTGTGTAAAGTGAAGCTACTGCGCAAGTGCACTTTCTGCTTGTACACTTAAGTTTTATAGTTAATTATAATAAATGTGCATTTTTTTCTCTACATATGTTACATACGAAAACCTATTAAATGGTGGCGATTTTGCGTTTTATTTTGTTTTAAACTATTCTATGGCCTCATGAATATAAGTTATACATAATGTTTCGCGGGATTTATAGCATACTGAAAACTTTCAAATAAAAACCATAACTTTTCATTGGTCTTTGTTTCTTGCTCTCTTATTGCTTTAATCTATTTACCCTTCCAATTTTTGAGTCGCCTTTGATGCTTCGCATCAACGACTTTTCTTGTCATATTTCTCGTGTTAGCAAGTACAGTTGAGACCCTATAACCTCTAAGCCAAGATGTATGCATGTACACATTCACAATGTGTAATGAAGTATGAGCTGCGTTCAGACACACGAGACGTACCATAAAACAATGCTAATACTAGTATTAAATGTACGTACCCAAAATGAGTTCCTTATTTTTTATTATTAGCTGCGTTGTTCATCAATTTCTGTGTATTCTTCCGCGTATGGCCCCCAGCCTCTTCGTGATGGTTCGTTTCTGCTTCTTTCTTCGTCCTTCCTTTGCCACTGTGACTTCGCATTTACAAATTTATCCTGTTTGATATTGTACTCATCATACTCGTCCATATACTCATTATCGGCAGCAGACGCATTCTTTCCCGACATCTTCCTTTCAATTATACTAGTAAAAACGTCCTCAAACAAGTTTTCTGTAGTACAGTACAGCTACAACTGTAAACAAAGCTGTATTTATTGCTAGCCTTGCCACGTAATAGATATTTCGTGTAAGGTCTCGTATATATGCTGACTGGATCACATAAACAGCTGTGTAGTCACGTGAATCCCGAACATTGCCGTCTTGCTTTTGATTGGCTAACAGGGTTTAAAGGCAGCCCAAGCGTGGATGTCAACAACTTGTTTTGGTTGTAATACAACTGCACGGGATCTTAGGGAGATAAAGATATGAGACCACTGCTGAGGTCACATAAGGTCATGGGTTCGATAAAGATATAGGTGTTGCCAAGTTCGATAAACAGTGCTACTATAACCTTTTACCATTGTCATAGGAACAGAATTTTATAATGTTTTCATTGACATAATTGCCATATACATTGAATAATCGAACATCCTGTTATAGCCAGAACGTGACACGTGTATTGACTTTTATAAACGACCCTTGTTGGGAAAACACGAGCAAGAATAGCGATGATGTAATATTGACGGAACTCGACTTACAATATAGCTATTTCGTATCTGCTGTCTTATATTAGGACAAACGTAGGTAACTACTTATACTAAATATTTTGCAGGAGGACACGGGTTGTATACATTAAGTTATTTTTACTTGGAGGTGGTCACCGACAGTTTGGGCCACTTCAAGCAATTAAATAAATTATTGTTACCTGAAAAAAATGAAATTATGTTCATTGCTGACTTATATCCATGTTAAAATCAAAGCATAAAACCCTACTTGTCATTTCAAAAATCTATTTCTTATCTGAGCCACATGGTCAGTTAGGTACTTTAAACTTAGAAAACCACGCGACCACTTAATTTTGAGATCACGTTACATAATCGTCCGGAGAATCAGCTCTGACGTCGATCTCTATTTTCAGCAACCGGAACACCCCGGATCATCTCTCGGATGTATGTAGGTAGTCGGATCACCTCGGCCACTTCCGTAAATGGGACTTATTTTGTGACAGGTCAAAACAAAGATGGCAGCTCGGATGGCAGCTCACTATAGTACGAGTTTGATTTACAAAGCGCAGCAAACAAAACCGAAGTAATTTAAAATATTTTATGACTCCCCGGTGCTATTTTTTTTTATAAAAGTTATTATTTTTCATTGACTCCTTGGAAATACATGTAATGTTAACAACTGTGGAAAAAACTGCTATTATCTATGTCATTTAATGTATCTGAAACGTTATTTGCACCAAATTTGAGGATAAATTTCCAAACCATATTTAACCTTAAAAATTAAAAATGTTCCTTAATTTCTTACAAATGCTAAGAGATTCCTTACATTAAATAGTTCTATGAAAGCCATTTTAAATAAAAATCTTATATTGAAGGAAACAATTCAAGATTTGGGAAAATTTCTGAATTTATGTCAGAAAAGAATAACTTAGCTTCATTATAAATATGATCCCTGATTAACAGCAAAAAGTAGGCTACACTTCCTGATCAGACCAACCCCAGCATCCCCTTCATAATTTACATAGTTCTAAACTTTTAGCTAAAGGTCGAGCTATTGTGTTGCATAAAGGTCACAACGCTTTTCAACTCTTTTAGCCTTTAAAAGGTGGTATCCGAAAGTTTGAAAAAAACTATTTTCATTATACGTCTTAGAAAACCATCTCGTAAAATGTTGTTTATTGATGTCCTACACCTGTCGGAAAAGTGAACCATAACGCCACAATCGTCATAACAAACATGTATTTCCCATCTAAGCAACGCTGCACGGTTAGCAACCAAGAAAACCCAGTGACCACTAATGTTTTAGTTCATCCACGTCATCAGCTGTGACGTCGATGTCTATTTTTAGCAAGAATCCAAATCGTTCTTATTTACTGATATTGTTACATATATAAGATGTAGGCAAACTGTCGGATACCACCCTTTAGTTTGACAACTAGTAGTATATATAGTGATACAATCATTAACCAAGTGTAGGTCGGGCGGTTCTCTGTGTCAAGTACCCTTACGATGTAACTAAAACGACTTTAAAGGTAGAAGCCGATAGTATGCCTCTATCAAATGCACGTAACAACATTTTCTCACTGTTTGGGAGAAATTAGGCATAATTTCTATATAAGCTCGTACTTTAGTCTAAGTAAAGACGATTTTGAACACAACCTACATTGTAAGCTACTACTGGTATATATTAGGCCAAAAAGTCTCTTAATATTCATTCTGTCCAAATCTATAAATAAGCACGATAGTGATCTCTGAGTTGTGGTTTCACGTGGTTTTCTTAGTGTAAAAAATAGCTATCTCTGCAATGTGGCTAAGATTAGAAATACCTGTTTGCAATGACACGTGGGGATTTATGCTTCGCTGTTCACACAGATCTAGGCTATCAATAAACAGCATTTGGCATGACCTTTTCAGATTACAATGACTGATTTGAGAGAAAAAATCTTTGATCCAAACTATCGGATACCACCTTTTATGAAGTAAATTTGTCTTCTTTTATGTCTTAATCAAAGCCAGGTAAATGAATTCAGAACGCATTCCTAGCAAGCTTTCGTTCGTTCTTCGCATTTAATGTTTAAATTTGCTTCTGTTAGGCCAAGAATAATTGTTCCTTAACAATTCCTTTTAATGGCGTTCAAGTGTATGTCGGTTATTGTGTCAATATCCTAATAGGAAAAAATACCTTTCCGACAATTAATTGCAAAAAATTACAAGTGCGACAAAACAACATTTTTAAATATTATCAGTATACGTGTATTTAAAAAGTAACAAAAAAGATAAAAATAGACTTTTATTTTGTTGTATATACTGTGTACACCTGGCTTATAGCTATTTGTATTTTGTGATAAAACTCTAAACTCTATAATAAAAACGCGTATGTGACTGAATTTAAAACAATATTAAATCATTCACGTTTGCTAAATTTACTCAATGAAAATATTACAAAAATAAAACATCCATAATCAAGCATATTAATTATTGTTTATCTAATGATCGGTATGTCAGGTGATTACTTTGTCAAAATTAGAGAAAATTGAACTGAAGTATATGAGGAAACTTACTTCAAGACTTACCAGAATAAACGAAATGCACATATAAAGGGGAAGTAATACATTTATGACTGAATCAAATAAATCAACGTGATTATCTTTCTTGTTCATCTCGTTTAGTGGTTGGGAATACATATTAACATTAATATCATAAAAGGAAAGTGTTCATTTGAAATTGACGCACAAGTTTCTTAGATGACAGAGACAAATTGCCAGCTTGATGCCTTTTACAGGGATTTAAAGAAGGTATTCCAACAGCTTGGACCAAATGATTTTTATCAAATAACCAAATAAGCCATGTCTTTACAGAAAAGGTCCTGCAAAATACTGTTCACTGATGCCTTAGATTTGTGTGAACAGTTAAGCACACCCTAATCGCCATTACAAACCTATTTCCTATCTGAGCCACGCTGCAGAGATAGCTATTTTGAAACTAAGAAAACCACTTGATAAACTTACCTTTGAGATCGTGTTGTATAGTCATCTGGGTAGTCCGCGCTGACGTTTGTTAGCAGAGATCATGCTTATTTATAGATTAAAAAAAAGTGAACACATTTTAGAGTTGTGTTTTCGCAAGCGTACTGTCTCATACATATGTAAAATCGTCTTTACTCAGACTAAAGTATACGTTATTGCAGAAATTATGCATCAATTAAATTCCCAGAAACCGTGGGAAACTATTGTTATGCATTTGGTATAGCTAAACTTTCGGATACAGCCTTTAATAACAAAATTAGTATTCCTTTTTTGCGGCTCGCAAACAGAGATTCTGCATAAATGTATGGTTCTTACCTAAAGTACAGTACGCATACACATGTTAAGTATTAAATAAAAAAAATCTCAGGTATATTTGTTTATTGTGAAACAAATCAAACCTAGGTTTTAAAAGCACATGTACATTTTTTTTTTTACTTTGTTCAGATTAGTTTTACCATAATTGTTAATACTAAGTATTTGAGAAATTTAAGCTAATGGCACCAAATTTGGAGGGCGATAAAGAAGTCAAAACACTTCAATAGTAAGAATTTGATTAAATTAATACCAAAAGTGGTCATTTGGTTTAATTCTAAAAATAGCTTACTGCGCAGCCTGGCTCAGAGAGCAAATTCCTCACAGTGTGCAACGACTAGTAGTGGGGCGGGGGAGGGGGTTGGGGTTACACTTCACTGTTCACACAGATATAGGGCACCAATGAACAGAATTTTGCAGGACCTTTTCGTGTAACACTTATTTTGGTAGTGTGAGAAAAAAGGTCCAAACTGTCGAATATCAACTAAAATGTTATATAACATTTTTACAAGAGCTATCAGTAGACAGTACGCTTCCCTGTTCACAGTGTTAAAGAATGTTGAGCAGACCGAATGTAAGATTTGTAACAATAAAACAAAGAATCATTGACAATTACAAACAAAAATGGCATAGTAATATACATAATTCAAAACGTCTTGCTTATTTAAATGCAATTTTTAAAGAGAAACATACTTAAGCAGTGTAACTGCTAGTAAAAATAGAACGTCACTGACAAAGTTCAGACTATCCTCTCATGACCTGGTCAATGAAACAGGTTGATACGACACTAACACCATGGACGGCAGGAAATGCATACACTGTTCGATGAACGTAGTTGAAACGGAATACTATGGCGTGTGAAACGTTGCAAAATTCAAAAAATATTTTTATGTGTTATAAATACACATTTATATTGTATAATTTTATATTTATGTGGTAAAATTCCACATCTGTATTGCATAAAAATATTTATGTTCAATATTTTTTATTTACATTAAAAAAAATGAATATGTATGTGGTAAAATTATTTTTATATTCTATAAAAAGCAAGAAAAAATGCGTTCAATAATTGCATTATGGGCAATGATTATAACAAACGATTTCATTGGACAACATTCCGAACACAGCTGCCATCATCGATTTGGAAATTGCCACTTCGTTTAATTTAAAGGTATGTGTTAAACAATGCACTAAATTAAATATATTTCAAAATAGGGAAAGCTTAACAACTGTTAAGCCATGTTTATAATACTCCGCCAAATATCGTGGTCCAATGATATAGTTCGTTACAAATGTTTTAAGTATCCCATGATGCAATTATTGAACATAACTATTTGTTCACTTTACCATAATGAAAATTTACCATATAAATATAAATATAGAACAAAAATATGTTTTTTTTTACAATATAAATGCTGAATTTTACCATAGAAATATTATTTTTACAACATAAATGAAAAATTTTAGAATATAAATATGCAATTTATCACAAATACTTTTTTTTTCGAATTTTGCAACGTTCCACACGCCATAGAATACTATTTTTTACTTGTTTGTACGAATAAAGAGAATTAAAAAAAATATTTGAAACTATGTTTTTGTCACTGGTCAACTTTGCATAAGTTTGCCTCTCTCCTTAAAACTGAAAATGTTAATGTTTTACAAAATACAAATGTATTGCAAAATTTGTATATCATGCTTTCCAATTAAGAGATAACCACAACACATAATAACTTCGTTATGTTAAAAACAATTACACTTCTCTGCAAATACCAACACCCTTAGTTCGTTATGTAGAGATTATATATTATGTTGTTGGCTATATTTATATGTAAAATAATGCCAATAAAATTATGTTATGTTATGTTTAAAAATGGATGTTTTATAAACCACCACCGACAACGACGTCGGATTGTTTGATCTAGCAAAATGATGGATTGTAACGTCGTCGAAGAGAGTAGTCATGTCAAAAACTCCACTCTTTAAAAGAAAAAATGGAGCTAAAAAAGACCAGAATATGAACGAAATCAGTGTTATCTTTTAGACTACAAGTACATCAAACACAGTGAAAACGAGCTCGTAATTCATAATAAAATGAAAATTAAATACGTTCTTTGATTATCATCAGAAGAATTTGAATAAACAGCGCCTTAATGAATAAAATCATATTTTCGCAGATCCTCTTCTTTGATGGCCCTTTATGCATAAAATGGGAATAATAGTTAAAATCAGCCTTTTAATTTATTCAGTTAATTTCTTGTCATGTTATAAAAGCATTAATTAAGTTGCAATCTCAAACAAACTTCTAAAGAAATCTGACGCCATTGTTCGCATTTCTGAAGTTTAAAGAAAGAAATAAGCCAGTTTTCATTTCAAAATCAAAAGTACTGATATAACAAGTGATGACCGGGCCTGGTAGCACAATCGGTAGAGCATGGGATCTAAGTACGGGAGGCCCCGGGCTCGATCCCGGGCCGCGACATGCCAAAGTCATTAAAATGGTAGTTGTATAGCCCCCCCCCCCCCCCCCCCCTTGCTAACGTCAAGCAAATATAAGGGTAGTTCCACAACTTGTTGACATGGTGTCAGGATAATGTGACTGAGTGTGGTATCATGACAGGTGTTCACGGCATGCTATTCACAGTGGAGGCAGCGCTATATCTGCTTCAAGTGGACACCGTCTCCAGATAACCGAAACACTGTTGATGGGACGATAAATCCAGTAAACAAACAAACAGTAACAAATAATGAAAGAATATCCACTAAAGGATATCCACCATATTCATATCAAATCTTAATTATTTTAGTATACCTAAATTTTAATTTAAAAACAAACCAAAAACTAAGAAACTGCTTAGATTAACTGTTTTTACGAACGAAAAGACATTTTTCTTGAAGTGAATTTACAGTTTTCTCCCCTGTAACTAGGCATTATCATGTACTTATAAAAAATGCTTTAGTTTATTTATCCATGTTGCTTATTTTGATCACTTTGTACATTTGATCTTTCTTAACACACACAACACCACACAACTATATGTGAGTGTATCAGAAATAAGCGTTCTTAATAGTTAAAACGTGGAGCAAAAACAACAACAGCACACACACAGAAAACTTTATGGGCCTGTATCAGAAATAAGTGTTCTTAATAGTTAAAACGTGGAGAAAATACAACAACAGCACACACACACAGAACTTTATTGGCCTGTATCAGAAATAAGTGTTCTTAGTAGTTAAAACGTGGAGAAAATACAACAACAGCACACACACACAGAACTTTATTGGCCTGTATCAGAAATAAGTGTTCTTAATAGTTAAAACGTGGAGAAAAAACAACAACAGCACACACACACACACAGAACTTTATGGGCCTGTATCAGAAATAAGTGTTCTTAATAGTTAAAACGTGGAGAAAATACAACAACAGCACACACACACAGAACTTTATGGGCCTGTATCAGAAATAAGTGTTCTTAATAGTTAAAACGTGGAGAAAAAAACAACAACAGCACACACACAGAGAACTTTATGGGCCTGTATCAGAAATAAGTGTTCTTAATAGTTAAAACGCGGAGTAAAAACAACAACAGCACACACACACAGAACTTTATGGGCCTGTATCAGAAATGAGCGTTCTTAATAGTTAAAACGTGGAGAAAAAACAACAACACAACAACAATATGTTGTCTAAAGTCACTATGAAGAAATGCTCCAAAAGGGACGTAACACCGTGTAGTTTAATCGGTAAGAGTAACGTTGCTTTATAAATGAAAAGCGGACATAAACACCTTGAATATTTCGTATTACTAATTATGTGTCGGCGCCTCTTTCTAAATATCTGCCTGGGACCTTTCTCCATCACCACCCTCCTCCGGGAAGTATGATCACCATAGGTATTTCGGCGCGATTAATGAATAAAATTACATAAATTGTACTTTGAAATTAGGAGTGACGTTGGTATAGGGAGTGATAGACCTCGAAAAAAGAATTCTGATATGAAACGCAATTCCAGAAACTTACAAAAACATTTCAAGACAACTCAACGCCATTACAATTGTATACTGATTTCTTTTCATCGCTTTGTGGCATATCGTAGGGGATTCTAAATTCTTATTTTGCATGACAGCATGCAAGATGCATAAAATTATATAAGATCTTCACTTTGCGCGCGACTTGTAGATTTTATTGTAATGTATTACAAATGTAAATTTAGTTATAATATAATCAAAACATAAAGCTTATAAATATTTAAGACGCCTTCAAATAGATTTAAAAGTAAGTTGCAAATGACTAACTTCAGCAAAAAAAAATGTTATTAACTAGCATATGCCCTTATTTTGATTGTTTACGATCATGCATTATGTATAAATATGTTTACCAAACATTCATTATGACTAACTTTAACAAACGTTCATAATCGCTAACTATGTTTACGGTGTTTCATTATGAATAATTACGTTTACAAATATTTATATTGACTGACTACGCTTACGGTGAACACAATTACGCTTTCTAAACATAAAATGGTTAAAACGTTATTACTCCATCCAAAATTAAATCATTAATATATCATTAAACAAAATTTAAAATGGTAATGGTGGCTATTATTTTCACAACCAATGAAATGGCCGAGGTGATCCGATTACCTACATACATCCGAGAGGTGATGAGTGAATTATCCGACGTGTTCCGATTGCATCAACCAGGTAGAAGAGTAGAGTTGTCAAACCACATCACTGTACCTTAAAAATATTTGCTTTTATATGTCGAAGTTAGGGTCCCTTACTTTCTATTTATCTCTTGTATTTACTGCGATGAAGTTGAATTGATCTTAATTCATACGCCCCCTCCCCCCCCCCCCCCCCCCCCCAGGATGTTAGTTTCAATTTAAAGTTAGAAAGTAAACATGTAAATAATGCACTTCGACTCAGATGGACATGGATGAAAGTATCTGTCATCTGTGAACGACGTAGTACGACTCGTTTTGCATACCTTTTCAAGATTCAGAAAGCCTTTACAAAATGTATTTTAAAATCTGTATTGGCAACCAAAAGGCATAATGAAACGCGTCTGTGAAAATTAAAGCAAACTTATCAAAACTAATTTTAATTAAAATTGTAAGTATAAAATGTTATCGTCAGATGGAGAAATACAAAATTTAATTTATTACAAGTAGATGTGCTGAAATTTTCAGTCTACAATGTGTTTGTGTATACTGTTGAAAAATGCTTATATTTTCAACCGTTTTAAGCGCATGCGTAGAAATGTACATAAATAAATGAAATTTTAGGTATATTTATTATTTACGGATCATGCATTTGTGTTTCTTTTTCATCCAGTTTGTTTTTTGCTTGCCTATTTTTTTTCCTTGTGAAAAAGTTATTCTTATCTGTTTCTTTCGTTTCCTTCGGGTATGTTGATAACTAAAAAATGATAATTACACTAACGCAACAAAGATTGCTTCAATCAACTATGTGTATGTTTCACTGAGTTTATCGTCCCACAAACAGTAATTAAGTTATCCACCTGAAGCAGATATAGTGCTGCCTTTACTGTGTATAGCATGCCGTGAACACCTGGCACCTATATTTGATTGAGCGTTAGCACGGGAGCTATACCAGCCGTGAACACCTGGCACCTATATTTGATTGAGCGTTAGCACGGGAGCTTTACCAGTACCATTTTTAAGGACTTTGGTCCTATTTTCTTAGTGTAAGTTATTCGTAGCCATTTTTCATAGACCGCACACTCCCTCTTTCCGACAACTGATTGCCAATTCACCAATATTTTTAGGACGCAAAAGAAGAAACAACAACATATAAATCTGTTGACATGCGCACAGCATCACAAATGACGTCATTATATGTGGACCCTTAAGCGCTCAGCGGTAAATCGACCTAGTTCGCAATTACCTGGCTACGGGCGATTTGATATCAGCAAAAGAGAAACATTTCCACGTCAGAGCAATGCTGCTCATAAAAGATCTTTTGTTTGTGGTCCCGGGTGATTCCAGGCTCTTGTCATGTTAAAGCAGATGGAGAATATGGCGTAATGAAAGAGGTTTACGATTGACGATGGTTAGATAAGATCACGAGAACAAGCCCATGTGTACTACTTCGTCGTATATAAGGTAACCCAAGCCATTGTTACGGTATTAGATACAGAATACTATAAAATTCAAGCACTGTTTCTTAGTCGACTATTATTTGTTGTAAGTTTACACGGATACTTGATTCGATAATATTTTTGAAAAAAAAACAACAACATCAACAACAAACAAAGCAACTAACAATCATCAGTGTCAATATCAGCATACCAATCGCAAGTACTATCAAAGAAGGTAAGTGCACTTTTTGTCTTTGGATAAATTATAATTTTCAAAAAGTTGCTTATCCGTTTCCTGCATGTTTACGCCATTTAACACATTTACAAACCATTCACAACCATTAGCAGAATCTGCAATGAGCTAAGGTTTATGTGTAGACTGGTTTAGCCTTAAATCTATTATTAAAAATTGGAAATACATTTATTATAATCCTTTTAACTCTTTTAAAGAAATACAACAAAATCAAGCAAAGTTTCAAAACTATCGATGACCTATGAATGAAAGGGTTTATGGAGTTTAGTTGTTTGACAGGCGCATAACCACATAAACTATTCAATTTTTATTATTTTTCTTAAAATAGGTCTATTGTGAACAGTTAATCTTGCAAAATGTTTTGTTCTCTTTTTTCGGTGGAGATTTTGCTCAAAAATAAAAAAAAAACACTCAAATTTAGAATCCCAAAATATTTGTTACTTGGTCATACTGATGCAATTCAAATATCTTGTACACCATTTACCTTGTAAGGTTAAGGTATTAATATGTTACATTAAGGTATTATTGTATTTAAAATATGAGTTTCAGCAACTTGTCTTACTGAGAACGGATTCTCAAAGTGGGACTATGATATTCAAAAAAGTGAATAAGCAAACAGAAACATGTCCAGTAAGTGCTACACAATTTTAAACAAGATCAACGGCTCCACAGCGACTCCCGTCCCGAGCGGCTGACGTGTTACTTCTCAGCACCTCACCGCTTGGGTTCGAGTCCAGATGGGGGTTAGAGGCGGTGTGTGTGTGTGTGGGGGGGAGGGTCCAGCTTACCTATACAGACATAAACCTTGTGTCTTCCTGCACTATAATTAGCTGGACTTTGTCAATAAAACCATACTAATGTAACACAAAAAAAACCCAGCTCGCCATCCCCTTAATGCTACAACTGCCATCAGCAGTGTTCTCGTACATAGCACGGCCATAATAATCATACAAGCACTACTGGATATAAAGACGGTTCAGGAGTAAAATGTGCAGTTTGAACTAAATAAAAATTCATTTTACCTTAAAGTGAGTGTCCGAAAGTTTTCCTTTATCCAATACATGTACCAATACCTAAACATTGTTTGGGACACCACCTCAAAGTTAAGTCTAAGGGTCCGTTTATACAGAGCGCGAACGCGACCGCGAACGCGAACGCGGTTTTTCGTCCAGGAATAGTTTAGTTATTTGTAGAAGAACCGTTCAAATAGAGTGCGAACGCGAACATTTTTTGTTCGCGCGAACGACCGCATTGATTGCCCACAGAGCGAATTTTTCAGAAGGTCGCGCGGCTTTTTTGCTATTTTCCAATCAGCAAGTATTTTCCTGGCATCGTTTCCACAAATAGAAATGTTAGTTTCATGACAGTTTCCATAAATAACTTGACACTTTTTATAAGTTGTTTCTAATGCTAATTATTGAAGTAGAAAAAAATAACTCTCCAAATTCATGTCGTCTTTGTAAAAGCTCATGCACGGAAACACGCCTCTTTCTTTTCCTACGTTTTGTGTACAAGTACAACACAACAAGTTCCTCCGTATCTGACTCCATGATTCTAAATGATCAAATTGTTAGAAGGAAAAAACGAGTCGCCTCGAAAACCGTCGAATGTATTCAGCGTGCGGGTTCTCTATTTGAATGGCAAAACTGCTAAAAAGTCGCGTTCGCGTTCGTGTTCGCGTTGGACGCGTTCGCGTTCGCGCTGTGTATTAACGAACCTTTAGAGACGAAAATTTAGAAAATTGCAACAATTCAAAAACAGTACAAATCGTGATCAGTCGTTCTCAATGATCATTCTTTTCAAATTTATAAACAGGCACCATGGGGATTTTATTTCTGAAAGTAGATATCGACGTCAAGACGTAATAACCCAGATGATGATATAACGTGATCTTAAAAGTAGTTGGTCACATGGTTGTCTTAGTTTAAAAATATGTTCTTAGTTTTAAATAACTGTGAAGCATGGCTCAGTTAGAAAATATGTCTGTAATGACAAGTGGAGTGTACCCCTTCACCTTTTCATTGATGAAGAAAATCAACTTCAATTTCGTATTATCTTTTCAGGCAATAATCTGGTTCTTAACTGGTTGTTGGAGATAAACATAAATGACATGAACAGTCAGACACTGATGTGTTGTTCATTCAATCTGTAATGGCACTAAAAGAAACACTTATCAGCCCATGAGAGGTTTTTGTAAAGCTTTATTTTCAGATTATACAATGTCGGCTTCCTGGTTAATTCACCCGGGAAAAAAAGTGCTCATTTAATTTACACGACAGTCAAAGACACAAAATAATTGAGGAGTTAACTCCCTTGTTTAACCACTATAGATACCACCTTTTAAACAGTCCTGTACCTTAATCTAACGACTAGTAAAATTTAAAAATCGGTGTATCAAACTGTTTGTTGCATAAACGGATACGTCAACGAACCAAACTATATTTAAAATACCACTCTTATGTAACAGTTACACACATATTTTACATGCTTAATTATACGGACATTGGAAACCTGTGTATTCAATAACCACCCATTATAGTATATGTAACTTTGTTTATAGTCCATTCAAGCGATGTAATATAGGATACGGAACCGTTCTATTATGACCTCATTGCAGTGTTTCTGATCTACATGAAAACTGTTCACTAAGCTAAACTTTAATTAGGCCAATGTAAGAAAGTAAACGTGCTAGTTTTGTAATAGGTTTGCCTATACGTTAGTCTCAGATACATTAAAGGTGCGTTATAATTTCAAAAAACAACTTTCAATTTTGGATGACTAGAGGATTTCTGTCTTTTCTGTCAATTGATTTAGTGTTTAAGATTACAATTTAGAATATTCTAAATGATAATTGATAGACACATTGTAATTTAAATCTTTTCAATACTAATTAATTAACAAGTTTAATCAAAAAGCTGTTGTCATCATCGCGCCTTTTGTAGTGTCGAGGAAAAGAAGCGAAAATCCAAAATGTATTTTGATAAGAAACTAATCCTGTATATTTTGAATATTTATTTCATTTTCAATCTACAAATGATTTCCTTTATTTGTAAAAAAATTCACAAGTATGATTTTGGGGAAAATCATTTAGTTACCACTCCTCTTAAATTTCACATACTTTGACTTCTCTCGCTAATGTTTCTCTTTGATTAATCATTTTAATTATAAGTCAAATTGCATTTTATGTTAATTAAATTAACCTTCACTTTATAGCAGACAAGTTAATGCACTTGTGCTGACGACAAATTCCTCTCAGCATGTAAGTATTTTACTACTGGATAATAATTTAAAACACAACAACAAACAAACCAACAAACAAAAAACATTAGAGTTTTAATATATTTCATGCGTTCTGACTTATTATAATACCATTCAATGAAGCGTATCATTTTAAACGGCGTAATGTAAAATAAACCGAAAGGTAACTTACTTTCTTGTTACCCTTTGTCATATTTAAATATATGTTTAATATATCAGTCGTGATGATTTTTAAATTAGTCGTGATTTTTAATTACCTATATCATCTAAAAGCAATTGTAAAATGAACCCAGCTGTTCTTTGACTTAATGTGTAATCGTGATCACCGAATATGTTTCCATGTCGTAATTATATATATATATATATATATTGATTACGTAAGCATCTTCGTGTCTGTCTGTTTCCTGTTATTGAAAATTTGGTGTCGAACGTGAATTATGAATAAGACGTTATATGTATGTATGTATTGACAAATCTAATTCATGTTCGACACCAACGTTTCAAAAACAGAAAACCACTAAGTTGCTTACGTTGTTATTATAGATCACAACACTCCCAATACTTTTAATCCTTTGATTCCGTTTCGTGATTCTTTCTCATTTATAATGTTTATAGTTAATATATCAACCTTATAATATAAGACACGATACAGAGCAAGAAACATGATTCTTTAATTTTTAATTTCTCAATTTTGATAAAATAAAGCCGAGGGCCCGTTTTATCTTTAGCAGTTGGTGCTGCATTAATTATTTAAGAATGTTGATATCTGTACATTTATAAACCAGATCAATGATACCGTACCTTTGTGGCTTAAACTACTATATATGGACACAAAAATGGTTTGTTGTGTAATTCGCTTGATATATATTTTTTCATGTTTAATTTTTCCATTGATGTTTGCAGACAGCATAAACTATTATATTAAAATATATTAAGTACACAAAGATAATAATTTACTAATTTATGAAATTATATGACAACAAAACATGCCAAAAGTTCTCGGAATTCAGTATGAGTCATATTCTGGATCATTGATTTTTTTAATTTTATAATAAAAAAAGACAAATCAAATCTTGAACATTTCAACTTCACGTGCGTTGTTATTTTATAAAATCGTATCTCAGAATTGTTCGTTTTTTATCATTAGAATACATTTTATTATAAAATACTGCCAATATATTATTATATTATATAATATAATTCACATTTTATAATATTATACTTGCTTCGACATCTTGAGATTTCCATACCGTTGGTCTCAAATGTAGGCGTTGAATTGCATGCTACCAAGCAGTTATTAACCCAAAGCCACCATATGGTCAACAACGCGATAAACAAATTAAACATTACCTTTATTGTTGTTGGTGTTGTTTGTTTTTGTCATTTTCAGTTTATATGATAACAACATTGATAAAATCGCAATTGACGTCTTGACAATTAAAGTGTTATTTGTAACCTGAAACGACTAACATTGAATATGTAAATTTGAACACATAAAGGTTATTCCCAAGCAAGGTGTGTTCCGGGTGTGACCGATGTTGAAATTGTTTCTATGAGGTATTTACAGGATTCTGTGTTTTGTGGTTCGTCTAAATGGAGACTCAGTTCCTATTACCATTGCGCTAGCCGTGTATAGAGATGTAACAATCGACGACAAATGTCTAGCGCTGTATGTGATGAGAGAGGGATTTGCCGGCATTGTTTGCCGATACTGTGCAGCGACATTTCTATCATTATAGCTACAGGGGCACTTATAAGGTGCTCAGGGACTGAACCCTGCCGGTCCATTATACTGACACAGATGAGTCAGGCGTTATGCTGTCCCCTTAGCCCCGAGCGTTATGTGGGAAGTCGCGACCTCCCGATCCGCAAGCTGACGCTCTACCACTTGAGATATTGCGGCCTGTATATGTGATGAATATACTTGTTTCTGATTGACCATCCTAAAATACTTTAGTCAGTTTCCTAAAGCAAACTTATTATTAGTATTACATGTATATTTAAAGGTGTTATCCGACAGTTTGGACAAAAATATTTTCATTTAACATCTTAATAAACCATTGTTACCTGAACAGGTCTCGCAAAGTGCTGTTTATTGATTTCCTACACTTGTCTGAAAAGTGAACTATAAAGTCGTAATCGTCATCAATTCCTATCTGAGCCACGCTGCACTATTTTTAAACTAAAAAAAGTACGTGGCCACTTAAGTTTTTAGCTCATCGACGTCAACCGCTGTGACTGTGATTTTTAGCAGGAATCACAATCGTTCTTATTTATAGAGTTGAAAAGAACAATTTGAGTGTTGATTAGTTTTACGGCCCTAAAATTGGGATACTGTTGAAAATCGCAAAAGCTTAGACGAAAGAATGATTTTTATTCTGCAGAAATTATGTACAAATACCCCAAACAGAGGTCAGATATTGTTACATATATTAGACATAGGCAAACTGTCGGATATCACCTTTAAGGAGCTAGTAAATAACAAAACGGGGTCGTCCGTGGCGTAATGATAGAATTTCCTCCGATTAAGGACTTGATGTGCTAAGGTCGTCCCGCTGATCTGCAGTGCGCCGATGGTTCTACCCAGACATTTGTCTGGGGTCATCCTTCACCAAAATAGCTGGACGTTGCTATTATGATCATAATTGGTCCGCTGCAATGTATTTCAAAAACAGAAACAAACAAAATAACCAAAAATATTGACGTTGGTACTAGAAACTTGTAAAAAATACTTTTTGCTGATTGTGTATATCTGTATCATGGACCTGCCTGAAATACTATGATTGTGTAGTTCTGTATCATCGACCTGTCTGAAATACTATGATTGTGTAGTTCTGTATCATGGACCTGCCTGAAATACTATGATTGTGTTGTTCTGTATCATCGACCTGCCTGAAATACTATGATTGTGTATATCTGTATCATCGACCTGCCTGAAATACTATGATTGTGTAGTTCTGTATCATCGACCTGTCTGAAATACTATGATTGTGTAGTTCTGTATCATCGACCTGCCTGAAATACTATGATTGTGTATATCTGTATCATCGACCTGCCTGAAATACTATGATTGTGTAGTTCTGTATCATCGACCTGCCTGAAATACTATGATTGTGTAGTTCTGTATCATCGACCTGCCTGAAATACTATGATTGTGTATATCTGTATCATCGACCTGCCTGAAATACTATGATTGTGTATATCTGTATCATCGACCTGCCTGAAATACTATGATTGTGTAGTTCTGTATCATCGACCTGCCTGAAATACTATGATTGTGTTCTGTATCATCGACCTGCCTGAAATACTATGATTGTGTAGTTCTGTATCATCGACCTGTCTGAAATACTATGATTGTGTAGTTCTGTATCATTGACCTGTCTGAAATACTATGATTGTGTAGTTCTGTATCATCGACCTGTCTGCAATACTATGATTGTGTAGTTCTGTATCACGGACCTGCCTGAAATACTATGATTGTGTAGTTCTGTATCATCGACCTGCCTGAAATACTATGATTGTGTAGTTCTGTATCATCGACTTGTCTGAAATACTATGATTGTGTAGTTCTGTATCATCGACCTGCCTGAAATACTATGATTGAGTAGTTCTGTATTATCGACCTGTCTGAAATACTATGATTGTGTAGTTCTGTATTATCGACCTGTCTGCAATACTATGATTGTGTAGTTCTGTATCATCGACCTGTCTGCAATACTATGATTGAGTAGTTCTGTATTATCGACCTGTCTGAAATACTATGATTGTGTAGTTCTGTATTATCGACCTGTCTGCAATACTATGATTGTGTAGTTCTGTATCATCGACCTGTCTGCAATACTATGATTGTGTAGTTCTGTATCACGGACCTGCCTGAAATACTATGATTGAGTAGTTCTGTATCATCGACCTGCCTGAAATACTATGATTGAGTAGTTCTGTATCATCGACCTGCCTGAAATACTATGATTGTGTAGTTCTGTATCATCGACCTGCCTGAAATACTATGATTGAGTAGTTCTGTATCATCGACCTGCCTGAAATACTATGATTGAGTAGTTCTGTATCATCGACCTGTCTGAAATACTATGATTGTGTAGTTCTGTATCATCGACTTGTCTGAAATACTATGATTGTGTAGTTCTGTATCATCGACCTGTCTGAAATACTATGATTGTGTAGTTCTGTATCATCGACCTGTCTGAAATACTATGATTGTGTAGTTCTGTATCACCGACCTGTCTGAAATACTATGATTGTGTAGTTCTGTATCATGGACCTGTCTGAAATACTATGATTGTGTAGTTCTGTATCATCGACCTGTCTGAAATACTATGATTGTGTAGTTCTGTATCATCGACCTGTCTGAAATACTATGATTGTGTAGTTCTGTATCATGGACCTGCCTGAATTACTATGATTGTATAGTTCTGTATCATCGACCTGTCTGAAATACTATGATTGTGTAGTTCTGTATCATCGACCTGTCTGAAATACTATGATTGTGTAGTTCTGTATCATCGACCTGCCTGAAATACTATGATTGTGTAGTTCTGTATCATCGACCTGTCTGCAATACTATGATTGTGTAGTTCTGTATCATCGACCTGCCTGAAATACTATGATTGTGTAGTTCTGTATCATCGACCTGTCTGCAATATTATGATTGTGTAGTTCTGTACCATCGACTTGTCTGAAATACTATGATTGTGTAGTTCTGTACCATCGACCTGTCTGAAATACTATGACTGTGTAGTTCTGTATCATCGACATCTCTGAAATACTATGATTGTGTAGTTCTGTATCATCGACCTGTCTGAAATACTATGATTGTGTAGTTCTGTATCATCGACCTGTCTGAAATACTATGATTGTGTAGTTCTGTATCATCGACCTGCCTGAAATACTATGATTGTATAGTTCTGTATCATCGACCTGCCTGAAATACTATGATTGTGTAGTTTTGTATCATCGACCTGTCTGCAATACTATGATTGTGTAGTTCTGTATTATCGACATCTCTGAAATACTATGATTGTGTAGTTCTGTATCATCGACCTGTCTGCAATACTATGATTGTGTAGTTCTGTATCACGGACCTGCCTGAAATACTATGATTGAGTAGTTCTGTATCACGGACCTGCCTGAAATACTATGATTGTGTAGTTCTGTATCATCGACCTGTCTGAAATACTATGATTGTGTAGTTCTGTATCATCGACCTGCCTGAAATACTATGATTGTGTAGTTCTGTATCACCGACCTGTCTGAAATACTATGATTGAGTAGTTCTGTATCATCGACCTGTCTGAAATACTATGATTGTGTAGTTCTGTATCATCGATCTGTATGAAATACTATGATTGTGTAGTTCTGTATTATCGACATCTCTGAAATACTATGATTGTGTAGTTCTGTACCATCGACCTGTCTGAAATACTATGATTGTGTAGTTCTGTATCATCGACCTGTCAGAAATACTATGATTGTGTAGTTCTGTATTATCGACATCTCTGAAATACTATGATTGTGTAGTTCTGTACCATCGACCTGCCTGAAATACTATGATTGTGTAGTTCTGTATCATCGACCTGTCTGAAATACTATGATTGTGTAGTTCTGTATCATCGACCTGTCTGAAATACTATGATTGTGTAGTTCTGTATCATCGACCTGTCAGAAATACTATGATTGTGTAGTTCTGTATTATCGACATCTCTGAAATACTATGATTGTGTAGTTCTGTATCATCGACCTGCCTGAAATACTATGATTGTGTAGTTCTGTATCACCGACCTGTCTGAAATACTATGATTGTGTAGTTCTGTATCATTGACCTGTCTGAAATACTATGATTGTGTAGTTCTGTATCATCGACCTGCCTGAAATACTATGATTGTGTAGTTCTGTATCATCGACCTTCCTGAAATACTATGATTGTGTAGTTCTGTATCATCGACATCTCTGAAATACTATGATTGTGTAGTTCTGTATCATTGATCTGTCTGAAATACTATGATTGTGTAGTTCTGTATCATCGACCTGCCTGAAATACTATGATTGTGTAGTTCTGTATCATCGACCTGTCTGAAATACTATGATTGTGTAGTTCTGTATCACCGACCTTCCTGAAATACTATGATTGTGTAGTTCTGTATCACCGACCTGTCTGAAATACTATGATTGTGTAGTTCTGTATCACCGACCTTCCTGAAATATTATGATTGTGTAGTTCTGTATCATCGACCTGTCTGAAATACTATGATTGTGTAGTTCTGTATCATCTACATCTCTGAAATACTATGATTGTGTAGTTCTGTATCATCGACCTGTCTGAAATACTATGATTGTGTAGTTCTGTATCATCGACATCTCTGAAATACTATGATTGTGTAGTTCTGTATCATCGACCTGTCTGAAATACTATGATTGTGTAGTTCTGTATCACCGACCTGTCTGAAATACTATGATTGTGTAGTTCTGTATCATCGACCTGCCTGAAATACTATGATTGTGTAGTTCTGTATTATCGACATCTCTGAAATACTATGATTGTGTAGTTCTGTATCATTGACCTGTCTGAAATACTATGATTGTGTAGTTCTGTATCATTGACCTGTCTGAAATACTATGATTGTGTAGTTCTGTATTATCGACATCTCTGAAATACTATGATTGTGTAGTTCTGTATCACCGACCTGTCTGAAATACTATGATTGTGTAGTTCTGTATCATCGACCTGTCTGAAATACTATGATTGTGTAGTTCTGTATCATTGACCTGTCTGAAATACTATGATTGTGTAGTTCTGTATCATCGACTTGTCTGAAATACTATGATTGTGTATATCTGTATCATTGACCTGTCTGAAATACTATGATTGTGTAGTTCTGTATTATCGACATCTCTGAAATACTATGATTGTGTAGTTCTGTACCATCGACCTGTCTGAAATACTATGATTGTGTAGTTCTGTATCATCGACCTGCCTGAAATACTATGATTGTGTAGTTCTGTATCACCGACCTGTCTGAAATACTATGATTGAGTAGTTCTGTATCATCGACATCTCTGAAATACTATGATTGTGTAGTTCTGTATCATCGACCTGTCTGAAATACTATGATTGTGTAGTTCTGTATCACCGACCTGTCTGAAATACTATGATTGTGTAGTTCTGTATCATCGACCTGCCTGAAATACTATGATTGTGTAGTTCTGTATTATCGACATCTCTGAAATACTATGATTGTGTAGTTCTGTACCATCGACCTGTCTGAAATACTATGATTGTGTAGTTCTGTATCATCGACCTGTCTGAAATACTATGATTGTGTAGTTCTGTATCATCGACCTGTCTGAAATACTATGATTGTGTAGTTCTGTATCATCGATCTGTCTGAAATACTATGATTGTGTAGTTCTGTATCACCGACCTGTCTGAAATACTATGATTGTGTAGTTCTGTATCATCGATCTGTCTGAAATACTATGATTGTGTAGTTCTGTATCACCGACCTGTCTGAAATACTATGATTGTGTAGTTCTGTATCATTGACCTGCCTGAGATACTATGATTGTGTAGTTTCTGTATCATCGACTTGTCTGAAATACTATGATTGTGTAGTTCTGTCTCGACCTGCTGAAATACTATGATGTAGTTCTGTATCACGACCTGTCTGAAATACTATGATTGTGTAGTTCTGTATCATTGACCTGCCTGAAATACTATGATTGTGTAGTTCTGTATCATCGACCTGTCTGAAATACTATGATTGTGTAGTTCTGTATCATCGACCTGTCTGAAATACTATGATTGTGTAGTTCTGTATCATCGACCTGCTGAAATACTATGATTGTGTAGTTCTGTATCATCGACCTCTGAAATACTATGATTGTGTTTCTGTATCATCGACCTGTCTGAAATACTATGATTGTGTAGTTCTGTATCAGACCTCCTGAAATACTATGATTGTGTAGTTCTGTATCCGACCTGCTGAAATACTATGATTGTAGTTCTGTATCATCGACCTCTGAAATACTATGATTGTGTAGTTCTGTATCATCGACCTGCTGAAATACTATGATTGTGTAGTTCTGTATCATCGACCTGTCTGAAATACTATGATTGTGTAGTTCTGTATCATGACCTGCCTGAAATACTATGATTGTGTAGTTCTGTATCATCGACTGTCTGAAATACTATGATTGTGTAGTTCTGTATCATCGACTGTCTGAAATACTATGATTGTGTAGTTCTGTATATCGACTCTCTGAAATACTATGATGTGTAGTTCTGTATCATCGACCTGTCTGAAATACTATGATTGTGTAGTTCTGTATCATCGACCTCTGAAATACTATGATTGTGTAGTTCTGTATCATCGACTGTCTGAAATACTATGATTGTGTAGTTCTGTATCATCGACTCTCTGAAATACTATGATTGTGTAGTTCTGTATCATCGACCTGCTGAATACTATGATTGTGTAGTTCTGTATCATCGACCTGTCTGAAATACTATGATTGTGTAGTTCTGTATCATTGACCTGTCTGAAATACTATGATGTGTAGTTCTGTATCATCGACTCTCTGAAATACTATGATTGTGTAGTTCTGTATCATCGACTGTCTGAAATACTATGATTGTGTAGTTCTGTATCATCGACATCTTCTGAAATACTATGATTGTGTAGTTCTGTATCATTGACCTGCCTGAAATACTATGATTGTGTAGTTCTGTATCATCGACTCTGAAATACTATGATTGTGTAGTTCTGTATCATCGACCTGTCTGAAATACTATGATTGTGTTGTATCATCGACATCTCTGAAATACTATGATTGTGTAGTTCTGTATCATCGACCTGTCTGAAATACTAGATTGTGTAGTTCTGTATCATCGACCTGCCTGAAATACTATGATTGGTGTTCTGTATCATCGACCTGCTGAAATACTATGATTGTGAGTTCTGTATCATCGACTCTGCTGAAATACTATGATTGTGTTTCTGTATCATCGACCTGTCTGAAATACTATGATTGTGTAGTTCTGTATCATCGACCTCTGAAATACTATGATTGTGTAGTTCTGTATCATCGACCTGTCTGAAATACTATGATTGTGTAGTTCTGTATCATCGACTGTCTGAAATACTATGATTGGTAGTTCTGTACCATCGACCTGTCCTGAAATACTATGTTGTATTTTTTCTGTATCAATCGACCTGTCTGAAATACTATGATTGTGTAGTCTGTATCATCGACCTGCACTGAAATAACTTGATTTGATGTAGTTCTGTATCATCGACCTGTCTGAAATCGATGATTGTGTAGTTCTGTATCATCGACCTGCCTAAATACTATGATTGTGTAGTTCTGTTCATCGACCGGGCCTGAAATACTATGATTGTGTAGTTCTGTATCATCGACCTGTCTGAAATACTATGATTGTGTAGTTCTGTATCACCCCTGCAAATACTATGATGTGTATTCTGTTCGCTGAAATACTATGATGTGTAGTTCTGTATCATCGACCTGTCTGAAATACTATGATTGTGTGTCTGTATCATCGCCTTCCTTAATACTATGATGTGTAGTTCGTATCATCGACCTGTCTGAATACTATGATTGTGTAGTTCTTATCATCGACCTGCCTGAAATACTATGATTGTGTAGTTCTGTATCATCGACCTGTCTGAAATACTATGATTGTGTAGTTCTGTATCATCGACCTGCCTGAAATACTATGATTGTGTAGTTCTGTATCATCGACCTGCCTGAAATACTATGATTGTGTAGTTCTGTATCATCGACCTGCCTGAAATACTATGATTGTGTAGTTCTGTACCATCGACCTGTCTGAAATACTATGATTGTGTAGTTCTGTATCATCGACCTGCCTGAAATACTATGATTGTGTAGTTCTGTATCATCGACCTGTCTGAAATACTATGATTGTGTAGTTCTGTACCATCGACCTGTCTGAAATACTATGATTGTGTAGTTCTGTATCATTGATCTGTCTGAAATACTATGATTGTGTAGTTCTGTATCATCGACCTGTCTGAAATACTATGATTGTGTAGTTCTGTATCTTCGACCTGTCTGAAACACTATGATTGTGTAGTTCTGTATCTTCGACCTGTCTGAAATATTATTTTTCCTAATTTAGGATTGTATTTTAAATGGTAAAATACGTGTACCTTGCAGTGTGAACTGTTAAATTTCATAATTGGCTGCTACATTGAATAAGCGCTATTTTGACGACGTCACGCCATTTCCATTATTATGTTATTATTTCCATGATGAAGGTTTCAATGACCGAAACGTCGGAATAAATATTACATCATTATTCGTTTTTGTGCGAATTATTTTTTCAATTTAATAATTGGCGCTAAAATATGTAATGATCGAGACAGCGAATAATAATAAAAAGGTTTGTACGTTTCGCAAAGTTTCAAGAAATCTACTGGCGGAACCCAACAATTACCAAGGGAACGGTCAGTAGGCCAAAAGGCTGGTGTTCCTAAACCGAGGCTTGTATATCCAACCTCTCACATTCTGAATTTCTATTCCGTATATGGTCAAAGTAAACAAAAAGATCTCATCAAAGTCAGACAACAATGCACCATAACGGGGAGTAATTGACTGGATATAGATTACATTTGCAAACAATAGTATTGCAAATGCAACCAATTAAGGCATGTATAGAAATGACTGCCTCGGTAACAAAACAGCACCTAAAGATTTAGAAAACAGATAGGTTTAAAACGGTCGTAGTGATAACGTAAAATTAGGGCTACGCAACGCCATTGTATGATAAAAAGTAATATCTTAAAATTGAACAATAAATAAGAATATAAAATCCTACAAGAAAAAAAACCCACCCCATTTAAGTAGATAATAAAGAAAAATGATCAAAACAATTTATTGAAAAGTTAATTATTTCATATCTGATTATTTATGATTTAAAAAGACACTTTACTATGATTACATAAAGCGCTAAGTATTTTGCAATACTTAGGAAAATGCATTTTTCCAATAGCTATATAATCCTTAGTCTTCCTGTACTTAGTCGAATCGATCAGGCAAGAATCTAGTGACGTCATATGAACTTATAGAACAATCCTCGGAAAATTCTTGTATTGACTCTACTGAATGCCCTGGGGTAGTACATGTTTACCGACGCCAGGAATTATCTATATTTATACTACAAACATCAAGACTTCGAGACAAAGCGACTAATAGTATATATACCAATTTCTCGGGGACTAGCAAATCACACTTAATGGTTCACAGTATCCATTTTATCTAATGAATCAATACTAGTTGAGCAATATAACTCAGACGCGCCAGCTAAAAATCAGATAAAAATCAGGACACGATTGGGATTACAAAGGGCTTGATTACTAGCGCAATTACATAGCTACAAGCGATTGTTTTCAAAATAAGAACACAAAAACAAAATCAGTGAAATGATGAATTTTGTGTTTGTCCTGATCGAGCCCATGACACGTGGTTATAAAAGTTTAAACTTGAGTCTGATATCATCCTCAAGGACCTGATTGGCTGAATTTTTAAATCAAATTCGAAATCCGACCAATCAGATGCTTTAGGATGATCTCAATGTGGATCGTCAAGGATATGACTGGTTGAATTTTAAATGAGATTCGAAATCTGAGCAAAAATCAGATGCTTGTTGATAATATTAAACTGGATACTCAAGGATCTGATTGGCTTAATTTTAAATGAAAATCGAAATCTGACCAATCAGATGCTTGAGGATGATCTAAAACTGGATCCTCAAGAATCTGATTGGCTGAGTTTTAAATGAAATTCGCAATGCGACCAATCAGATGCTTGAGGAAGATTTCAAACTGGAGCTCTATGTTTAACACTCTGAGGCACAGGCTAATGTTTTGGTAAGAAGATAGTGAGAGAATACAGAATAAGTTTATAACCGACGATGATTTGAAAATGCCAGGGGATCAAGTAACTATACATGTACAAATTCAACAAACAACAATGATATTAATCTCAATGGTTTAATTGAAACACCTTAGCAACAGATTCAGTTTTATGTTGCTCTGCTGGCTTAAGCTCATGTACTAGGCAGGAAATGCAAACGAGAACCAAGCAATTTCTAGGAATTAATTCTATCTGACGATTGCCTAAACAACTTTTTGAAAGTCATGTCATTATTTATTATGTATTGTATATAATGCTACTAAAATAGAGTTAGCCCCACAAAACTTGGCTTTGTGAAAGTCACTGAAAGCACTACGATTTTTGAATTACACACCACTGAGTCTAATATATACATTTGTAAGCGGAAATAGTAAACCCTTACGCAATACAAAAATGACATAAGATGGACCATGTGTGGAGGTTGTCCAGCTAAACTACGGTGCGCCAGTGGTTCTACCCAGACATAAGTCTGGGGATTTCCTCCACCAATAATTAGCTAGACGTTGCCAATATGACCATAATTGTGTGTTTGTTTTCTTTGGTTTATCGTCCAACCAACAGTATTCTAGTCGTGGAACTACCTTTATATGTGCTTCAGCGTAAGGTATACTACTACGACCATTTATGTTTTCTCTGCTGGCTTCAGCTCATGTACTAGGCAGGAAATGCAAACGAGAACCAAGCAATTTCTAGGAATTAATTCTATCTGACGATTGCCTAACCGACATTTTGAAAGTAATGGCAAGTAATGTCATTATCTATTAGAGTATGTTGCATATAATCTACAAATGTGCAGCACGAATTTCACGAGAATACAAATCCCAAGCAAATTCATAAGTCGGGGAATATTGTATCGAAACACCATTTGATCGCGAAAAGTATAGGATTGGGATTTGCCGATATTTTTGCCGATACTGTGCAGCGACATTTCTATCATTATAGCACATGGGCACTTATGAGGTGCCCAAAGACTGAACCTTGCCGGTCCATTATACTGACACCGACGAGTCAGGCGTTATGTTGTCCCCTTAGAAAGGAGCGTAAGGAGGGAAGCCTCTACTAACAACTTTAAAGTCTTTGGTTTGACCCGGTCGGGGTTTGAACCCGCGATCTTCCGATCCGCAAGCCGACGCTCTACCACCTGAGCTATTGCGGCGGCGAAAAGTAAACGGAGTTAACAGAAAGTAGCATACGGATTTAACCGAATATTAGTGTTTACTAATATCAGTTACCTCTACATACGTTTGTTGTAAATTAGTTTAAAGCGATTTAAAATTAGTTCTGGAACGTGAACTCTTTTGAGAATTCCCAGATGTCCTGCGAATTGCTGGTGTTTTTTTTTATCACAATAATGATTTTAAACAGGTAATGGTAAGGAAATGGGGTAGTGGCTATTGATTACGTCCTTATTTTTCGCTTTAAATGTGGTATCCGACAGTTTAGACCAAACTATTTTCTCCAATAACCAAATAAGTCACTGTTACTTGAAAAGGTCTGGCAAAATGCTGCTCATCGGTGTCCAAATAATGTGTGGACATTGAAGCATAAATCCTCATTCCTCATTGCAAACAGGTATTTCCTATCTGGGGTACGCTGAAGAGATAGTTATTTTTAACTAGGAAAACGGCGTGACGACTTACTTAAGAGAATAGTTATATAGTCATCCGGGTAATCCGCGCTGACGTCGGTATCTATTTTTAGCAGAAATCACCATCATGCTTATTGGCAATGAAGGAACTTTTAGAGTGTTTCTATCGCGATAAGTACAGTCTAACAATGCGGACAGAGTTCCAAATCGTCTGAACTGATACTAAAGTGGTAGGGTTTATGTAGATATTATGCCATAATCCCCAAAAGCAGTAGTAAAATATCGTTACATATAACAGATACAGGCAAACTGTCGGATAACACCTTTAATCAATTAGTTTTCTTTCTTTTGCTGGCTTGAAATGAAATCATTTCGTAATTATTTGTCTCTCTTTACTGTTTAAACCCCATTCTCCAGTTGTTGTTTTTTATAAAATATTATTGTAAAGTCTATATGTTTTCAGATCTTTTGTTTTGATATCATATTCAAGTTTAAATCTGCAACTTAAATTTACCTTTATGGTTAGTGTTATTTAAACACGTGGTACAACACACCCATGAAACCGAGAACAGCTAAAGCCCAAAGGATGGCTATGACAATAGTCGATTAATTACAATGTTTCTTTGAAATGAAACGGTGAAATACCTTTGTGACAGAACTAGAGGCTCGAATGGCCAATTAAACTAATTGTTCCACTCTGCAGGTAGTGGCTATGCAATTTTATATTCTTAAAGTATTGCTCATTGTAGAGAGAAAAATAACAATATTGTAATTATAGAAAAAACTCAGATAAACGCAAGAAATGAATGAAATACACAACGTCTCGTTTTGTTAAACAGTAAAGACAGCGGATGAATAAAACATTTCGATAAAGTTGAATTCTTACCAATACTCCTACAACACCTTGTCGAACACATGTTTTGCGTTGTTGACATACAAATCATAAGCTAAAATCAAGATTGTTTTGCATGGAGTATCTTACAATACGGCTGAAATGATAACGAAATAATGATAAAACAGGCACATTCCTGTCCTATGATAAACCTAATTCTTTTTTACACTTTACCTGAAATGCAAATTTTGCATTACTTTTTTACCCTACCAACATCATGAATAAAACTGCAATTAACAATACATGACATTACTGCAAGAATAAATAACCCCTTATTACAAGTGTAAAAGATCAACTCAGATTACGGGTTAGAGCAAATAGAAAACTACTGCTATCCTTATTAATATCAAATTGACAAAGGATTCACACGTTTAACCCAGATTATTACATGATCTATAAATAGACTAAATAGACGCAACATGATTGGTCAACCGCCCCCCCCCCCCCCCCCAAAAAAAAAATACAACACAAAACAACAACAACAACAACAACAACAACAACACACACACAAAAAAAAAAAAAACACACACAACAAACAACAAACAAAAACAAAACAAAAAAACAACAACAGGAGAGTCAATAAATATAGCATTGACCCGCTTTCGCTGATATTAACCGGTCTATTAATAAAATGCGAAATTTCCATCAATATTATGCGCGCGCATCTACAAAACTTCCTTAGAATTGTACGCATTGTGGGATACTTGTCTCAGACGAACAATATTCACGAAGTAAACAATGTCGCGTTTTGAAACAATTGTTATGCGAACTATTTTCTTGCATTTAAGTTTAGATAATACTTAAACAAATAAAAACTATTTATAGTTCATGTAATAAAGCAGTTATTTACTTATTAGCTGGGAAATATACTGTTAATATTGATCGCAAAAAACGTTATTGACCGAGGCTATCACGATATTTTTGGTCAATATCACAGCATATTTCCCAGCTAATAAGTAAATAATTGTATAATATCTAAAGAAAACGAAGTGTTATTTGTACAGAACAATTCGATGCAAAGAATGGGAGACAGACCAAAATATTGGCGATTGGTTACACATCGGGCCTGACTTAAATCTGGCTAAACTGATAAGTGCTGGATGAAAACCTTCAAAGTCATAACATGGCTGATGTTGAAACTTGAACTAATTGTGTCGGTCTTAATGTATGAAACAATTTAACTATACAATCATATTATATAGCTCTCGGTTTGAATCAGTGAATACAAAACAACACTTTTTCTTTGGTTTTTATGCATTTTTGGTCCTTTTTTATAATTTTTGAACTGTATCCACAAATATGTTTTAGTGTGAATTTCCTTCTACAATTCGTTTTATTTTATATGCTAAGGTAAAACAGCATTAATTAGAGAGTTATTATAGACTTAATAGAACAAATACCTTACAATATTATTCTTGACCACGTGTCTTTGAAGGTAACTAGAAAAAAATTATTTAAAAGTATTAAAAAGGGTTGTTTTTTTCTTAAATCATACTGACACTGAAACAAACAAAAAACAAAACAAAAACAATATCTTTTAATTATCATTGTTAGTTGTTATGTATACAGTACTAAAGGCCTATTGTCAGACGCTGTTGGTACATATTTAAAATTTATTTGTCTAAAACTGTAAATTGAAACTGTTATTCGAACGCCTAGTACTTACATTTTCCTGCAAAAGTATACAACCACTCTATTTACATGTTGTTTTGTATATTGATCTAAGGAAGTGAACATTATAAGCTTTGATTTCGTTCAAATTCTCTCTCTACTTGTATGTATATTCCGTGTTTGTGTACTGCAAATGTATTGTAAAATATGAGAATAAGTATGTTTAAACTAAAATATAAATAATCTCCATACCTTAACAGGTTTTATGTATTTGTTTTTCGCTCTAATGTTATAAATCGCCAATATGTTTTATACAAAACTGTGCTTAATTATTAGACTTTTGCACACAACAAACACATACGTATCAAATAAAGACAATGACGTTTCTTCTTTTTACTGTGAAAGCAAGGTTTCAGCATATAGATACATGCTGATTTATTGGGTTGTAACACACGACATTTACATTGTCCATCATTAATTATACAATATATACATATATATTTTTATATCTTTATTTCTATTTAACACACAGGCAACTTATCAACGCAATCGACATTACAATTAAATCCAGTTATTAGTTCATATTTGTAAAAACTGGATAATGTTTTTTTATAGAAAACATTTTATAAGTTTTACTTTGTCTAATTAAAAAAAAGTTTTACAGGATACAAAGTTCACAACATTAGCTTATGCTGTGTTTTAAATGTATCATTAGTCAATTATTCAGATGAAATTAGTAAGATCCAGGAGAATTCACAACTTTTTTTCTCATGAACGTTATGAATAAAAAAGGTACACATTAGAAGTTATAAATTCATAAGTGTATGTTTAAATATGTGTATTGCAATAAAATATAATAAGTATTACAAAGGAAAATGAAATATGTGTCTAACAAAAGTTTAGTATGAAATATAACAAGGGAAATAACTCTTACATTACAGTATTACAAAGAAAAATGAAAAATGCGTCTAGCAAAAGGATTAGTATGAAATATAACAAAGGGCAATAACTCTTACATTACAGTATTACAAAGAAAAATGAAATATGCGTCTAACAAAATTTAAGTTTGAAATATAACAAAGGGCAATAACTCTTACATTACAGTATTACAAAGAAAAATGAAATATGCGTCTAACAAAATTTTAGTTTGAAATAAACAAAGGGCAATAACTCTTACATTACAGTATTACAAAAAAAATAAAATATGCGTCTAACAAAATTTTGTTTGAAATATAACGAAGGGCAAAAACCTCTACATTATGTAAAACAGTGATAGTTCTTGTGGACTACACCTTTCTACATTAAGATCTATCTATCTACGTATGAAGTTTCTGTTTATCCCTCTTCAAGTTTAATTTTATACGCCCAAGCAACATCAAAGTATGAAAATTGTCAAATTGAAACCACTCCTAAACAAAGCAATAGGAGGTACGATTCTTGTAAACTGCACATCTCTTCATTGAGATATATCTATCTATAAAGTTGCATGCTGATAACTCTTACAGTTTTTGTTATATGCTCTCGACAAAATTTGAGAATTAAAAATAACGGACGAAAGCGACGACTATTTGTTCGCCCTTCGAGGAGCATACAAATTATTATACCTCACGTGACGTTAACATTTTAACTTCTCATAGACGCTGCCGGCAATACTTTTAATATTGACCCTAACATTAAGAAATTCTCTTTTGACATCATCGATTTTCCCCAAGCTGAAAGGGAGTTTTCAAAAATCTTAGTCAATAAGCGCTTACAGAATATTGTGGTGTTTCAAGCCTCTGTCAAAATCAGACGTATCAGACGACAAAATGAAAACATGCCAAGGTTAGGATTTTCATCTATCTTTAGAAGCAGATATAATAACATTAGAAGATGCGAAAGGATTTGGATTTGCCGGCATTTTTGCCGATACTGTGCAGCGACATTTCTACATTTATAGTACAGGGGCACTTATGAGGTGCCCAGGTACTGAACCCGGCCGGTCCATTATACTGACACCGACGAGTCAGGCGTAATGCTTAGCCCCGAGCGTTAGGAGGGAAAAATCGGAGCATTTTTATATGTCGTGTTTATTTGCATTTTAACTGAATAGATATATAATTGATAATTATGCATGTAGAATTAATGCAAGATAAGCTAAGAGACAAAATCATTCTATCAAAGTGATTGATTCAAAGTGATACCCATATTTTTTATCGTCTTTGTTGAGCTTTTGAACTGCAGTAAACTAAGGCCATTTTCTTTTAATGGATATTGGACTTCGGTTCCTCAATTCCATCTACACATGTCCATGATGCTACAACCATTTACACTTCTCTGATCATTTTTCTGTTGATAATTTTTTTATTTACAATCAACAATTTTATGTAGTTCTTCTAATAGAAATACTTCTACTCTCTCGCTGTTCTAAATACCAAGTGGACATTATGTTTCCACTACGTCATTGCTTTCTGTTTATAATGTCATCATTTTTCTTAGAAAACATCAGCGCTCGAACATTTTACATTTAAATAGATCGGTTTTTTGTATCATTGCTTGCATTTGAGAAACCCCTCAGGAAGTGCGAGGTTAAACCTCTCTAAAACCGGTTTAAGCACCCCAGTCGGTCACTTTTCCCGACGGTCCGTTCCATGGCGGTAACTGATGGGATTTTGTTTAATTTCTCATCACAGATCTGTTCTAACTTTTATATTTGGCTTGCATGTAAAAACCTTTGTCCTGTGCCTTTGCAAATTTTGGTATTAGTTGCAATGCTCTTAAGACTTAGTCACAAGTTCTTATTCATAATAAGTTCTTATTCATAATATTGGATTACTATTGTTGCGCATAAATGAACTTCAGAAAACTAAATGTCTTATTTTGCAAAACAATAGAAAGTAACAAAACGTGACTTTTAGATCGCGACAAACAACTTAAACAACATAAACAATAAACATATTGGCCAATCATGGTAACAATATTTAACAAGTTTACAACACATCGGTCTGCTGACAAGATATAATTACAGCCACCCGAAGTCGCTATCATCTTGATCGCAATTGCTATGTCAGAGCCCAACAACAAAATTACAAATCACATTTGCATATCATGCTAGAAAACCTTAACGTAATATCATATATGATAATAGAAATCTTGTCATATGGGAAATTGTCATTAACGTATAAAATTGGATGATTTGGTAGCCTGGTTCTTATTTCAAAAGTCAAAACATGGTCAATTCTATTATATTTTATGTTGTTGATATGGGTTTACTTTGGTTTGGTAATTGGGCCATGTCTCGGTATATTTAAAATTAATATCTCACTAAAACACTGACTTTGAAAACAAAAATTTATATACGTTTTACCATTTTGGTTATTGTCTTAAATAATTACATTTGATTGTATTTTGACATTGTTATATATTTCTTGTATTAATATTGTGTTTAATATAACCACTGAATCATTTGTTTGCCATAAAAAGATGATATCGCAGAATCTGTCAAACAAATTGTTGAGTCTCTCTCTCTCTCTCTCTCTCTCTCTCTCTCTCTCTCTCTCTCTCTCTCTTCTCTCTCCCCCATCTCTCTCTCCCTCTCTTACTCTATCTCCTAAAATAAATTTTAGTTTTTAGTAGTAATTATTTAATTTAATTTCGACCTTTTTTGACCGCAGCCGATTATCTGAACTTATGGTATTTTTCCATCTCATATACGTCGTCGCTATTTTTAGCCGTTTCAAGATTTTCGATCATTCTAATAAGTGTACTCTTGTTGTGTTTCGTGAACTGTATAAAGTGCAGAAAGACACACTTTTCTCGAATGTAGAACTCCGAATAAAACATGAAACGATTTACTGATTATGGTTTGAACTTATTTTCCGGAGTCGTGTTTTATGGGGCGGAAACATGCGGAATGAGTTTCATATATCAAAATCAAATTAAAAGTCTCTAATCATGTGATATTTTGTAAAATTCATAAACTAAACCAATTGACAGCGGTTTCAAACATGGCGTGTTTATAGTAAGCTATTATTGCTTAAGATATGAGTTACGTTGTAAAATATAATTTCGTTTTTGTTTCCTTTTGTCAACAGGTCGGTCCAGGGTGCTAACTGTTAGTTTTTTCTACAGTTTGATATAAACTGAAAATTATCAAAGTCTGTGGAATAATTGTCTTTGATTTTGAACGATGGCGCCCGATACACACTTACTCCCTGTCAACCAAAGTGACTACTGCCAAAATAATTCTTATGTTATTTAAAAACCAAAAAATCTACTTACTGTCAAATCGAACAAATTGAAGGACACTGAGGCAATGGTACACGCTACAAAAGTCTGAAGTTTTGTCTGTTGACTGCTTAGATCGAAGTAAGGGTCCCTGACTGAGAATATATCTATATCTAGTATTCACTGCGATAAAGTTGAATGGATCTTGATTCATAAACCTCCAGACAGCGCCAATATCTATCTCTGTAGTGTGGATGGATCCTTGGGTAAATTGGTTCAAAAGCACTCTTAATGCGGAAGATTACAAAATATTTTTAAAAATAACTGTAAGTGTAAGAGCTGAAGTAGATTTAAATACATTTAAAAGAATTAGCAGACAACTATCATTAAAACTGTACATGGCAAATGGCCAAAATTATAGACATTGTAAACAAGAAATTACTATTTTGTCTAGAATATAGCGGATGATTTTTAAATGCCGCGTTGAATGGTAATTTGGACATTCTGGACTAGTGATGAAACAGGAAAGCAATTATTGAAAAGAATAACCTTCAAACAATAATAAAATGTTTGTTTATTGGGTTTATCGTCCCACCAACAGTATTTCAGTTATCTGGAGACGGTAAATAATAAAATGAATGAAAATATGAAAATTATTCTAACGAGAGCCATGCCCTGTCGGATTTCTAGCTGTGTGTCCTCAAATATACAATGTACACTCGTCCTAACTATGTAATTTCCGCCTAAATAAATATGGTTTGAAAATACATGTGTATGTTCTCAATTCTTTTTAAGAAGCTCTTGTGTCGGGTTGTATTCAAGTTCAGATTCTCTTATCATAAGAAAAACAATGAGTTTTAAGCCATCGGCAAAGTCTTCGATTATGTAAGTATATGCGTCTTATTACAGTTTTTGATAAATAACACAAGTGGTAGAGCGCTGGCTTGCGAATCGGGATGTCGCCGGGTCAAACCAAAGACTTTAAGTTGGTAGTAGTGGCTTCCCTCCAAGCGCTCGGGACCTAGGGGACAGCATTACGCCTGACTCGTCGGTGTCAGTATAATGGACCGGCCGGGTTCAGTGCCTGGGCACCTCATAAGTGCCCCTGTGCTATAATGATAGAAATGTAGCTGCACAATTGATCTGTCTAAAATGCAATATTGATACATTGTAACATATATTTATACATAGTCGATGGAAATGCATGCATTAAGAGGCATTACAACAAGCAATAGCTATATTGTACATGTATTGTGCACATCTGCTACGGTCTCAATTGTGTATATTATATATGACCATAAAACAAAGGAATATAAAATAACTAACATAATATTATAATAATGTATATAAATATAATTATAAATGTAGGCATAACAAGAATGAATAGTGTTCACTTTAGGCCAAAACCTTAATGAAGCTATTTTAGGATTTGTTGAACGGGTTAGATGTAACAAATATTGATTTTCATGTTTTCTATTTTAACAATGTCTGGCTATTGTAGTTAAACATACTGTATTTTTTAGTTATTTTATACTGTAGCGAATACAGAGACCGTATTGTATCTGAAATAAGTCATCTGATAAAATCAGTTATCTTGCAGAAACATGGTCTATGGGTTTACTGTTCTGTTAGTGGGTTATAACTTTATCCAACCACTTGCTTCCTCCCAGCAGTTTATGTGTTGAACTGTTTCCGAGATTTGTATGTGCAGCGGAAATTAGAATACTATACACCAGTTTCAAATAACGAAATCAAAATTAATTTTTCTACCTAAGTGTAATTTTGTTAAATTTAAACCACTTACAACAGGTTGTGTATTAGCTGCCTTACTCTTGTTTGTATCTATGAAGTTAGCTAATAAACAACCAGACCCCGCTTGCAAAAAAAAACCCCAAAACATTTCACAACTGGAATCTCAGCTCAAAATTTAGATTTTTCTTAATCTTCCCAAAAGCCATCAAGAAACACACTTTACTAAAGAACTAGAAAAATCATTTATATAGTCTGGGGTGGATAATGTTTTTATAACCATGGAAAATCTAATGCTAAAGGAGTTGCTGTTCTTTTAAGAAAAGACATACTGATATTGAGTATAGCTATAGATCTGACCATTCCATTATTGCGTTAGATTTGTGTCTTAGCGATAGTAAACATGGTAAAGGCTTTGGAAATTTAATAATAGTTTATTGTATGACCTTAATTATGTAGAATGTATTAATGAATTGTTTCAAAACACAAAGTTGCAATATTGTGTACCAATATATAATTTAGATAATAAATATTCTATCAAGAACAGTGATACAGTACTTTCAATCGATGATGACCTATTTTTAGAAACCTTATTAATGGAAATAAGGGGGGAAAATTATATCGTATTTAAGTTTCAAGAAGAAAAATGGCCACAATAAAGAAAAAGATTTAACAGACAGAATAACCAAACTTAAACATTGCTTTATAGAAAATAATAAAAATATATTACAACAATTACAGAAAGAACTGCAACACTTAAGATATAAAAAAATTGAAAGGGTCAATAATAAGAAGTAGCGCTAACTAGATTGAAGTACATTTTTTTTAGCTTAGAAAAAAAATTATGTTAATAAAAAATATTCCTTTTCTAGAGAAAGAAGATGGATCACACAAATATGATCATAAACTTCTTTTAAATGAAACCTGTTTCTTTTATAAACACTGATATGAAAATACCACAGTCTGCAAAAATGAAAATATTCACTCCTTTCTAAATGGTATCACAGCAGCAAAAATCACTTCACATGAAGCAGTAAATTTAGAAGGAAATTTAACATATGATGAAATACTCCATAAACTTAAAAATATGAAAAATGACAAAAGCCCTGGCTCAGATGTATTTACCTTTAACTTTTTCATTTTTTTTTAGCAAAGTGGCAGCTTTATTGTAAGACAATTAATTGTGCATTTATAAAAGGAACATTTTCCCAAAGCATGAAACTTGAAACCATTATCTTTATTCCAAAAGAAAAACAACAACAAAACAATTCTTTAAAAACTTGAGACCCGTTACGTTATTAAATGTTATCTACAAACTAGTCTCAGGATGTATAGCTAATAGATTGAAAAGTGTCCTTGATAAATAAATTTATAAAGAATAAACTAGCTTCGTTCAGGGTAGAAATATTAGTTAAACACAAGACTCCTGTATGATATTATGAATACTACTGAAAATGAACAAATACCAGGATTGTTAATGCTAATCGATTTCGAAAAAGCATTCGACACTCTATCATTTAACCTTATCGAAGAGACATTATACTTCTTTAATTTTGTAAATGAATTTATTTAATGGATACAATTATGCTTGTATAATACAATTACCTGTGTTCAACTAAATGGTTTCTTATCAGAATTCTTCACAGTAAAACGTGGATGTAGACAAGGAGACCCCATATCTCCTTATATTTTTATTTTATGCACAGAAATATTAACATTAAAAATAAAGAATTCTAAAAATATTAAAGGACTTACTATCAATGGAGAAGTGTATAAAATATCTCAGTCCGCTGATGATCCCCCTCTTAATGGATAGATCAAATCAATCACTAAAACATGCCTTAGATACTTTGGACAAATTTGAAATTATCCCAGGACTTAAGGTTACTTTTGATAAAACAACGCTTATATGGATAGGATCACGGAAGTACAGTACCAGAGCAATAAAAACAAAATGGAAATTAAAATGGGGTGAAACACCATTTACTGTATAAGGAATAAACTTTGATGTATCTCTTAAAAATACCAAAATTAAATTTTAACCCGAAAATAACTAAACTAAATAACTTAATTCTATACTGGAAAAGACGTACATTAACACCAACTGGAAAAAAACTGTCATAAAGTCATAACCTTTGCCACTGTTTACCAATTGTTTCATTAATCTCTATACCCCAGATACAAAAACTACCAACGCTATTAACAATATCATATATAATTTTGTTTGGGAAGGTAAATCTAGAATTAAAAAAGAAATATTAGTAAAAAATATGAAGAAGGTGGACTTGGTATGATTGATATTGAACAATATATCCACAGATTAAAAGTCAAGTGGTTAAGATCTTATATAGTAAATTCCAGTAGTAAATGCTTCCAGTTGGTAGTTTCCCAATTAAACCTTCAAAATATATTAACTACAGGAACACTATGCAGCCAAATGTATATAAAAAGTATAAAAAATACTTTCTGGAAGGATGTCTTTAAGACATATGTTACATTTGTAAAAACATACCCTATCCATACAACCGAAGATTTCTTAAACCCGCCTCTCTTTTACAATGAATTATTTAGTGCAAACACGGAAAACCCTTTATTCATAAAAACTATGTTTGACAAAAAATATTTTTTTTGTACACGACATAATGATACAAAAAGATACTTTTTAAAAAGAGAAGAAATTAAAAGTAAATGTAATATAAAAGTGGATTTTTGCAGTACCATACACTTACTACTAGAATAAAAAGCTTCATTCATAACCACAATATAGATATTGAACAATATTCCATTTATAATCCATGCATCAATTGTTATATCAAGTTCATTGTTTTAAACAACAAATCAGTGTACAATATTTTGATTAATAATAATATTGTACCAAGTTCTTATTTAAAATGGAACCAAATATTTTCTGGAGTTACTAGTGCAGTGCAGCTGTTCGGTTGATGACGTCACCACATAATCCTTATGCAGATCGTCTCATACCACTATTTCACCTAGTATTGTTAAAATTTAGTAAAATTGTATATTGGCTATTAAAATCATGTGATAAAAAGAATCTGACACTCGTTGTCATATAATACAAACATTTATAAAACTCGTCTAGGAAAATTGAAAGTAAACTCGCAAAGGCTCGCTTACTGCTACTTTTCCTGAACTCATTTTAAAAATGTTTTATTATATACCTATGGATGTTTATCTTTAAAATTAGTTTGTATTTTCCAGCTGAATGCATACAGTTGTATCCCACTCTCCGTATTTGATAAAAAAAACCTTGTATTTTACTTGTTGCTTGTGTAAACTGAAAGTGCATAATATGACTACTTTTTCTATAAATTTGCCAGTAAAACCGTTGTACGAGTCACGTTGCTTCCACTTAAAATGACTACACAACAGCAAAATAATCGTGCGCGCGCGTGCATTGGAACTCTTTTCTTCTGCGACATAGTGAATCCGCAGTAAAATGGTTCCAAAGGAAAACGTATTTATGGTCGAGAAAAAAAGTGTTTAGTGTTTATAAAGGGAAAAATAATAAAGGAATACTACGTCAGCGTGCGATCCACCGAGCCGAATTGTTCTCGTTGGCTGTGCAACACCCGGATTGCGCTTTGAGACATACTATTCCATATGTTTTAAATGATAATTTGTGCCAGTTGTTCTATGTAAACTACTGACTACTTAACATTAAAATGGCGTTGTGACAAGTTACATCTTATTATAATGTACCACTCTTAAGTGTGTTTATGTTGTTATAATCGCTTGCCATTTTACGTTGTACAAACCTACATTTATTATCTGTCAATAATTTTGCCGACTTGTCCACCATTTTTAGCATATGCCCTATTCAATCGGAACTCCTCGGGTAATTCCGTCCTCGGGACAATCATCCCTTGGATGTATCTGGTGCAATAATACTTAATGAAATCACGATCGTTTTGTTCGCCGGAAGTCGGAAGAAAAATATGCCTAAGTAGTTCGCACAAAACGTAAACACTGCCATCGTTTGACAGCTGCGTGTCTGCTGCGCTGGGTTAATTAAAATCGAATGATTTAAATTTGAAGCCGCCACAAATTGAATTTTTACTGGCATTGTACTGTAGTGAGCTGTCACTCGAACTGCCATCTTTGTTTTGTCGTCTGTCTCAAAAGAAGACTCATTTAGATGAATGGCCGAGGTAATCCGACTTCCTACATACATCCGAGAGATGATTCGTGAATTATCCGAGGTGTTCCGATTGGCCCTTATTCACAATCACCTGGCTACTGGCGATTTGTTAGCACGCATAGAACAGCCATTCCACATCAGTGCAGGGATAACAACAAACAATTATTTACTTATTAGCTGGGAAATATGCTGTGATATGAAAAAAAATCGCGGTCAATATCAACAGCATATTTCCCAGCTAATAAGTAAATAGCTGTTTTATTATATGAACTATAAATAGTTTTTATTTCTTTAATTATTATCTAAACTTAAATGCAAGAAAATAGTTGCAGTTATTGATCTCAGATAAGACCAGAATAAAGTTACGGCCACTTAAGTTGCCTGTTTTGTCGCCTTAGACTCTTTATCTTCTATCAATTTATCGTACTGGTCTTCAGAAATTGTTACAAAACGCGACATTGTTTACTTCGTGAATATTGTTCGTCTGGGACGAGTAAGTATCCCACAATGCGTACAATTCTAAGGAAGTTATGTAGATGCGCGCGCGTAATATTGATGGAAATTTCACATTCTTTTAATAGACCGGTTAATATCAGCGAAAGCGGGTCAATATCTACATTTTTTTTTTTTTTTTTTTTTTTTTTTTTTGGTGGTGTGTGTGTGTGTGTGTGGGGGGGGGGGGGGGGGGGTAGAGACCAATCGTGTTGCGTCTATTTATAGTTCATGTAATAACATGTGATATTTTGTCTTTGTCCCGAGTGTTTCCAGACTGATATCATTTCTAAGCAGACGAAGTGACCTCCCAATAAATGAATTTTACGATTGATGAAGATTATATAAGATACAAATAAAATGTCCCTGGGTATAAATTAGCAGTCTAGCCTATTACACAAGCACAAGAGATTTGTTGTGCCACCGGCCAATCTTTTTCATCTTTTCACAGATTACTACGCCAATAGTTTTTAAGATAAAACAAACATTAACTAAGGGCCAAAATACTTAAAACATTTATATTTAATATGAGGTAAAAATTACTTCTTTATCTATAAAATATTAAATATGGAACTACTTTACACTGTTACGACGAAACTAGTTAATGTGAAGAAAAAAACACTAAATGTTGTCCAAAACAAATATTCAATTGTTAAACATTGCCTTTTTCAATTGTTAAACATTGCCTTTTTCAAGAGTAAGAGTGTTTTTTTCTTTCTTACATGACACTGCACATAAACGTGTGCATATATGTCGAAACAAAAAATTTGAGTGAGAGCGTTTTTAGAAAAAAATACAAATAATACAGTTCCCTCTGGAACAATTTACAATATTCTATTGTTATGTTTTGCTAGAGCACTAGATGCTTTTGGACTACACGCGTCTACTTATTCCTCTTGCCTTGGTATATATATTACTGAATTATAATATTACACTTTATAAACAAAACAATGTGACATGGCATAAAAAGTAGGGCATTGTTCCTTGTGTGATAGATTATCACTATTTATTGTGACTCAATTTTTATTTCGCGTCCAGTTAAGCTTATATCAGATTAGTAATGTAGTGTGTTGTGAAATTAGTTTTGAAACCAGAACCATTTTGCGATTAGGCTGACTGACGAGATAGAGAAACGAAGTTCTACCAGTTATATATCTTGTTAAATGTTTCCTGATATAATTTAAACAAATCAAAAATGTAAAAAAAATGCTAAGCACTTTTTTCTATTTGTGATTTGATACTTTGTCCTTCCTGGTTTTGGGCGGTGTCTTAGTATCTCAGTCTAAAGCTACAGCAAGCGTTCTGCGAGGAATAACGATTTCGGGATTTTTAGATTTATATCACAGGGGTGTAAGAGGTGGTACTCAATTTCAAACTTGGTTAATTGTAGCTGAATACGGTAGCATGTATGAGTATTTATCTTAGACCTTTTAGAAGTTTAAGTGCAAAATCATTTAGAAAGTATTGAATATTTAATCAAATGGTTTCTATTAACGGATGTTAGTGACTCTGTTGTAACGTTTGTCTCAATGTACAATCATTGTTTTACGAAATGTATTTATTTGCAACTAAATATTAACATGCTTTCCAATTTCCAATGCGATGTACATTTGATTTATAACAGAATAATTTGATCATTGTTGGCACACCTGTAGTCGCATACAAGGCCAAACTTGCACCACCCAAACAGCGCTTCTGAACGCTTTGATACTATGGATGTTAAATTTCTAATAGTTAATTTTGAAATAAATCATGCAGCAGGGTTTATTTTTCGCCGATTGCTGTGAATAACATTTGTTCTTCGTAACTCTGCTAAATGTTCTTAGCACTGAGATAATTTCATCACTTGGACGGTTTTGTTTCAAATAGCCCTTTTTTTATTTCACTGCTGAGAGGGATCGGATTAGCCGGCATTTTTGCCGATATTGTGCATCGACATTTCTATCATTATAGCGCAGGCGCACTTATAAGGTGCCCAGGGACTGAAGCCGGTCGGTCCATTATACTGACACCGTCGAGTCAAGCGTAATGCTGTCCCCTTAGCCCCGAGCGTTAGGAGGGAAACCACTACTACCAACTTTGGTTTGACCCGGCCGGGGTTTGAACCCACGACCTCCCGATCCGCAAGCTGACGCTCTACCACCTGAGCTATTGCGACCGGTCATTCACTGCTGACCCTTGAGAAACACTCAGAAAATGCGAGGTTAAAGCTCTTAACCGGTCAAGCATTCCAGTTGGCCCGTTTGCCGATTGATCGTTCCAAGGCGAAAACTGTGGGGTTTGCTCTATTTCAATGTCTCGTCATAGTGCAACAGGGTTGAAGTTAATTGTTTTTATGCTCTATTGATTTTAACATACTGTTTGGTAGAGTTCACCTGTAGAGATAATTGCTGTGTGATTCTAGTGAGAATGTCTTTCCAGGGTTTGTTATTTTAAGCATTGCATGGATAAATGGTCTTCTATGTGATGTAGTAGTATTTCATTTTCTTCCAGTATGTTCTAGTACATACCAGTATGGTAATTGGTATGTTTGTTTAAGCACCAGCTTAGTCTTATGATGCAACTATTTGATTGGATGTGGTGAATATATATTCCTTGGGTATTTTAAAGTAAATGTAGAGTACATTAGAACTGTTCGGATGAGAGGAAGAAAATAACTACTGGCAGATTATTGTAACATGTGGTATGTAGGTTTTTATCATTATTTATTCTTACATTGTTCAAATCGCGGTAATGAATTGATCATTGTCAATTGATGTTAATGTTGAATTGGTTCAATGCTAATTATCCATTGCCCATTCTGAATGTTTGAATTGTATTTGTAAACACCGATTATGATTTAGTGCACCTGCATTTTCTTTTCACATCCTCATCTTTATTGCACACCTACATTTGGCTCTTTCAGAAGTCATCTGTAGCAGTTGTCTGCCATAACATCACAATAAATGAGTGACAGTACCTTATACTGGTGAGTGCGAAAGAGAAATGTGTATTTTGTAATTGTTGTAAATGTAAATGTATTTGCAATGTTTTGATAATGTATTAAACACTATTTAATGACGTTATTCATATTTAAACTACATGTGTGTATTTCTTAAGTTTATTATATGAATCTTTTATGCAAGTCGGCCATTAGACTGTACTTCCATAACCTAATACATATATTAATTATTATTATACCCACTTGTTATTTAATGTATTTACAACTTGTATCTCAGGTCACAAGCGATGTTTAAACCATTTAATTTGACAAAATAAACAATATAAAGTGAATCAACGAACCCTACTGGTTGTTCTTTATTCAACAATAAAATAAGAGAAAAATAGTGTTTAATACATTATCAAAACATTGCAAATACATTTACATTTACAACAATTACAAAATACACATTTCTCTTTCGCACTCACCAGTATAAGGTACTGTCACTCATTTATTGTGATGTTATGGCAGACAACTGCTACAGATGACTTCTGAAAGAGCCAAATGTAGGTGTGCAATAAAGATGAGGATGTGAAAAGAAAATGCAGGTGCACTAAATCATAATCGGTGTTTACAAATACAATTCAAACATTCAGAATGGGCAATGGATAATTAGCATTGAACCAATTCAACATTAACATCAATTGACAATGATCAATTCATTACCGCGATTTGAACAATGTAAGAATAAATAATGATAAAAACCTACATACCACATGTTACAATAATCTGCCAGTAGTTATTTTCTTCCTCTCATCCGAACAGTTCTAATGTACTCTACATTTACTTTAAAATACCCAAGGAATATATATTCACCACATCCAATCAAATAGTTGCATCATAAGACTAAGCTGGTGCTTAAACAAACATACCAATTACCATACTGGTATGTACTAGAACATACTGGAAGAAAATGAAATACTACTACATCACATAGAAGACCATTTATCCATGCAATGCTTAAAATAACAAACCCTGGAAAGACATTCTCACTAGAATCACACAGCAATTATCTCTACAGGTGAACTCTACCAAACAGTATGTTAAAATCAATAGAGCATAAAAACAATTAACTTCAACCCTGTTGCAATAGCTTAGCTGTAACTAAAAGATTCGCAAATGGATAACTTTGTCCTGCGCCTTTTCCAAATTTTTAATATTTTCTCGCAATGCTCACGAAATCGTGTCATATTTTTTAAAGAAGGTTAATCTATAAAGCAAACGAATCACAATATGAATTGCATTAAATGAAGGTTGACAAATTACACAAATGTGAAAATTTATGTAGTTATAAAGCAATTGAATTTAATGACATCTGAGTCTATATCCGAAAATTCCAAAATATCTTTTGCAAAAAGCTTTAAACAATGTTCGTTAAGCCTACAGAATTATATATCCTTTTAGGTAGACAAGGTTGTTTGTGATTAAATGTTTGACACGACGTTATAGTAATAACACGAAAGCAGTGATGCCAAACATCAAAGGTCGCCGTCGAAATATTGTTTAACTTTGCCTTAAAGAAACTGACGAAATAACAACAAAACGCTGTTGTTGTTAAAATGCCGTCAAACGTAATGTAGGTCAGCCTGGCGTTAGAAAGTGATTCACAGTAGTATAGTATTTTACCGTCATAACCTTTTCTGTTCCATTGCACTACTAAATATGTGATCATAATAGTTATATTTATTAAAGCATCAACATCTGTCTGAACAAATACTGATGCAACGCCTCTATTCTCGAGGGTATTAGCGCGGGAAAACATACTAGTCTTGCTTACTGATTGGCTAACGTATGTCTAAATATAGTTAGTTATTAATTCTAACCCAAAAATGATACAAACATCAAAACTAAAGAAGGATTGACCAGCAACAAAACGACATGTAAAAAGTATCGATGATAAAAGTATATACGTACATTCATCTAATGTAATGATAAAAAGAAGATATACAGCTACATGCATGCAGAATAAGCACCAAAAAATTTACTAGATATTTTGAATTTTGGCGCCATGAACAGCGGTGCTTCTTATGGAGTGCATTTTTATGGGGTCGATTTTGTAACAGGCACTAACAGGAATTCGCAGCTGTTCTGACAGTGAAGCTTGCAACAATATTGTTAAGCTTTTCAAAAGGTCTTGTTTCACAAAAGAAAACGAGTATGCCGATGTGCAAAATGCACCTTGCAATTACAGAAAGATATATCAGACAACAAGGAAGAAAGCAAAGTAGACACCCAGTTTTTGTCGTACATAGCATAGTTCAGCCATAGAGAGATAGTATGTCTGTGTCATTTTCTGGTTCTACATAAAGTCCACGATTTGAAACAATATGCGTTTTCACTGTTTAGCAGAAACAAAAACGAAACGCTTAAGTAGGCCTATATCTGATTCAAGGCAAATTGTTGAAATGAATTGTCTATTTATGAAACAATGAGTTACTTTCCAGCTTTGATAAGAGAATTGAGTAACAAGGGGCGGGTAATCCTGACTTCACGTGCTTAAAGAACAATCCATAGGGGTTTTTCCATGAACGATTACACGACAACTTTTGTAAATTATTAATTATCCAGATCTTATATTTGGCTTCCATTTAGGTGTAGAAATAAAAGATCTTTTTTAATTTATCAGAAATTGCAATAAGAATTGTTACAATGTAGAACATTTCTGCTGAAACGTGGTTCTTAATGAGTTTTCTTAAACAAAAACATGTAGCTTTAAAATGAACATATTTCAATTCATAAGTATTATGCTGATTTGCATATGTTTTCAAATATAAGACGATAAATTGATTATCTGAAATACTGACAGAGTTGCTGTCGTTTTTCAGAAATAAACATATGAATTTTTCCGTAATTACCCAACCCTGACCAGCTGATCAAGGTTCTAGACTTAGCAAAAATGCTAAACGGAATTCTTCATCGCTGGCAGAAATTTAGTATCTGCAATTTATATGGAGAAGTCATAACAGGGTCCTTTTGGTTAACAATGTAGCTGTCCATAATTGTCTTCATCTTTTGTGTTGTTGTTTTTTAATTTAACTTTTGACACTTTTGGCATAAGACGTCATGACATTGTATGACGTCATTAAATTGTTTTATTATATGTCATCGCTTGGCCTGGTTTATTTCAAACTACCCTCTGATTTGGAATTTTTTATTTGAAATACATATAGTAAAACAGCGAAAAGACAGAAGATTATTTTCATGTGGTTGTAATAGCGGTACCTTTTAAATGTGGTGCCTATATATATATGTAGAATCAAATACACGTTAGTGGTAAATCAAGTGCTAATAATTGTATGAAGAGAGACATTATTGAATGGAAAATTAGATGGAATAAAATTTTATTATATATGATATCGAGTTTTGGCATTGTTTGTTTATTGGGTTTATCGTCCATCCAAGATTTGTGATTGTAATTGCTATTTAAAAGATAAGCCTTTTGTGCAAAAACGCCAAGAACAAAACGCCAAGATATTAAAAAATTTTGAATTTTCTAAATAACTGCACTCATATGTTAAGAAGGGGAAGTGATAAATTAAGACCGGAAGTTATTATTTTATTGAAAATATGCGGTCAGATTATTTAAAAAGACGGCTTTATTCTCAAGTGATGAATGCTCCTTGCGCTCGTACATTGGGTTTGTTCTAAAAGGCATTGTATATTTAAAAAATATTTTGATCTTCTTTAATAGATACGGCTTTTGGTTTCGTACACAAATATTCCCTAGCTAGATCTACATCGCTGTCGAAGAGAATTATATGCGAATAAAGACCAAACTCATTTAGTGTTATGTAGCCTTATAAGTAAAATGCAATATGAAATTAGAAAACTTGACTTGATCTTTAAAACGAATCAAACTCTTTTGTGTCCTATTACGAACATGACAAGGTCGTTTGAATACAACAACTTATATCCAAAATAAAAAAAAAAGTAATAAACAATGATAAACAATGTCCAGATTGCAACAAAACAATGAAATCAGGCATAACAATGACGTTCAGTTACTCAGATTAAAGAGAGTTTACCTTGCTTCCGTCTATGGACATACCAGAATTAAAGCACCCTACACCGTTGTTAAATTGATCGAAATTTTTGTCACCACTCAATCACAAAATTACGATCATTTGCATATTATGGTAGAAAACTCGAATTACAAAAAATGATGATTGAAGTCTTGTCATATGGGAACTTGTTATTAACATAATTAACATTTAAAATTGGATGTTTCAGGAAAAATGTTCGTATTTTGTTTCGCAAGTAAACAGGGTCAATTTTCTTCTCTTCTGTTTAATTGATATTAGAAGGCTCTGACCTTGCTTTGGCGTTCTGGAACTATTGCTCTCAACTTACAGTTTGACATTTTTCTAAAATATGTTTAAAAAGCTACAATCTATCATTTGTCCTTGTATCTAACATTGTGTGTTTACACCTATTGTGCTTATACATAACTGGGCGTTGTTGCTTGCGACACCGCCTAGAGTTTTATGAGAAAGCTGGATTTCGAAATCAGACAAGGTTGACCTGCATGACCCTAACTACAGGCGGTCATTTATTCATGCCTTGGAAGAAGTAGTGCGTGTGCAGAACAAAACTGTATGTCTAAGGAGACAATCCAGTGCGTTGCACATTTGATTTACAACGGGATAATTTTGACCATTGTTTGTGCACCTGTAATCGCCTACAGATTATATGTGTTTATATTTTTACAAAATTTTATCAAGGTGTGTGCGACCAAAAGTGCTGAATACAATTTGCACATGCTTGAGCGTAAGCAAGAGAGCTATATCACTACCATTTTTGACGACTTTGATATGTCGCGGCCCTGGATCGAACCCTGGGCCTCCCGTTCCTGGAGCCGACGCTCTACCGATTGCGTTACCAGGTCCCCAATTCTGTTTTGGTTTTATTTGTTGTCTTTTGTCTATTCTTTTGGATCTAGTACAGCGATAGAATGTACATTCAATGCAATTTGAAGCAAGCTCATTCAAATTGCAAACTCCATTCACTGATTGCTCTGCAAGTTTTAGAAGTGTATTTTTCCAATAATCTTTGTTCTTTGCCAGTGGCCAACATGATTGGAAAATGACAAACAGTTTTCCCGTCAGAAGTGTACTTCGCCGACCAGCTGTTAAATTAATATAGCGAAAATTGATATCCGTTTGCTTTTTTCCCTTACTAACCTCACCTTCCTAAAACTAACTTGACCTATTGAAGAGATGCTGACACAAGGAATTCTCGAATCAGAAAGACTCGCGCCGGTACAAATTAAAATTTAAGACCACTTACCGAACCAAGGGGTCGTAAAATCTTTAAAAAATGGTGGTTACTAACGTCCGAAACAATCCACCATTAACTTTCTTACAGTATCTAAGTGCATAATGCATATAACATCACTTGATTTTGTAAATATCTACTAAGTAAGAAGCTTCTGGTTGGGAGGTGAAAACCGGACGAGCGATTGTTGTCAGAATTGTATTTTCATTTGTATTCTCGTTGTTGTTTTTTAAATTATGTAAATTTATGCCTCATCAACACCGCACTTATGTTTTAAAGATAGTTCTTGTTTTAATTCGTATCACCTTAGTCCAGATATGCACGTCTAAACGTGTTAAAATTGGCTTCGCACGACTTCATTAGGGCCGACATAGTAGAATGTCAAAATTGGCTTCGCACGACTTCTTAGGGCCGACATAGTAGAATGTCAAAGTTGGCTTCGCACGACTTCATTAGGGCCGACATAGTAGAATGTCAAAATTGGCTTCGCACGACTTCATTAGGGCCGACATAGTAGAATGTCAAAATTGGCTTCGCACGACTTCATTAGGGCCGACATAGTAGAATGTCATCTAAATTTCTCTGACGTCACTTATTTCGGACATCCCTGTAAATACTTTTGTTTAACAAATCGCAGCGACCAGTTATGATCATCATAGCTACGCCCCATCTGTTTTAGTGGAGGAAGACCCCAGACAAATGTCTGAGTAGAACCACCGGCGCACCGCAAGTCAACTGGAAGACTTTCCCAGATTTAGTACTTTGCCCCGAACAGGACTCGAACCCACGCGGTGAAAGGCTAAGCAGTCGGAGGAGGTACAAGTCAGTGACTCTACCACTACGCCACGGGCGCCCCCCAAAATTTTATGTCGAGCCGCAGTTTATTTGTTTTGTTTGGCATGAATACCATTGTCAGTATATATTTGTACATACTAAAATAGTTTAGTTTATAAATGCTAAGCGATTGCGACTCGTAATTTTTTCAGGGGATTCTTTTCCCAAGCCAGGCATACGTACGTGTACGACAAATAATGTTCCGGAATATGTCGCATGTATACATTTTTTAGTTTGACCTTGGCTTTGCCTCGTAGTCCACGGATTAAAAAGCCTTATAAAAGCAACTCGAAAATGCAGTTAAAGACAAAATTTGAAAATAACTGTATTTAAGCAACTAGTTAAATATTTTCATAGAGCGCTACCTTTAATCATAATGTTCAATCTTCTCCATGAATAGTTTGTTAAGTCACAACATGTATTTTTTATATTTGTTTTGTGTTGATAGTTTGCATGTCCCTTTAAACGCAAAAATAAGTCTAAAGCAAAAGTTCCCAAAAAGTTGCAATTTTAATGCCCATTATTTGTTTCCATTTTTTTTGCACTTTTTGCACTTTCTTGACAGAAATACATATATTTAAGTTTTTGGTGTGTACACATAATGAGGAGCTATGTTTATTAAAATTAAAATTGTCCAAAAAAATTGGAGTAAAATTGTGTATGAATAAGAGTATGCGCTTCAAACAAGAAGATGACTATCGTGGGAACTAAATAAGCAGGTGGGATTAGTTTGCTTTGTTTCTTGCATAATTAATTGTATTGTAACAAATAAAACAAGACACTACTAAAATTGCACAAGCAGCAAAAAGCAACATGTACTACAAACACTACTTAAAGTGTGACCTAAATATCGTAATACGTGGCTACATCACTTTTCTCGTCCTATCCATTTAATTTCCGCCAGGTGTATATGGTTTGATTTTTTCTTTTCAAGAGTCGTGCTTTGTGGAGCGGATATTGACATGCGTTTTCAACGTTCATACTATCGTATATCGAAATCAAATAAGAATTTCTACTTACGTGGAATACTGTAACACTCAAGCAAACAGCGTTAGTTCGTCTTTGTCTATTTTCTTTGTATTAGAAAAAACCCTCAAACAAATCTATTTTCTTTGTATTAGAAAAAACCCTCAAACAAATCTATTTTCTTTGCATTAGAGAAACCCCTACAACAAATCTATGTTCTTTGTATTAGAGAAACCCCTCCAACAAACCATTTTCTTTGTATTAGAGAAACCCCTCCAACTAATCTATTTTTTTTTTGTATTAGAGAAACTCCTCCAACAAATCTATTTGCTTTGTATTAGAGAAACTCCTCTAACAAATCTATTTGCTTTGTATTAGAGAAACTCCTCCAACAAATCTATTTGCTTTGTATTAGAGAAACTCCTCTAACAAATCTATTTGCTTTGTATTAGAGAAACTCCTCCAACAAATCTATTTTTTTTTTGTATTAGAGAAACTCCTCCAACAAATCTATTTGCTTTGTATTAGAGAAACCCCTCCAACAAATCTATTTTTTTTTTTTTGTATTAGAGAAACTCCTCCAACAAATCTATTTGCTTTGTATTAGAGAAACCCCTCTAACAAATCTTTTTTTTTTTTTTTTGTATTTGAGAAACTCCTCCAACAAATCTATTTGCTTTGTATTAGAGAAACTCCTCCAACAAATCTATTTTCTTTGCATTAGAGAAACCCCTCCAACAAATCTTTTTCATAGTAATTGAGAAGCCCCTCAAACAAATGCGAGGTTTGAGCTCTGTAAACCGGTTTACGCATCCCAGTGCGTCTTTTTGACGTCTTACCGTTCCAACAAGCTGTTTGGATTTCTCTATTTTACGTTATCTCTCGTCTCCGATTTCTTCTGTAACTTGCACAACTGAAAGGCTTGGGAACAACTTCCTCCAATATTTTTCATTTTTTATGCATGTTGTTATACTCACAGGACCTTGTAATTGTTCGTATTCGTTCAAAATAAAGTGGTTACTTGTCTGGTGCAAGTTACAAAATAGAGTAAATTTTTAAGCCGTATATATTAAAATATACAAGTTACAAGTTAGAGTAAATTTTAAAGCCGCATATATTTAAATATACAAGTTACAAAATAGAGTAAATTTTTAAGCCGTATAAATAATATTAAAATATACAAGTTACAAAATGAAGTAAATTTTAAAGCCGCATATATTTAAATATAAAAGTTACAAAACAGAGTAAATTTTATTGCCGCATATATTTAAATGTGCAAGTTACAAAATGGAGAAAATTTGTAAGCTGCATATATCTAAATATGCAAGTTACAAAATGGAGTAATTTTTAAGCCGCATATATTTAAATATACAAGTTACAAATTGAAGTAATTTTTAAGCCACATATATTTAAATATGCAAGTTACAAAATGGAGTAAATTTTTAAGCCGTATATATTTAAATATGCAAGTTACAAAATGGAGTAAATTTTTAAGCCTTATATATTTAAATATGCAAGTTACAAGTTGGAGTAAAGTTTAAAGCCGTATATATTTAAATATGCAAGTTAGAAAATGAAGTAAATTTTTAAGCCGTATACATTTAAATAAGCAAGTTACAAGTTGGAGTAAAGTTTAAAGCCGCATATATTTAAATATGCAAGTTACAAAATGGAGTAAATTTTAAAGCCACATATATTTAAATAAGCAAATTACAAAATGGGGTAAATTTTGAAGCCACATATAATAAAACTTAATGTTAACTTGTTTTTTCAAGTATTCTCGATAGATAACCTTTATTCTTAAACCAATGTACTTAGAATATGCATTTCCGCAACCGTAACGTATTCTAAAATTTAAATTATTTTAAGCATAAATGTGTTTTTTTTTATTTATATAACTTTGTCAAACTCCAAAAACTAATTAGTACAAATATTGTCGATTTTGATTCTATGAGTATGAATTATAGTTGTTCGTCCGCTAGAGTGATTTCTATTCTATGTTGCATAAAACATAGGACAAACATAAAACAAGACACCATATATCTTGCAAAAACCATGTACTACAGTCGTTTTAAGTGTGTTCAAATTATACAATACTAAACAATATCATTTCCGCCCAGATAAAATTGTTTGAGTATTTCTCTTTACAAGAATGGCACTTTGCTGAGCGGAAATTGGCATGCTGCTTACAAGTTTCCTATTATCGTTTATCAACATCAAATAAGAATTTCTATTCACGTGGAATACTATAACTCTACAGTAACACTAAAGTCCTCGTGTACAGGTTCATTTAAGTCTGATTTATTTTCATTTAAAGGTGGTATCCGACAGTTTGCCTATATCTTATATATGTAACAGTATCTGTAAATAAGAACGATTGGGATTCCTGCTAAAAATAGACATCGACGTCACAGCTGATGACGTGGATGAGCAAAAACTTAAGTGGTCACATGGTTTTCTTGGTTTAAAAATAGGTAACTGTGCAGCGTGGCTCAGATTGGAAATGCATGATTTTAATGACGCTTGTGGCGTTACGGTTCACTTTTCAGACAAGTAAAGGGCAGCAATAAACATCATTTTGCGAGATCTGTTCAGATAACAATGGTTAATTGCGATTTTTAATGAAAATATTTTGGGCCCAAGCTGTAGGAGACCACCATTTACAGGAATGTTTTAATTTGTAGTTAGGTGAGGTAACTTACATTTGTTTCGTTTCGTTGACTGATTTGACAAATGATGCCAGTGATAACTACAATCATTGTCTGATTATAATCATCTGCACATCATAAAACTGTGACATTATTATTACTTTAATTGGTACAAGAGAAATATTGTATTGAATATTTTGACGTCCTTAAGTTTCATTTTTGGGGAGTTAAATCGGAATTTTATTTAATCTGTAAGTGTCAAAAATAAAATCTAAAAAGGTCACTGCAGTTTCGGAAATAAATGAAGAAATTAGGCCCAACATATTTATTATTCCATGAAGTGTAGTAGAGACATTTTCAATTGTTTTAAGGTATTAGGACCTACAAATTCAAGGTAAATAAACCTCTACCTTTTCTACTGTCCTGAAACAGTCTCAATCTAGGATTTTATGGCTTACCTGTCGGTCCTTTTTGCCGACTGACCGTTCCAAGCCGGCAACTGTTGGGTTTGCTCTATATGTTTAATGACTGGTCACAGATTTGTTCTAACTTTTATATTTGGCTTGCATGTAAATACCTTTGTCAAGTGCCTTTTCAAATTTTAGAATACATCCATTGTTAAAAATTACGACTATTTATCTTTTCGCATTTAATATGTCCTTGTATTTGACGGAAATATCAATTGTCGATTTTGAACAGACTTAAGAAAATGCAAAAATTGAGGAATATCCATATGTTAATTTATGCTTCGCAAAAAATACTTAAAGCCTTTATTTGGGATATAATTAAAATATGGATCTACGTAATGCATTATCTGTTTCATAATTCGTATTATATTCTGCAGAATTTTGCCAGAAGTTAGTTAGTTTATTGTTCTATTTAAAACTGTTAAATTTGAGCAAAAGTAAGACAATGTTGACGTTATATATCAAACTTTACACATAGTTGCATGAAGAATGAACAACAATACAAATGAGGAATGTATTAGGGTTTATTTAAGGGTCAGCACATACATTCGTTTTTTTTTTATCGTGGGATTAAAAAGATAAATAAGATTTCTTTCTTGCTTTTGGAATTATTCCTAGAACAATGATTGTAGATGAAGTGTCTAAAGCGGCTAATGCTTCAAACAGATACTACTACTGCTACTAATATAACTGCTACTACTACTACAACTACTACTACAAGTACTACTACAACTACTACTTCTAGTAATAATAATTACAACAATAATAATAACAATAATAATACAATAATAATAATAATAATAATAATAATAATAATAATAATAATAATAATAATAATGGGATGGGATTAGCCGGCATTTTTGCCGATACTGTGCAGCAACATTTCTATCATTATAGCACAGGGGCACTTATGAGGTGCCCATGGACTGAACCCGGCCGATCCATTATACTGACACCGACGAGTCAGGCGTAATGATGTCCCCTTAGCCCCGAGCATTAAGAGGAAAGCCACTACTACCAACTTTGAAGTCTTTGGTTTGACCCGGCCGGGGTTTGAACCCACGACCTCCCGATCCGCAAGCCGACGCTCTACCAATTGAGCTGTTGCGGCCGGTATAATAATAATAATAATAACAATAATAATAATAGTAATAATAATAATAAATACGTGTGTTTTTCGCATTTCGTAGCTATAGCGAGTCGCTGGTTCTGTTGTGTGGTAAATGTCTGGAATGGTTGGCACCATTGATATCCAACAATATTTTCACAGTTTGCATAGGTAAATGGGCATGCTTCTGTTCATTTGTGTTACATTGAAACGACCACCTACATTTATTTTTACCAACCCACCAGACATATCTAACGCATGTTCCTAATTAGGTTCTCGTGGAGCGATGACGGTTATTTTAGTCACGTGAACGTCATTCGGAAGATACAAACTCGGCTGCTTAATATTGTGAAACATTACAAATTAGTAAAATTACAAAACAAGGATTGATATCGGCAAAGAGGGCTATTTTCAAGTTCGGGCATTTTTGTCAATAGTGTAAGTGATTATAATGTGGAAGAGAAATCAAACGAGAATTATTTAACAACTATCATTGAAGATAATGTATGATTGAGTACCTCCCATATATAATGATGCTATAGTCACTATACATCCAGTATCCATTTCAAAATCAGATAAAAATTTCTACTCAAGTGGAACACTAACGCAACTCTCAAGTCATCATGTACGTTTTGAATTTGCATATTGCTAAATTTAACTTACATTTGTATTGTTTATTTGACATTTTGGACATATATGATGCCATTGACAATTATCAATTTGTTTTAATTATAACTATTTGCGTCATAAAACTGCGTTCAAGTTTATATTTATTTAACTGCTATCATTTCGAAAGATGAATGATTGTGTATTTCTTAAATATATATATATAGACTTTATACCGCGAAACGGGCGTCGAAATAAGCAGTAACTTTAACTGATATCGAAGTATGTGTATTGTAAGAAAACATATTTTAAAAATTTTTATTGAGTAGTATGATTAATGATACGATATTGTGAGATGAAGATTTGACTGATGCGATGTGATTTGGTATAAAAATATTTCTATTGTTGAGTTCGAAAGAAATTTTGATTAAATATGAACAACAAAACAATACAATAGTTTTAAAATAGTGCACTTTACGTCACGTCCGACAACATTTTCAGCATACCAAAGTCGTTAAAAATGGTAGTGGTATGGCTCCATTGCTAACGCTCAAGCAAATATAAGGGTAGTTCCACGACTGGTTGGCCCGGTGTCAGGATAATGTGACTGAGTGTGGTATCATGCCAGGTCTTCCTATACACAGTGAAGGCAGAACTATATCTGCTTTAAGTGGACACCGTCTCCAGATAACTGAAATACAAATGTACTATTGGTGGGACGATAAACCCAATAAATAAACAAACAAACAAGCTAACAAATGTTGGAATAAATTCAACACATTTTATCAAATACTGATGGCTTTATCAAATTATAATGTTTTAAAAAGGTATGTCAATAATAAAATATAACAAAGTCCTAGACTACTGCAACATATATAATTATTTGCAAAGACACATGACAATGATAGTCACACGCCAGTCAGTTATAAAAGTAAAACGAAATCTGAGACGAGGCATTAAACAAGTAGCGAGGACCCAAAGGTAACTGCCTTGGAACAGTGAGTCGGCAATAGGCATATAAACAGGTAAACCATTGCCTGCAATAACATCTACTAGGAATAAAAATAATATGACATTGATAATAGATCATCTTCAAGAAGGCTTTTTAAATAGTTAAATTTGACAGTTCACATACACACACATACACGCGCACACATAATGTATATAGAGAGATAGAGAGACAGAGAGACAGAGAGAAAGAAGAGAGACAGAGAGACACAGCGAGACACAGAGAGAGACAGCGAGACAGACAGACAGAGAGACAGACAGACAGACAGAGAGACAGACAAACAGCGAGACAGACAGAGACAGAGAGACAGACAGATACACACAGAGAGAGAGAGAGACAGGGACATATATATATATATGTCTATATTGGCAATTTGTATGGGTTTAAACATAGTTATATATGTGTATATATATATTATGACACAAAAAAAATGTGTGTGTGTGTATATATATATGGCAAAACAAATGAAAATTATACATTTCTTATTTTGTCATTATAAGTAATATCCTAATTAATTCTTTAATTCAGTATTCACTTTTCATATCAGTGTACATAGAAGTGCTGTGAAGAACACAAATGAACATATCTTCTAATAACACATTAAAGATACTGAAAACAAACACTAAATTATTATGATAATTACTCATTTCTTTTAACAAAACGATCGTTTTGATCATTCCGTCAAAAATATTCTTGGATATATGGAGAAACTTTAACTTTTTTAAGTCAAACTAAAAAAAAAGTTAAATATTTTCTGGGAGTGAAGCTAACCAATGTAACATGACCAGACATTTCATTAAGCATATATAGGCATGCTTTGTGACATATAAATGCAGCCATTTTTCTCTGTCTATATATATTTACTAATTAACTGTTCTAGTGTAAGCAGTTACAGTTCTTAAGAATTTTTATGATTGAGCAAGGAGTAGACAAATAGGCGATTTGAAAAAAAAATGTATAAATTAACAATAAACTAAATAAATGAATAACTGTATTTAAAAGGTCAGAAATTATAAGTATATATATTCAGTACCATTGTTAAAATATTGTTTAAGTATTTGATAATTAGTCATAATCTGATACCAGATTAGTTAATTAATGGGTCTACCCAGCCAGCACAACCGAAGGCTCCAGTGAACCCAAGGAAGGGGTTCGGTCATGGAGATTAGATCCTTCAGTTTATTGTAATTGACAAAATGCCGCAAAGAAAGTCCATAGTGTCAACTGTGATATTATGTACACATGATATATTGGTTTATAACCCACCCCACTGTGATTTTCCAAAATGGAAGTAATCCTCTCTTAACCTGGAGATTAGTGTTTCTACAGAAGGTCACTAAATAAACAACAGACACTTAAAGCCAAGAATGGAGGAAGGTTGTTATAAAAGTCAATATTTATTAATATAATATTTACAAACGGATATTTTATATATATATATATATATATATATATATATATATATATATATATATATATATATATATATATATATATACAAATAGAAAACTGCAACAATGAAAATATAATATATAGAAATATACAGAAAACAAATTAGAAACAAATACAGAGAGGCCGTATGTGAATAAAAAACAACGTTTTATTATTATGTTGAACAAATATAGATTCATTACCAAAATTAACAAGTTAAAAACTATATAATTGACGGTTCCTCATTTGCATGTAACTTCTGTCCTTGTTAATTGTTTGACGGCTGATTTACAAAACTAAACTCAAGTGCTTACAAAATATAACACAAACAAAACGCATGTGATCTTTTCTGTTAAATAAGTCAATTATTCACAATGTGTTTTACACTAGCACAAAGCAACCGGTTTGAGTAAAAAGAATTGACCGGCAAATTTAAGAAACGTTTATTTTTAAGGCCACATACTATTTGTCAATAGATTTTCATCTTACTCATTTAAAATCTTGCATTTCGTGTGTAGTGTTGATGAAAAGCGTTGTTCGACACAAAGCCAGGATCTAATATGCTTGATACTCGCCCAATACATAAACATTCTATAACGCAAAAATTCTACATGCATTCATGTCTTCCTGCAAAAAGTACATTTTTATAGAGAAACACGTTGCATTGTCAGTGTAGCTCAGATGTCATATAGAATGGGCTCGACTAAAATTTCTTTTTTTTTCTGCATTGAAATATATTACAAGGAAAAAAAAATGCGTCTATTCATCGTAAAGGCTGGACGGTTTTGATTGTTTACTTTTTTACTTTTTACTTTTTACTTTTGCAAAGGATTGACTGGTTGAAATGTTAGCATTCAGAGGTATCAAAAGTTAGGATGTCGTTTTTTTTATTCATTTTACTGAGTATACGATTATCACCCTAATGTCTCCAATTTCCAAAACACAAATAAAACTGTTGCCCAAACCCAACATCTGTCGAAACACGTTTATAGCGTTAAACATTAAATACATGATTGTGAACGATGTTTGATTGAACATAAATAGTTAGTAATAGCAATGTCAACTTCTCAACGCCCAGTTTAAAATCTATATCATGCAAAAATTAGATTGAGTCAGTGGAATAATACTAAAAAAGTGTTATATGAATATTTCATTTTTTATTTTTATATTCATGTGTGATCATTCCGATTTTCACACAATGACATGTCAAAAGTGATTAATTAAAGACCACGCTACTGACGAAACCGCCCACGAGGCTTTTTGCAGCCGGTATAAAGTTCAGAACAGCCAGCCATTCAGTGGCTGAAAAATATTTACGTCATTATATAGCATCGTCCTTGGGCTTAGTTACTTCATTCGTCTTGATATTGGAAATAAAGGCAATACCTGAAAGGAAGTGAGAGAAACTAGAGGTAAGTCTTGCTTTGAAATGTTTCAGCACAGATTGTGTGTACTTATTTCCGACGAGACAGCTTTTAAGTTTACGGTTTGGCTAATATAAGGTAACATTTAACTTAAAATTGGCAATTCGAATTTGTTGCTTAGATCGGTTTTAAGTTAGAGTTGCTATAAGGAGGGTTTCATTTTTTTTAAAGTTGTATGCAGTTATTGTTCAAGTTGAGATTTTAATGTAATGTTATTGAAACGTGGATGACGTTTTAACCATATTCGTATGGTTATTTTCTATATGTGTGAAGTATATAGAGACGCCTGTGAGTGGGTTAGACTATGAACAGTTTTGCACAAACGTCTTGCAGTCGTTATATTTAATCCAGGATAAATAAGGAACACTGGAATAATTTTAATGCAAGATGTAACAATAGTGAACAATTTTTTATGCAATATTTGATTTCCACAACAGATTTTATTAAAATTGTAAGCAGTTTCCATGGAAACCATTGAAGTACGAGTGCTTTGCATAACTGTTGTTGGTGTGTGAAAGACGGGTATAGTTAAACACTTTTTCACAATGGAAGATTCGTGGAGAAATAAAGCTCCGACTATTCTGCTTATATTATAGGTTTCTTACTGGCTAAAGTAATATAAATCAGCTTTCCTACAATTTATTTCTTTTTTGTAAAAACATGTCAAGGAAAGTGCATTTTCTTGTATTCCTTGAGTTTTGTTGACTATTCTTTGTACAAGAAATGTAATACGTTGAGCGTGTACTTTTGTCAATGACATGAATCTCATGTAAAATACTTGTTTGTAATTCTGCATAGATATGCTATGGTAATTGTCGGGTTTACTCTATTATATGTTATATCCCGTCTAAGTGCTGTTGTAACTTTTACATTTTACTGGCGTATGAATACTGTTTTTCTTATGCTTTTTCAATTTTTAACATTTGTTGCAATACTTATAGAATTTAATAATTTCTTTCGTATTTCAAAAGGTATTTGTAGCGCATGGTCTACTTATTACGATCTTATTTGAAAATACAAAATTCTTATTTTGTTATATTTGCTCGCTTACATTCGAGTCGATCCTGGCTAAGTTGCTCGCCTTCAGAAAAGAAATATGATTCATTGGAGTATATTAACTGAATATGGTTCTCTTTGATTTGCTTTTAAATATCAAAAGGTTTGTTTTTGTAATAATGCTCGTATTCTACCGATTCTGACTAAATTACTCGGTTAAATACGGTTTATAAGAAACTCTTTTAAAATACAAAATACTCTTTATATATTGTTTATATGTGAGAGGAGCCTGCCTAACCCAACTGATGCTTTATTCAAACAAAAACATTTAATGAAGGTATTTGTTATCTTTTAAGGGGATGGCTAACTGTGAACGTTTGAGAACGTCTTCCTCTACCATAATCATATATTTACGCAAACTAATTAAAAATGTAGGAAATGTTTATTATAAACTGAACGTAAATTGTTTTAAAAGTTGTAGAGCACTAGTATATATGACCGAAAGAATTGGAAAGATGCGTAATAAACTTCAAAAACGTCACAAATGTGTATTTCTAAAAATAAGACACTTTGTAGGAAGTAATTTTAGATGTGTTTTTTTGTAAATATATTTCCTGCTACATTGTATAATTGTATGAACAGGGAGTTTTATCTGTAAAACAAAAGGTGTAACAGTTTGTTTGAGTCAGTAAAATAGGAAGTTAACAACATGACAGTTTGTATTTTCAATAAACTGTAGCACATCGTAGCATATAATATATCAACCTGAATTTGATTCATATTTTATCAAAGAAAACATCAGCGCATAGACATTTTCATTCAAATAGAACGTTTTTTACTGCTTGCATTCGAGATACCCCTCAGGAAATGCGAGGTTAGAGCTCTGTAAAACCGGTTTAAGCACTCCAGTCGGTCCCTTTTGCCGACTGGCCGTTCCAAGACGGTAACTACTGGGTTTGCTCTAGTTGTTAAAAGACTAATCAAAGATTTGTTCTTACTTTTATATTAACCTTGCATGTGAATACCTATGCCCTGTGCCTTTTCGAAGTTTGGTATATGTGGCAATGCTAATAGGACTTTGTCATTTATTCTAATTCATAAGTATAGTAATTTTCTTTGTAAAAAACGCCACACCATAACATATGCTTGTTAGTAACACGAAATCGTCTTGCACAGCTACACTTTATTTTTTCCGAGCCTAAACTGCAATTGACCTTTTTCCAGTTCCTTATTACCTTAAACACATTTAATTTAATTATAAACCCATATTACTTATTAAGTATCAAGCGACGAAGATATATAACTAATTTAAACATTAAAGCGCGTTCCTTGCTAAAACTTGACATTATAAACAATCGTTGGCTTTCATACGTACTTTATAATATATATATATATATATATATATATATATATATATATATATATATATATATATATATATATATATATATATATATAATATGGCATAGATAAAAGTGTATATACAGGCAAGTAAAAACGTATAAGTAGAAGCTTATATAACTGCAGTTGTATGTTTCAGTAAGTTGGGTTTCATTGTACTATGGTATTCGTATAAAACTGATAAATCTGGTTTATAAGTTCTTCTGTTGAGCTACCGTAACCGCAGTTATACGTTTCAGTAAGTTGGTTTTCGTTGTACTATGGTATTCGTGTAAAACTGATAAATGTGGCTGATACATTCTTCTGTTGAGCTAATATAACTGCATCTGTACGTTTCAGTAAGTTGGGTTTCGTTGTACTATGGTATTCGTGTAAAACTGATACATATGGCTGATATATTCTTCTATTGAGCTTATATAACTGCATTTGTACGTTTCAGTAAATTGGGTTTCATTGTACTAAGGTATTCGTGTAAAACTGATACATCTGGCTGATACGTTCTTCTGTTGAGCTAACTGGACCGCATTTATACGTTTCAGTAAGGTGGTTTTCGTTGTACTATGGTATTCGTGTAAAACTGATACATCTGGCTGATACGTTCTTCTGTTGAGCTAACAGGACCGCAGTTGTACGTTTCAGTTAGTTGGTTTTCGTTGTTCTATGGTATTCGTGTAAAACTGATACATCTGGCTGATACGTTCTTCTGTTGAGCTAACAGGACCGCAGTTGTACGTTTCAGTAAGGTGGTTTTCGTTGTACTATGCCGTTTTGTACAAGCGCTTGTTAAACTAAAAAATCTGGTTAATACGTTCTCCTGTTGAGCTAACATAACCAAAATTATATGTTTCAGTAACTTGGCTTTCGTTGCACTATCGTGTTCTTGTAAAATTGAGAAATCTGGTAATATCTTCCTATAATGGAGCGAACGTAACCACAGTTGTATGTTCTAGTAAAGTGGTTTCGTTTGATAATATTTGTAAATACTGTCTATGTCCTCCCCTACTGAGCTCACAAATATGTATATTCTTTTAGCAATTTCAGTCTTTAGTTGTATGTTATACTTTCAGCAACTGAATAATTTGGCTTATTACTACCTATTTACTGTAACCGTAATTTCTTCATTTAAGTTTAGTAAGTATTTTTTCCTTTTTGTGTATTAACATATGGTTACTGTATGCTATATCTATTTGATGAGATATTTTATGTAAACTGTTTTATCTCAGAGATTTTTAGAACACTATGAGGTTATATCCCAATTCGGCCATTTTGCTAACTGGCCGTTCCGACCGATACGATATCTGCCTTTTGATGCCGCTCTTATGGAATGCCTTTTATGCAGACTATAGTGTATCAGGCTATTTGTGAGACATGTGTCAGAGAGAAGAACCGAGTATAAACCGTGCAGCTTGCCACAATACAAAGTAGCTTGAAATAACAAGCGGGTAGCATGCATTAATACGAATTCGCAGCTGTTTTAAGAGGGGTCTTGTTAAACAAAAGAAACTGAGTATGCGAATGTTAACAATGCATACTGCAATTACATATGTAGCAGACAACAGGAAAGAAAACAAAATAGTAGATAGACTAGTTCCCTTCAGAGTTATGTTTCGTTAGTCTCGCATATTATTGTACTGAATCGACAGCGCAAGATAGTGTTTAGTTCCCAGAAAAATCATTTTCTTGTTGACAGAGCTCTCTGTGTCGCCTTGGAAGTTTCTTATCCGGGCTCATTATTTTTTCTGTTTGTGTAATGTTTCATTTTAGTGTTTCTTTTACATTTAAACATTTAACATGCATGTATGTACATCAATCTCTACTTCACGTTTCATTATGATTTTAAATTCTCATAGGACGATGTATGTATACTTTAAGCCACTTATTAACATTGCTATTTAGATCGTCTTTGTAAATATATAGTTATATTGTTTTCTCACTGAAACGTAAGATATATTCGTTATTGGCGAAACCTTTTCTGAGATACAGGAACAAATCGTACGTCTCATTCACACAACCCTGTTCCCTAGGAAATGTTACATTATCTCAGCGTTTTTTTCCCAATTTAAGAAAATGTCTGAATTTTAGTGAGAATTTTTTATGATTCTTCATAAACACGTTCCCTGTTTTCCATGTTGCACTTGCGGTATTCCATTTTTCATTTTTCCTTTCAGAAACGCAACAATACCACAGAAGCCCACACTCGGTACAATAAAACCCATTGCCAATACAGAAGCCGCAACACTGTAGCATATTACTGGAAACAGCATCGACCATCTACGATAAACTAGGCACCAAGAGGAGACTAAATTCACAAATACAGGCACTTGGAGAGGAATATATTGGAGAAAAATTGCGCTAAAAACTTTAAAAAATTGCCACTAGTTTAACATTTGGAAACCGTAAAGTACATAGGTTAAAAGTAAAATAAGTGCCCACGAATAATGGCTGAATTAGACTTTTCTTCCGTGTGTTACCTGGTCGGAATTATAATTTCCATAGCAACCAGGACATCGTCGGTCAATGCTGCCGACTCACAAGAAACGTAAGTTTTAATATTTTATTGGTTTATATTGTTTTGTATATTTAGAAGCAGTTTTATTTTCTAGGTTAGTATTTTTTTCTGTTTTTATTCCTTTTTTACGATTAGTTACATACGTTTAGTAACTTGTTTATTGGGTTTACACATTGTTTGTTTATGTCCAAATTAATAATATATTTAAACGTAAAAACATAAATCATAAATTAATTAGTGCCCACCTTATCTTATATAGGAAATGATCATGTTTCACCATCGGGAAACAATGTTTTATATGTTGCGGCGTATAATAGTAAAATTGGCAGCTTAATTACCTGTAAAGTAGAATTTTACTATTCCTTAAAATTTCATCACATCAAATCGTTAAGAACCCAAAAAATCTGACATTTAAAACAAAAAGATATTCAGATGCTTAAAAGAAAACAATAAACATATTCGGAAAGTTTAGAAGGAAAAAGTATTCAGAAAAAAATACAAATATTTTTTTTATGTTGAAAATCGGCGACTTTTCTAAAGATATACATGGATATGTTTCCCGTAATACTTCTGTTCAACACATCGATTAAACACATATATCATGTCTGTGAAAACGTTAAAACAACATAAGCTATTTCTCTCGATGACGTTAGATAAATAAAACAAAGTCTAGGATATGTATTAGAAAACACTTGATTAAAGTTTGGGATGTAGAAACCGCCTCAATGGTGCGGCCGTTACCAAGCGGTTAGAGGCGAGTCTTACAATCCACGGTTTAAAAGTTCTTAAAACATACTTAACCTTAATGTTGTTAATTGGTATGAATCCGAATAAGCTACAATTTAGTGTATGCACATGGTTCAAAGACAAAAAACAAACAAATAAAAACAGCCCGCGCTTCATATTCGTTTTATGTTTTCCTTCCCAATCGAGCCTTTCAGTGTACGGGTTGTAACGGACAACGATCCATATTCGAATGCCTGAGCTTTGAACAGGTAGAAAAAGTTTGTAAACTATCGCTACGCTTTTTGATTCTGCAAAGCTTAATTTAATACTAACAAAACTTTCTCAAAGATATTGAATTCTCGGCAAATTGAAGTCAGAAAAAATGATCATTTTTTCGACCTGTGACCTTCTTACCGTTATAAAGCAATGAATGAGATGTGAAACGTGAGGTAGTTTGAAAGTGCTAGTGGTTCTACCCAAGTTTGCAATCAGATTCTTTCTCCTTCAATTTTAATTGGACGCAGCTGAATTTTGGATGTGCCGGCGTCTAGAAATTCTAAAAAGAAACAAACAAAAATTACAAGATATTTTCTGTTGGTTTCACGTATCAAACGCAGTCATATTAATATTGCCTGTCTACTTGGACCAGTAAAAAATCAGAAGCCTAAATGCGGTGTTGAACAAAAAAGTCGACATTCGTCGAGGACATATTTATTTTTTGTTTGTTAAAGAAATGTCTTTGTGTCTCGTAGAAAGCCCGTGCCAAATGTTTGCTTGTCGAGACGCAAGGACATCGTACGAGTGATGTACGATATTTCTACGAGGTGGTGGCATTCACTTTTTCCTGTATTAACAAAAAAAAAAACTCGAGAAAAAAGTCGCCGCGCGTCGAAGAGAAGTAGCTAGAAGCAGTTTCAAATACTCGACTCCCTTCGCCAAATTGTGCTGTCTTCGGTTCAACATATAAATGCATTTGTTGAATTCTGTAACAAAACTCAGCGAGTAATCACGAGTCTGTACTCGCATCATTTGTTGAAAAAAAAATCGCGCTCTAGTGTGACAGGAATACATTAGTCGTATGGCGACTTCAAGGTGTTGTTTGTTGGTGATGCCATTCGCTTCGATAGCAGAAGCAGTCTTTTCTCATATCATTTCTAAGAACTACTCTTTTACTCGTATACACAACTGTATTTGTATATGCAAAAAAGAACGGTGTTGTTTTTAAGTGTATAAATAACTATTTTAAAACGATGTTTAGGCAATCTAAATTAAATTCAATTATTCATTTGTAACCGATATATTATGCATGATGTGCATTAGTTTATAGTTCCAAATCCATGCCGATTAGAAAAAAACAACAACAACCAACCAAAAACATCGAAGGATAGTTGTATTTAAAACTCAAAAATCAAGGTAAATCGTAATACAAATAACTTCAACTTTTCAGGATAATTTGTTTGTTTATTTACTGGGTTTATCGTCCCACCAACAGTATTTTAGTTACATAGAGACGGTGTCCACTTTAGGCAGATATAGAACTGCCTTCACAGTGTATATCATGCCTTGAACACATGGCATGATACCACACCCAGTCACATTGTCATGACAACGGGCCAACCAGTCGTGGAAATACCCATATATTTACGTGAGCGATACCACTACCATTTTACAACTTTGGTATGCTGTGATCCGGGTTCGATCCCGGGGCCTCCAGTACCTGCAGCCGGCGCTCTACCGATTTCGTTATCAAGTTCTCTCTTCAGTATAATGTAAGCTACTGGTGGAAATATATGTCAACCTTTCGACCTCATTCTAGAGAAAAAAATAATGACAAATGAAAGATTAATGCAGTTTAAACTGGATTTCCATATAAATCCTTTGTGGTTTTTTTCCACTGAACGGAACTATAAACATTAACTATATTTCATACCACTTATAATGGCCGAGAAAAATCTGTTGTACCCAAGTATAATTAGTAGTAATAGAGATGTGGATTTTAATTGATTTTTTTTTCAACCAACCAAGCAACATATCTATTCGTACTTGACAGAGCATATGTTCTACCATTTCCATTATTGAAAGAATAGATCAAATTACATTCAATTAATCATTTAGTCCCCTCCCCCCCCCCTCTCTCTCTCTCTCTTCTCTCTATCTCCTTCTCTCTAACTTTCTGTCTACTCTCTATCTATCTCTTTATCTCTCTCTTTATCTATCTCTCTATCTATCTCTCTATTTATCTCTCTATCTCCCTATCTCTCTATCTATATATCTCTATATCTATCTATCGATATAGATTTATGTTTCTATATATCCACCCATATCTGCTAGCTGTGAGGGATTTACCAGCATTTTTGCCGATACTGTGCAGCGACATTTCTATCATTATAGCACAGGGGCACTTATGAGGTGCCCATGGATTGAACCCGTCCGGTCCATTATACTGACACCGAAGAGTCAGGCGTAGTGCTGTTCCCTTTGCCCCGAGCGTTGGGAGCGAAGCCATTACTATTAACTTTAAAGTCTTTGGTTTGACCCGCCCGGGGTTTGAACCCGCGACCTCTCGATCCGCAAGCCGACGCACTACAATTTGAGCTATTGCGGCCGGTCTTTGCTAGCTGTTAACCCGTCCTTATGCTGAACATTAAATCCTCACCTCATAAGTGTTTGTGTGGGTGGGTGGGGGCGGGGTTACTAATTGCTGCAAATGGGTTGAATCGTCTGTCGATTGAACCTGGGGCCTCATTTAAAGGTCACTGAATTCATGTTGGTGACAGAAGGATGATCATGAACATTAACTGTGCACATAATCTTAATCTTAAATCGGAGTAAAATAAATGAAAACGCTGACTGACGAAAAATATAAATATTGTATGGCCGTATCCACAAAGTGTTTTATCACAGGAGTCACTTTGTTTTTTTTTTAATACACCCATTACATATTAAACAAATAAATACTAATGTTGTGGTCGATATGTAAACATTCTATACACTTCAACTGAAAATCCCTTGAAGTTACCATCAAAGATGGCTGCCAAAATAAGGGATTTTCACTAATGTGAAAACTATCTATTGTCTTTAACATTCAAGATAACGTGTAAAGCATAATTGTAACTTGGTATGTATATCCGCACATTATTATTCATGTGTGCACATCATCACTTTAGATTTAGAGTGTAATCGTACTGAATTGTTAATAAAATTAGGCTAAACGTATATAAAAAGTTCTACCACAAGGGGCAATTTCTACTTTATTTATTACGGAATATGTGATTACTCTAAAGGAACTTAAGATTTAAAGAGAAGTATATAAACGATGTTGGCTTGAGATAAATGTCTATAAAAGTTCTTTGGTCAAAATCTACTAATATTATGTAATACATTCTGTCTTTAACATGTACAATATGGGGGAAAAAAGATAAAAAAATGTTAGCTTATCGTAACATGTCTATAATTATTATGCCAAAAAATAAACATTTACCTATAGATGTGAAGTATTTCTTTAAATGTGGTATCCATCTGTTTGTCTATATCAAATGCATGTAACAATATCTTACCACTACTTTAGGGAATTTGGGCATAATTTCTTCATAAACTCATTCTTTAATCTAAATATAAACGATTTTGAATATACATGTAACTATATTGCTAGACATCTTAATATTCATTATTTCCTCTATAAATAGCGCGATAGTGATCTCTGCTAAAAATAGATATCGACGTCAGAGCGGATTTCCCGTACGACATTATACAATAAACTAAATAGTAAGTAATCACTCAGCTTTCTTGGTTTAAAATAGCTATCTCTGCAGCGTGGCTCGGATAGGAATACCTGTTTGCAATGATGAGTGGGGATAAATGCTTGAATGTTCACAAACATCTAGCACATCAATGAGCAGGATATGCAGGTCCTGTACAGTTATAAATGACATATTTTGGTTATTTGAGAAAAGAAAATTTAACCTAAAGTGTCGGATACCACCTTTAAATCAAATTCATTAATTATAATAAATATTCATAAAAATTGTTGACCCTTTCTTTCAGAATCATCAAACACTTGGATACAGTAAACCACCATTTAGGCACGCTTTCCCGGGCAATAAGAAGTGCGCACACAGACCTTAAAGAAAGACAGTAAGTTATGTTTTGGTATATAATATTTTGTATGCGTTGTTTACGTTTTAAAGGTGTATGTATTCATAACTTTTGCTTTGCAAGTAAAAAACAACATAAATTAGATACAAAAATACGCATATTGAATATTTAATGACAAACTATGAAATATATGTTTTACTCCATAAACCACATCGTTGGAATCCAAGATAAATATTCCGTTTTCACTGTATACCTTTCTCTATAGGTTCCTTGGCTAGGAAGACTACGTTCTCGTGAATATAAGCACGAAAGATTTTATTGGCTCCGTGTCCAAAACGGCACGGAAATTTAGCCAATGTAATGATGAGAAATTTTTCACAAAAAAAAACACCAAAAAACAAACACAACACAACAAGCGTCGCAGGTTAGTGATGTGACCTTGACATTGACAAATAGTTTTTGTAACTTCAAATGAAGAGTAGCGTCGATGTACTTCGCATTTTCATGGCTTCCGACGAAATATAAACCTGAGGTATAAAAGAACGTCCAGGCAACCCTTTGCAAAATGAATTTTCTCAAAATTTATGTTTTTCTTATCTTATTCAGTGGAATATTCTTATTTCTAACTTTATGACAAACACTTAATGCTTATTTATATCGAATAACTTGAATGTTCATTTTAATTATCCTCATCATACTTAAATCAAGATTTAACAAGCTAATAGGTCTACAAGTTTGATTTTCCTTTTTACTTTTTTTCCAAAGTAAGAGAAAATACCACTAGCACTTCGGTCAACACCGATGCGTAAATGGGGGGGGGGGGGGGGGGGGGGGGGTGGGGGGGGGGAGGCTCGTGACCGTGGTTTTGTGAAGAGTTACTGGCATGTAATACCTCTGTTTTTATCATCTGCCTCCCCATGGATTTGAGTACCGGTCGGGATAAAACATTGTTATATGGGCGGGTCTTCCAGCTGACCTGTGGTGCGCCAGTGGTTCTACCAAGACATTTGTATATGTGAACCTCGTCCACCAAGAATAGGTTAACGTCGCTACAGTGATTATGTTAATGTCGCTGCGCTGTCCCCCGAAACAGAAAAATCAAGGAATAAAAATACATCCTGCTTTTATCTCAATGCCCTTAGAAAGAAATATTACACAATGACATGATTTCCATACCTGGACAGAACCTTATGCAATAAATAATGACAAAACATGACAAAATTCGGTATCATCGTCCTTTTGTTTTAACGAATCTAATACTAGCGTGTCACTTTGCATTGTGAATCCATGTCATGGGATTCTAAATGACGTTTTCTCGGTATTAAAAACTGCAGGTTTCTATATGTTTATTTGATGCATCTGATCAAGTTAATGGACTTAGTTAACTTAAAATTCCACTCAGATTTATTTCAAACAGTTCTTCTACTGCAAACGAGGAAAACAAACGTCAGCATCTGTGAAAAAGTACAACAGGGGGAAATTTAAGCAAAAACAACTATTCAGTATAAAGATATCAGTTCTTCTTCGTTAATCCGTTGCATTCGGCAAAATTAATAGATTAAGTTTACATAAACAGTATTTAGATTTGTAGCAAGCATTTCCTTTTCTACGAAGAGAAGAGAAATTTGTTTTTGTGAAAAGTAAGAAGGAATGAAAATTTATGCAAGAACGTTTCATTACAATCCGATCTCTAAGTGAATACTAAGAAGTAAATATTGGTTCTCAGTCTTTGATTTGATGCATTTGGTTACGTTAAACGTTTTAGATTACCAAAAACAGCGTAAACATTTGTGGCAAACATTTCTTTTTCTCCCGCAGAAATAGTAAAGGACTGAATTGCATGCAACGTATTTCAGTATAGAACGATTGTAAAGGGAATGCTAACATTCGTGATATTGGCGAATAGGGTTGGGGGCTTAATTTCATGGGACAGCTACGCTGTGCCAATGGTAAGTCTTAAGTGAATTTTAATTTGAAGCAACTGTTAATTAGTGGTTTGATCATCGCCTGTACTGTTCCGAATACTAACTAAACATACACAAAGCGTTTTGTTGATGTTTTGCCTCAAAAGTAATGGGGTCAAATAGAAAAAGACAACGTAATTTTATGACAGGTTTGATGTGATTGGACAGACAAAACAAATGATGTTTTATACATTTGTAGTAAATGTTTCTCGCTTGGCTATATCAGACTCTATAATGTTACGGTTCACCTATTTAGACTATCTGATGATACGTTTCACCTATTTGGCTGACTAACGTTACGTTTCACCTATTTAGGCGATCTAACGTTACGTTTCACCTATTTAGGCGATCTAACGTTATGTTTCACATATCAAGGCGGTCTAACGTTACGTTTCACCTATTTAGGTGGTCTAACGTTATGTTTCACCTATTTAGGCGATCTAACGTTACGTTTTACATATTTAGGCTGTGCAACGTTACGTTTCACCTATTTAGGCGGTCTAACGTTACGGTTCATTTATTTAGGCGATCTAACGTTACGGTTTAAATATTTAGGCGGTCTAACGTTACGTTTCACTTATTTAGATTGACTAACGTTACGTTTCACATATTTAGGAGGTGTAACGTTATGTATCACCTATTCAGGCTGCCTGACTTTGCGTTTTACCTATTTAGGTTGTCTTCCGAAACGTTTCACCAGTTTGGGCTGTCAGAAGTTATGTTGCACCTGTTTATGCTGTCTAACGTTACGTGTCACCTATTTAGTCTGTCTTACATTGCGTTTTAACTATTTCGACTGTCTTTCCTTATGCTTAACATAATGAGGCTATCTACCGTTACTTTACACATATTTTGGCTATATAACATTACTTTTCACATAATTAAGACAATCTGAATCGTTCGCCTAAATCGAGCATTTGAAACAGCTGTGGCACGAATATTTGATAACAAGAGCTTAGTTCAAAGTTAATAATATATGCTTTGCTTTTCATTGATGGGAGAGCAGTAACTCTCAGGGAATGACATTTTAGCGGGGACAATGATGCAACAGTCAATTAGAGGAATTCTTACGTTTTTTGTTGTTGTTTTTTCTGTTTTCTTTCTTTTTTTTTTTTTTTTTTTTTTTTTTTCTTCTTTTTTTTTTGGTGTGATATATTTCAGTCGAATATGCCGATGATAACCAGTACAGCTTGTTTTTATTAAAAAGATATCAATAATGTAGCTGACAATAACATCAACTAACAGCTGTTTGACAAGGTCTTGTTTAAACAAAAATCCAAAGAATGACGAAGTTAACACCTGCAGCTTGCAATAACAATAAAGGTGCAGCAGACAACAATAAATGAAGCAAAATATCAATTAAGCAGACAGTATGATTCCAAGCGTGCAGAACTTCTTTTTCTAAAGAGCTTGCTTTCTGATACGTCACGGATGTCACAAATCCGTGATCTTTTTTATATAACTGTCATAGTTTCCTTTTGGAACTATGTGAACATGTAGTAATTCGCAGCCGCTCGATCGTTTCCTTATAGAAGATTTATTTCTGGAAAAAAAAAGACGAGAGGTTGCGATTCAGATTCACTACATGTAGTATAGAATGCGGTGATAACGTACAATGAAGGAATGTGCTACCGTCTCTAGGGAAGCAAGTTAATTAGCCGTGGACTATATGATTTCAGCCCTTACAAAATTAAAATAAAGTAGCAAATTATAAAATCAATAAATACAATTTAAGTGTTTTGCAATGTTAAAAGAGAAATACCTTTATTGTAAATATAGTGCAATATGAGCCCTGGGAATGAGAAAATTGCATTTATAGGGAAATAAATGAAAAAAACTGTGTAGACAACTATTTTTAGGGGAGGCGGGTGGGGGGATCAAGGGCGTTGTATTGGTTTTAAACCTAGTTTAGCTTCACATTCATGAAGTTTGATTGGCCTTCCTTTAAACTGATAGAAACTAGAAAGTATGCCACAAAATCGACAATTTAACTTACGTATTTTGCTAGCATTAGCGCAGGTCTATAACCCGTGCAACATATAACTTGATTATTTTACATTAATCTTAACATTTTTAGATATTTAGCCAATAATCGGTGTGTCTTGCTATGGAAAAAAAAACTATTCAGTTCTGTGAGACAAGTTCGGTCCGATGCATGTTCGTAACTATTTGGTAAGGTCCGGGCGAGGTCGGAATACTTCGTAAAAATACCGGAACTGTCCCAATTGGGATTAAGCGCAGTGTCTAACTGATCAGACAGCCAAATTTGCAAAATGTTTTACATTTAAAATGGAATTAAACATAACCTTTGATTTACTTTTTGTGAAAATTTTGTCCTGCAAAAGACAGTGTGATGTCTAAAGACCTTGACAATCAAAAGCGTTGTAAAGGTTGTATTTTATTTTTAGCCATTTAAAGCTCTACAGCCTAACTGGTATAACTTTAATAAACAGGCACGAAAATTAACATTAGTCATTAATAGTACATTGATGTCCTGCCTATGTGCTGGTGGGGATGCAATTATTTGAATCAATATAAAGAGCGGATTAGTGAATCTTTGAGTCATCATCGTCGGAACCAACTGTAAATATCCCGTTATCACTACATTCAATACACCGTGGGTTACTTGGCCAGAAAAAAATCATTCTCATGAAAATATGCATGAAAAATTTAATTGGCTTAGTGTCCAAAACGGCACGAAAATTCAACCCAATGAAATGATTTCAATTTGTAAGCAACAAGGGTCGCAGGTTATTAATGCCACCTTGACAATGACAAATATTTTAACTTTAATTGAAGGGTAGCATCGAGGTAACATTTTCAATGGACCACCTGTTCCATGAAAACAGACTTTTACCAACCAAATATCCCATGGAAACAATTAAAAGAGAAAAGTATGAGTGAACATTGGTTCCGATATGGATGCGTTATGTACATACGCTTAAACTTACCAGACCACTTTAAGAATTATGTACTTTACGACCAAATAAGACAATGTCGTAAATCTCGACTGTTTTGCCTCGCGGTGATTTTAGAATTTAAATTGTCTCACCCTGTCTAGCTGGTAGCCTCAATAACGCAACAAATATATTGTCTTTTAGTTTCTTTCTTCCAAGTTTTCTTAATAAGAATACTCGACTATCGGTATAAAACAAGAACACATTTTGACCCTTGAATTTATTGAACGATGCTGGAATTACAAGTATTTTGACAGCCGAAACTTGGAGACTTTTTGATCCTTTTAAAATAAAGGGACACGACAAATATTGCATAAATCAATGTAAATGCATTTCTCTAAGCTACCATTTCCGTTTAGTACAAGCGATATTGAGAGGTAGAGTCGTGATCGGAGCGGGAACGGCAGCAGGAGCAGGGACCGTTACCGGCAAATTTGAGGAAAGGTTTTTGCCAATATATGTTACGAAAGCTAGTTTGTTATCAATAATTGGTATGGACTCTGTTATCCTTTAAAACAATAAATAAAACCAATGAATACAGAAACATTTAACTTATTTCAAAGGAAATATGTACATGTATTCATAGGCAACTCATATATCGCTAGATCAACGAAAGACAATTTTACCTTTAATCAGAGATAGAACTATCATATTTAGAATGAATAAAAATATGGTTTGCTTTGCCTTGTTGGATTTATCGTCCCACCAACAGTATTTCAGTTATCGGGAGACAGTGTCCACTTGAAGCAGATATAGTGCTGCCGTCACTGTTATAGCATGCCGTGAACACCTGGCATGATACCACATACAGTCACATTATCCTGACACCGGGCCAACCAGTCGTGGAACTATCCTTATATTTGCTTGAACGTTAGCATGGGAGCTACCACTACCATTGTTTACTACTATGGTATGTCGCGGTTCGGGTTGGAACCCGGGGCCTTCCGTACCAGGAGCCGACGCTCTACCGATTTCGCTGCCAGGTCCGGTTTAAAATATGGCCATTTGACAAAAATAAAATAACTCTTTATTATTATTGCAAGAAAACTTTGGTTAACGACAATCCAAGATTAATACAAAAGAAGAGTTCAGTTTCCTACTGGAGATATTATTACATCTTTTACCTTCTGTAAAGTATGAAAATACCTCTTTACAATAGTCTTTGTTGACACTTCGATAGGTGCCAAATACACAGTAAATGGGGGCACCCGTGGCGTAGTGGTGTAGAGTCGCCGATTTGTAACTCCACTGACTGCTTACCCTCTCACCGCGTTAATTCGAGTCCCGTTCGTGGCGAAGTACTTAAAGTGAGAAGGTCTTCCAGATGACTTGCGGTGCGCCGGTGGTTCTTCCCAGACATGTGTCTGGGGTCTTCATCCACCAAAAAGCTGGACGTTGCTAAAATGATCATAATTGTTTGCTGCAATATATTTCAAAAACAAAAACAAACCAAACACAGTAAATGCCTGGCTATTTTACAGCATCCATTTAGAGTTGAAGTATTACCGGTGTGATTAATACCACACTAAAAGTGCTGAATTTAACCATATTCGATGCTTTCATGCAGTTGCATATACGGGCTTCAGTAATGATGCATGCGAATACAATCAACTGTGACCAAGTGGCTTTTAGGTAGAGCAACTGTAATACTGCACCTCCAATTGAAGAGTATTAAAATTAGGGTTAAAAGGCTTCAAAGCTGCAGGTTGAGGGTTCGAATCCCGGTATGGGCACTAATAGTCTTTTTCTTTTCTTCCGGTTATTTCACTTTGACATTATTTCTCTGCACCGCACTAACAGATGTAGAATACATGTTTAGTTTTTAATTTTATTTTGTAAATGAATGTTAATCGAATTATTTATGCTAAATTTGATATCAAATTTATTACCTGATAAAATTCAAAGTCTAAAAAATCAAAACCATGTGGTGAAACTACTTTATATTCTGAAGCATCAACCAAAGTATATTGTAGAACATTAAAGGCAATTCTAAAATAATTCGTTTAGCTATCAAGAGCTCGGTGACTTTTTTTAATAAAGCACAGTCAGCAGGAAAAAAAAGTGAAAAGTTCAGCCTAAAATGTGTCGAGTTTGTAAACACATAATTACATATTTGGAATAGTTTGAGTCAAACCAATCAAGTAACATGCTTGATTGGTTTGTCTCATGTCATAATTTATTTCCAAACGGTACTAAGTAGCAAAACACGTCTCCTTAAAAGGATATAACAAAATATTTGGAGTTCTCTTATGTCAAAAACGAAACCACCTAAAATATCAATTTAAGAAGAAAAAATATCTGTAAATCCAAAACCGGATGGATAATTTTCATAAAAATTGGTACAAAATCAAAATCAAAGTATACAACACACGAGTTGCGTTATTTTAAAATTCTGTATATTGTTTGTGCTGCCTTCAATGTGTATAGCATGCCGTGAACACCTCTTATGATACCACACCCAGTCACATTATCCTGACACAGGCGTGGGACTACCCTTATATCTGCTTGAGCTTTAGCAAGGGAGCTATACCACTACCATTTTTAACGACTTTGGTATGTCGTGGCCCGGGACTGAACCCGGGGCCTCCCGTACCTGCAGCCTACGCTCTACCGATTGCGCAACTAGGTATATTGTCTGTATATTGTCTATTACATATGCGTTACTTTAAGAAACCGAATTGTTTCTATTGCCTTACTACTTATTAATGTACACGCGTTGGTCGATAGAACTTATTACGTAGTGTCCAGTAAAAATACTCAATTAGGCACACAACTCGTGATACTTTCAATCGAGACAACAGCAACTTAAGCCAAGTTATACATCCAAGTGATATGATACATGGCTTGATTAGGGTAGGGATTTATCAGTGGTTAAATATTGCCTACCAGTGTAGTTATAAATAAATGGAATATGAAGCTTTTTAAGATAGCGGTATATAGTTTTAATAAAATGTTTAAAAAAGGAGGTATCCAACAGTTAGGACCAAAATATTTTTCTCACACAATCAAATAAGTCATTATTACCTGAAAAGATCTTGCATAATGCTACTCATTTTATCCGAGTGAACAGCGAATCAAAAATCCCCATTCCTCATTGCAAACGGTTATTTCCTATCTGAGCCTCGCTTCGGAGATAGCTATTTTTTAACCAGAAAAACCACGTGACAACTTGCTTTTGAAATTACGTTATATCTTCATCCGCTGTGACGTCGGTATCTATTTTTAGCAAAGATTACTATCATGCTTACTTATAGATTTTTAAATGAATGAAGTTAAGAGTGGTTTTATCGCGATTTGTACAGTTTAACAATGAAGGCAGTGTTCAAAAAACGTCTTTGCTTATGATTAAGTACGAGCTTATACAGAAATTAGGACCTAATTTTCCAAAACAGAGGTAAGGTATTGATGCATGAATTTGATATAGACAAACGGAGGGGTAACAACTTTAAAGCAAGGCTGTGTAAATGTTACAAATCAATAAAAACAAAACTTATTACAGTAGCGTTTTATTAGCACAAGCAACATTTATTAGAGTAGGGATATATCAGTATAAACAACATCTTTTAAAGCAGGGATATATCAGTATAAACAACATTTATGAGGGTGGGGATATATCAGTATAAACAACATCTATTAGAGCACGGGTGTATCAGTATAAACAACATTTATGGGGGTGGGGATATATCAGTATAAACAACATCTATCAGAGCAGGGATATATCAGTATAAACAACATTTATTAGAGAAAGGATATATCAGTATAAACAACAGTTATTAGAGCAGGGATATATCAGTATAAACAACATCTATTAGAGCACGGATATATCAGTATAAACAACATTTATGAGGGTGGGGATATATCAGTATAAACAACATCTATTAGAGCACGGATATATCAGTATAAACAACATTTATGAGGGTGGGGATATATCAGTATAAACAACATTTATTAGAGAAGGGATATATCAGTATAAACAACTTTTATTAGAGCAGGGATATATCAGTATACACAACATTTATTAGTCTAGAGATATATCAGTATAAACAACATTTATTAGTCTAGAGATATATCAGTATAAACAACTTTTATTAGAGCAGGGATATATCAGTATAAACAACATTTATAAGAGAAGGGATATATCAGTATAAACAACATTTATGAAAGTAGAAATATTTAAGTATAGGCAACAATTATTAAAGTAGGGATATATCAGTATAAACAACATTTATTAGAGCAGGGATATATCAGTATAAACAACATTTATTAGTCTAGAGATATATCAGTATAAACAACATTTATTAGTCTAGAGATATATCAGTATAAACAACATTTATTAGTCTAGAGATATATCAGTATAAACAACATTTATTAGTCTAGAGATATATCAGTATAGACAACATTTATTAGTCTAGAGATAAATCAGTATAAACAACATTTATTACAGTAGAGAAATACCCAGGAAAGCAAAGCTATTAGAGTAGAGATATGTCAGTGAAAGCTATAATAATTTGTAAGTTATAATTATATTATAGTGCTATATAAATGAAATGTGACGATTATAAGTGTAGCAATATATTAATGACAAATGATTTCTGATAAAGTTCTTTGAGCAGCCATTGCTTATTAGAGAAGCGATACGCCACTTAAATAAACTGTGTTTGGCAGTTTGCAAATTAAATGTTATTTTGATCATTTAAAAAGGTATATTAAGAAACAACTATAGTTCTGTGAAATCTGTAAATCTTAACGTCACAGAATAAAATCATAGCTACAACTTCTTTAATAATTATTTCATTAAATTGATATTAAAACTGTCATTATTATGTGTTATTGTTGTTTGTTTGTTTGTTTGTTTTCATTCTAAATGTAAACAAAACATCGAAATTATCCACGTGAAATGTATTTATAATCTTTTGAAATATTTTTTTTTATAAAATTTTGGATGGATTCTTCCAGCGCTTTAAACGAAACTATTCTGCAAACTTCATCTGTAAAGACAAGAACGCTTCAAACTTTGGCCCTCAAAACTGATTACTTAATACAAGTGCAGAAAGACAATTTCAAAAAGTATAAATTGTTCACAATGACACAATTGCAAGACACGGTTTTCATCATTGTATTCCAATTCCCCGTACAACTGTCGTCTTTTGTTTAACATGCGGAATTTATGCATGACGGTACTTCAACTATTAAGCAAGCCTATAAATTAGTCGCTGATTTCTTTTTGCGGCATCCATATTTAATGATTCATATATTTGCGCTGTCGGCAACGGTTGTGTCAACAAATCTACCGCAGGACAAATTAAGTGTCAGCAGAATGCGTTACGAAAAATAACTAACCCGCATGTGTCATGTTCAATAAATTCGTGACAACAAGCAAAGAAATATAAAGTTTCAAGAGTAGAGGCTAATAAAAGAATCCTATTTTGATATAAAGATTTCGTAAATCATACTTTTAAGGTGTATGTGGTTAAGGGGCGTGGGGGAGAGGGGTCGGGGTTTAGACTCGGGTTTGCATGGTCACGGTGTAACAGGCTGAAAGATAAATTCAGTCATGCATATAAAAGGGGATAAAATGTCTTATTGTATCCTAGGTCATATTATACCCCGGGTATATTTTAATCCCTGCCATATTGTATCAGTTATAGCCAAATCATACTACAAAATACAAGTTTTATCTCACTTTTTGTTAAAATTTAACCATAGTTCGTTAATTTGAAGTAGTAAGACAATAACGTGATTATAAATAATTCTAGAATTTAAGTACCATATTCAGTATGTAAACATATATTTTATTGGAATTGAATAATAAGTGATTATTGAATGCGTACATCCTTAAATCGCCACTGATTTTACAGCCCCTATGCAATTCATTTGATTTAGTACATAACATACTGACACCTTGCACTATGGTGATGAAAACGCCGCTGAGGAGATAGATCTCCTCAATAGAGAGATATTGCTTTGGTCAAATTTGATATAACAAGGTAATTTTCATAACAGTTGTCGTGGATTAAGACCAATGCACTTCATTGCGAAATTGTTATAAAGTCATCGATGGACAAGTTATTGTTTGTTTGTTTATTGGGATTATCGTCCCACCAACAGTATTTCATGTATCTGGAGACGGTGTCGACGTGAAGCAGATATAGTGCTGCCTTCACTGTGTATATCATGCCATGAACACCTGGCATGATACCACACCCAGTCACATTATCCTGACACCGGGCTAACCAGTCTGAAACTACCCTTATATTTGCTCGAGCGTTAGCAAGGGAACTATAGCACAACCATTTTAATGACTTTGATTTGTCGCGACCCGGGATCGAACCCATGGCATACCGTACCTGGGGCAGGATGCGCTACCATGTCTGAGAAATTTTTGGGTGTGTTTCTTTCGCTTAAAAATTGTAAATAAAAAAAGTTCAGTATATTTTTGCCAGACAAAAGACAAGGAAATACTCATTTATCTCCGGTTTGAGATTGTTCTGTGCATTATGTAACTTTATTAATATCTTAAAAGAAATACTTTAAATTAAATTGTGCTTAAATGAGACTTCAATTTAAGAATTAAATTTTACAATACATATACAAGATCGTTAAGATTATCAAATGAACATAATGATTTAACTGAAATTTATTTCTCGCCGGCGATATGACTCTTTATGAATAAATACCAAAGTCTTAAAAGTATTCTAGATAGCCAGAAGTCATGATAATAACAGGCAGCAATGAATTTGTTTCAACTAAACAAAATTTATGGATTTAAGAAATTGGCGGAACGTTAAATAAATAAATGGAATATGCCTTTAATGAACTTCAAACATTTTGTTCCCAAACTGAGGCATACTGCCGAAGATATGTGGTTGTCGTTCACAAGATATAAGCACTCGAAAATCAGGAGCAATTTTCATCTTCTAATGTTTAAAAATTCAACACGATTCTAGCTATCATCTTCAATTGCAATTTCCTGTATTAACTTTATTTCAATCGATAGATTTGGAAACATGATATAGATATACGCTCTTCAGTTGATTAAATTTAAGGAAACACTTGTTTCTTATTTGCAATCGATATTTTTAGACAATATGACACAGTTACACATGCATGCTCCGAAATAGATCCCACAATAGTGAAGATCCCTTATCATGGAAGCTCTCTTTGATGGTCCAAAAATTAAAAGCTATACACCATTGGAAAGCTCTTAAAATTCATATTTTTAGAAAATACTATTTTTAAAATTGATAAATGCACAAAGAACTAATTCACAGAAATAAATTAAATTATTGGCTCATCCTTAAACAAAATGAACGATGTATCTTTTTGGTTGTACTTTATTAGCGTTTAAACTATCAAAATATAGTTATGATATTTAAAATACCTCATAAAAGCTGTTAAATTTGATTTAAAATTCAGTAAAATAGACGGAAAAATAAAACACAGTGGTGAGTTTAATACAGCACATATTTCCCGATTTTGGCATGCATTAGCTTCTGCCTTCAAAGATGGCTGCCTTAAACTGTCTTATCAGTGCCTATGACATGGAACCATCAATTGATTTGATTTAAGAAAAACATTATTTCCAGTATTGCAATTGACAGATTTTTAAATAAACATGTCATAGAAATACACTTACTTTACATAGTTAAAAAACTTTTAAATTTTACTGATTTAGAGGTCGCCCTACATTTGAAGAAAAACAGAAGCTATGAAAAATCAAATTCCTCAGTTATTTATTTCAATAGAACTCCTTTTTATTGTCTATTTTACAATGAACAACATAGATCGATCTATTTATTTTCAACTGCGCATGTGCAACAAACCACGCATACTGGCTTGACTCCTCCCCTTGTGACGACAAAATTTGAACACGTAAAGACGATTGACAGTTTGATTGACAGTTTTTTGGGGGCGGATTGCATATCAAGACTGTTTCAAGTTCTGGTGTTTTTTACATGTATATCTACCTAAAATATTTTAGTCCTTGAAAATTACACGTTTTCTTTGAATGAAAATACGGCACAAGTACCCGCGACATTCGTTTTACTGTGATAATTTTCATCCAACCCCTATAATTTTCAGCAACTATCAAACTCATGACAACATATGATGGTTTAATCAATTTTACGTCTGTTGATTGTCATATTCTGTCAGTTGCCAGATGTTGGGCCATAATTTAAATTGTATGGATCTTGGTCCCTGGTTTGCCAAACGTTTTTCGTGCACAACAGAATTGACATAGTTCTAAAGTTGTTTTGTTTATGAATGTACAAGTCTGAAGGAAAAAAATAGATCAACATTCTGATTTTTTTCTTCAGTATATATATACTTCACTATATATATTCTGTCAGAAACGAGTGTTACGATCTTCACTTTATTAGCAACACGTTTTCGTAAACATTTTTTTAAATATTCATGTTAAAATAAAAATATTAAAATATTATTAGGCAAAGGCTATGTTTTCTGACACAAACAATACAGTAACACGTCTGCTGGTGCCATTATGATCACCACTAAATTTGTTTTAAAAACATTGAACTTTGGAATGCTACCTTATATACTGTAATGAGCGTAGGTAGTTAATGGGTTTGGGGTGGCGTGGGTATTAGAAGAGGAGTGGGGTTTAGAGTGCTACTGGCCAATGGCAGTGTAGTAAGTCCATGCGCATCAAGTGTGAATAATTGTTTGACGACCTTTTCCCCTATGACATGTCTGTGCGTAGTAAACAAGTCATGTACCGGACCTGGTAGCGCAATCGATTCCAGGTACGATAGGCCTTGGGTTCGATCCCGGGTCGCGACATAGCAAAGTCGTTAAAATGGTAGTGGTAAAGCTCCCTTGCTAAACGCTCAAGCAATGTAAGGGTAACTCCACGACTGATTGGCCCGGTGTCAGGATAATGTGACTGGGTGTGGTATCATGCCAGGTGTTCACGGCCTGCTATACACTGTGAAAGCAGCATTATATCTGCTTCAAGTGAACACCGTCTCCGGATAACTGAAATACTGTTGGCGGGACGATAAACCCAATAAACATAAACAAACAAATCATGTGTCCAGCTGTGATCCCATAGCATGGTGTCATCTTTTGTGCGCGGGTGGGGAGCAGAAGGTTATTTCCAATTTGTTTAATGGATGCAGTATAAATATTCAATAGGATCTGATCTCTTATTATTTGTATTGGACAACAGAACACAACAGAAATTGTATTCAAGATTTGTACATAAAGTAGGGTACATCGTATAAACGACATATATACATATACATAATAAACGTGTCACGTGAACCAAAACGAAGAATGTTGCTGTATCAAAATTTTAAACAGTAAATGGTCAAATTGTATATAAAACCATGTAATACTAAAGTCTAAGAAAAGAAAACAGTTTTATAAATGGTAAATCTTCTGTAGCGAGTGGATCTAAAGCATTTAAATATGTGTAGAGGTCTATACTTATACATATATTCACTGTCAAATATAACTGACAATGCAGATGTATTTTAATAATCGACAACGCCGATCAGGTATCTCTCAATCAAGGTGGTATAAGAATTGATAGCAGTTATCAACTTCATGGAAATTGCTTTATTTTCATATGTAACGATGGAATCCCAATTTGGAGAATAATTTTTTTAGCCCCATCCTAATTTTGAGCACGATGCCTTGATGCGTTCATGAAAAGTTAATGAGATATAAACAAACTGCTTGTTCAGATAACAATTCCAAAGACGTGAGTATAAAATTCAAATTTTTTTTTATTGACTTACTGTTAGTAAAGATAAACTATTTATTTCACTTAATGCACTTTAAGTAAACGAATTTTATGGCATCCAAAATGTCGCTAAAAGTAAAGTGTTGATACAGTATTTTTATATTCTTTTGTGATAAACAAGAAATTTCAAGTCGCATTGTCGTTATGGCCTGCTTCGATGCATTTCAGTTCTGTTAACTCTTCATTATTGCCCGCTGCACTGAAACACTCGGAAATGCGCTTCTTTTCGTAGAAAGAAAACTCGCCAAAATAACGCGAAACAGTTGCGAATGTTTAACTTTTCTTTCGCGTGGAAAATACCGGGTTTACCATTTAAGACACCTATCTCATGTGAGCGCAAAAATACAGATACACATAATGGTTAACTTGCCATGTGATATATACATGGGAATGCGTGGAAAAACATATTAATATGACTAGATCATTTGTGAATAGTCACATATTTGGCACCATGGCGCAAAAAGTGTCTGTTATGCTTAATTTGGCCTATGTTTACACTTCTGTGGCTGCCATGTCGATTTGACCAACAGCAGCTGTGATATACTTAATTGCACTTGTAATTCATACAATAGTACGTTTGCTTTGTAACAAATGATATTCGCATCATGTTGTTGTTTGTTTATAGTTTGTTTGTTTTTGGTTGTTTTTGTTATTAAATAAATGTCAAATGTTTACGGTAATATTGTAATCATCCGTTACTGTTAATGACTCACATATGCCCAATGTGTAAATTTATGTTATATTAATATACAACATGAGGAATACATATGGAAATGTGGACAAAATATAGGCAATAAGGAAAACAGATTAATTAGTGTAAGATATTACACACACTACACACACATACGCATAAGTATTGTGGGGAAATGACGGATTAAATGTCTTAAAATGATGCATTAGCCATATGGTAGGGGTGGGGCTGGTTGGTTAATGTGCAAAGAATGGGGGCTCCCCCCGAACCGGATGAAACCCCATCTAGTCATTTTGGCATAGGTGTACAGAATCCTCCCGTGAATTTTCCAAACCGGACAAAATCCATCACCAAGGGAGGGGTGGGGGTTCACCTATGTCAAATGACCGAATGGGATTTCATCAGGGGTGAGATTTTGTCTGACACCCGCAAACTATACCCGCTTTGTGCAATTTAAGCATCCTTTGCAGATTTTAACGTAAAACCAGGTACCTTTGGTCTTCTGCATTTGTTAAAATCCCACACTCTTTAACTTAGCTAAGGGTTAAGTCCTTATATTTTGGATCTTACAAGAAGGAAGAACATATTAAAGTTGGTTTTCGACAGTTTGGACCAAAATCTTTTTTTTTCAAATAGCCAAATAAGTCATTGTTACCTGAAAAGGTCACACGCAAAATGTTGTTCCTTGATATTCTAGATCTGTGTGAACAGTCAAGCATAAATCACCACTCGTCATTGTGAACAGGTATTTCCTATCCGAGCCACGCTGCAGAGATAGCTATTTTTAAACTTAAAACAACAACAACAACAACACGGGACCACTTACTTTTGCGTGCACGTTATATAGTCATCCAGGTAATGCGTTCTGACATCGATATCTATTTGTAGCAGAGACCCCTGTCGAGTTTTTTATACATTTGGAAAGAACACTCATTAGAGGGTGTGTTTTTTTCTTTCGCGATTAGTTCTGTTTAACAATTCAGTTAGTGTTCAAAATCGTATTCATTTATTAAGATTAAAGTATAGATTTGTACAAAGCCATGCTAAAATTCCCGAAAGCAGTGGTTCGATATTGCTATATGTACTTGATACAGGTAAACCTGCGGATGCCACCTTTAATGTTCAACATAAAGTTTCAAAACAATTCATGTTTATTATATTTTTTGTTGGTGTCTTTTTACATCGCGCCGACAAAATTATGGTCATATTGGCGATGTCCAGCTAATTATTGGTGGAGGAAGACCCGAGGCATACGTCTGGGTAGAACCACTGGCGCACCACAGGTTAGCTGGAAACCCTCCCAACATGAAAGTTCTCGCCCAGACTGCGACTCAAACCCACGCGGCGAGGGGCTGGGGAATTTTAAGTCAGCTACTATAACCACTCGGCTACGGGCGATCTCTGAATTCATGTTTAAATAAACGGCTGGTGCTCTGTGGTGAAAATACAAGGGTGAGTAGAAAAAACAACAGAACAATATTACCAACGCTTTACTTTTTGGCGAGAAATACTTAAGAAGTCTTTATACTCTTTCTTCAAAAAAGGTCGCTTTTGCCAAAATCGATAAGTTCGCTTATATGTACTAAATGTCAGCTTTCTAGGGAAAAAAAATACAGTTATATTGCGGTGCTTAACATGAGGCAAAGTGATTAGTTCACTAAAATATATGACTTTTAACATAATTTAATGTTATTTTAAAGCATCTCAAATTTAAATGAGTACCTTGTTTAAATACTAGTGGAGGCAAGCCTTTCGGAAATATTGCCTGAAACGCATGGCGCGTTATTAGTTCCTTGCTTCGTATATATAAATATGCGTACATACATACATATATGGGCTGTGAGCTGGTTTTTCCTTTGGCCCATTGTTTAAGAAACAAAACATACTCGTAATTATTACAAATATCTTGTGACAGAGAAACAAAGGATTGTTAGAATTAAGTTCATTTAAGAGATTCATTATTCATGATACTGAAACAGAAATGACTTAAGAGTCGTGTCATTATAATTTCCAATTAGCCTCAATTAGAACTCAATTAGTATAACATTAAAAAAAATTGATCATTCTTTGTATTTCAGTACTCTTCAGTATCGTCTTAAGTCACTTGTATTACGTCAATGAACAAAAACGCGCCTCAACAGCAAAGGAAGAAAAACACGTGGACATTAGTGTACCTTTTATTTTAATTAACTTGTACTGCTAACCTGCCACGTGATTTGAATGACACACGGAGTATGTACAAACGATGTTAATGAAATAATACAACGACATATTACTAACAGTTATTAGCTTCAATGCGTGTACAAACCATCATTAAGATTAAGTTTGAATGTCATTCTTAAATCACATCGAAATATTCAGAATTATACTAAATTAAGTAGAGGCTCCGGTTTGGTGCTTTGGGTATTTGTTCTTTAGCGGTTATCTTTGCTGCATAAAACTTAGTTCTGTGTGTTATCCTGATGTTGGAATTGAAACAGCCAATAATCTTAAAACTTCTTCTTGAAGGAATAACATACAAATATACACAATGTAGGTTCTGTACATCTTTTTAGCATCGTGGCATTATTAACTTATTAAAAAACGTATTCCGATGTTAACTGTTGTATGACTTAACGTTATTTGTGCGTATTTACGTATAAAATCGGAAAGAAGACTTAGACAGTAAATAATAAATACATAATATACGCCTTTTTCTATATTACAATTGTCTACATTTACGTTTGACACAATTGCAATATTTGCAAGGGTATGTTGATCTTTTTGTTGGTTTTTGGTTACAGAGCAGCGCCTTATTCAAATTGTTGCAAATCCTCACAAATATAATCAGCCAATCAACGAAACAAAAAGGTGCCAGTAGCCGAGTGCTAAAGACCATATTGTATCTCCTACACTAGCCCCGCGTGGGCTCGAGTCCCGGTGAGAGGCAAATAAACATTAAACGAATTAACCACTTTAACAGTATATTTCTTTCAGTCAGCTTTCATAAAATAAGCCCATTTTGCAATATATTATAAACTATAATAAAACTCTCTGCCTTAAGTGTTGTCGCAACAATGCCAAATGCTACTACAAACAATAAAACCGATAGTGTTTCCGCACATGCGATCCACCCATTTTTTCTTTTATTGATGAAATCAATTTTGCAATATAGCCCTTCTTAAAAACATCTGCAAAAGACATAATTGCTCCTTGAATGATTTTAGCTTCATGGAAAATGTAAACCAGACACTGGTTTATTTCTTGTCTATTTCACAATCGAATTACGTCGTCTTCAGTGTTGTTCTAACACTTCGGCAGGTTCTGTAGCAAGATGTTCTGAAAGTTAGAGTTCCGTCTGGTGTGCCAGTTTGTAAATGCTGTATTATTGATCTGGATCTGCATTCTGGTTCTGAATAATACTTTTTTTTCAAGTGTATAAAGATTGGATAATTTAAAACTTCATGTAAAAGCCAAATGACATACGTTTTGACTCGTTAGAAAATATAAATACAGTCATGACTATTTATATATATATATATTACAAACAGTATTATCGCCGTGATGCTATTATTATTACTATTTTATATGAATTATAGAACACTGTGCATCTCTTAATTTATCGATTCCCTTTTTAGCACAGGAGTGCAGTTATTTTGTAAATTCAAAATTTTTTAATGTCTTAGCGTTTCTGCACAAAAAAAGGATAAGATTATCTTTAAAATAGCAAATACAATCACAAAACTTTGTGAGACGATAGAAACAATAAACAAACAATCACCAAAGTAGATATCATATATTCCTCAGCGCATGAACCTTTGTCAATAAGCATAGAAAAACCATCCAATTTTCGGGTCTTTAGTAAAAGCTACAATTTGCTGCTATGCAACATGGCCTAACCTAATGACATCGAAACAGTTCGGCAATTTCCGTCATATTGTTTATATAATGACACTGTCTCGATGCCATCGCTGTATCGCGTTTTACTTTTAGTAACTGTGAATACTCGACCCAGAATTAAATAAAAAAAAACAACACCACCAACAACAACACTTTTGGTAAAACATGATGGTATTTTAGGCTAAACAGGGTGATTAATGGCTTTTGCATATTTATTTATTTTTTCATTATACAACCCTTTGACTTCACAATGTCACGATTACAGCATCGGCAATTCCATTTCCGGAATAAATCTCAGATGTATGACAAATAGTGCGCGAATAAATGTTAAATCATGAAAGTTTTCAGCCGATTTTCAAGCCTAGTTAAAGTCAGCTGAATATACTATTCAGTTAATATTTGAAAAATTGGACAATTATGACAGCAAAATTGCAAATTTACATTAAATTCCAGATACGAGGAGTGCCAGCTGATGGGCCCCATTATCGACCCCTATTGCGCAATCTTTGCCATGGATAAAGGCCTGAAAGATCATGAAGATCTGGAAGCCATCATAAACAACCATTTGGCGCCAGGAAAGCGTTCGCGTGATATGCAAACCACTGTCGGACAGACGGACAGAAAAACGTACGTTTATTTTTTTGCTTTAAAATATATTTCAGTAGTCTTCATGGGACGTTTGTAAAATGTAATAAGCGTATACAACATATAACTGTTTTATGTTAAGGGTATTCCTTACAAAAATGCCATTATCAAGTTTCTCCTTTTCTGTAAGAGATCTAGACTTTACAACATTTTAACTTTGATAAAGTAATAAAAACATGAATAAATTCAAAATTACATCCATTGCACAATAAAGAAAACATAAAACGTAAGCGATCGCATTTGCTTGTAATTAAAAATATCAACTTCAGACCATGTGTTATTTTCTGTTGTTGTTGTATTTTTAATGTCATTGACTGTATAGCATATACATGATACTCGTTTTATGCAAAACACAATCGGACAAGCAGACAAAAAAAAAACTTATCTGAAAAAAATATGTATAATAATTTATTTTTATTTCACATGAGGCTTGTGAAAATGCAAATACAGTTCTTTATTATTTTGTTATTATTCCTATTTTTATTGTTACTTTGAAAGGTACATGTTTCGCTTAAGACAAGTTAATAAAAAAACTCAAAACATAAACAAACAATTATAATCACGAAGATATGTGATTTTGTATTACTAATTTTATGCATTACTTAAATAACAAATAATCACAAATACATAGCTTTCATTCTTTATAACATATTAGCATGGTCAGTTGGTTTAAAACACACTCCTACAAAACTTATCTGTACATACATTTCGGAGCTGCAAACACGCGAGCCAGTAAAAGTGGAATAACAAAGATAAGAAAATGTAATAGAAGCAACGAAAGATGCGTGTTTGTGTGGAATTCGAACGCCCGCACTTTTGTATAGCAGCCCATTTCTCTACCAACTTCAACATGGAGGCTTTATGCATTTATATATGAGTTAATGCACGCCAGCTGGCCCTTTATCCGTTTCGATGTGGTAACCGTTGTGTTTTCTCTATTTGATATAGTATCCCATCATAGTTTTGTGGTAAATTTTGCTGGCATGTTTATACCTTTGTATAAAGGTTTTAATATATGTTAACAATACAAATAGGACCTTTTCATATGTATTTATTGATTACAGTATATATATTATATATACTAGCACATTGTTTACATACTGCCATCAATAACATATCGCATGGTGGCGGTTTTATCATTTTATTTGAATTATGTCTAGACCAATGAAAGTGAATCACAACTGCTTTCATCGCCCTTTATAAAATAAGTCGGAGAAATATAAAGAAAAATAGACGATAAGAATAACCACAGATATCCAGGTCTGAACTACCTCTAGACATAGGCAAAAAAGGTAAATATAAAAGTGATAAAACGAACAGAGACGAGACATAACACACACACGCACGCACGCACGCACGCACGCACGCACGCACGCACGCACGCACACACACACACACACACACACACACACACACACACACACACACACACAATCCAGCAGCTGGAAGGGTAAGTCGGCAAAAGGACCGACGGGGTTAATAATATAAAATGTGATTTTGAATTCATGTTTGACGGCGTGATTTTTGACGTTGACTGAATTAAGGATGACAATGGCTTCGTGTGTGTTACTGCGAAAATAAATTTCTAGATAACATTAGATGTTTGAAGTCGGTCTTTTATATCATCTACTCCTTGTTCTAAATTGTTTTAGCTGGCAGCTTTAACCGGCCGCAATAGCTCAGGTGGTAGAGCGTCGGCTTGCAGATCGGGAGGTCCTGGGTTCAAACCCCGGCCGGGTCAAACCAAAGACTTTAAAGTTGGTAGTAGTGGCTTCCCTCCTAACGCTCGGGGCTAAGGGGACAGCATTACGCCTGACTCGTCGGTGTCAGTATAATGGACCGGCCGGGTTCAGTCCCTGGGCACCTCATAAGTGCCCCTGTGCTATAATGATAGAAATGTCGCTGCACAGTATCGGCAAAAATGTCGGCAAATCCCATCCCATCCCTCTAAATTGTTACCGTGGCGTAGATATAAAGTCACCTACTTCTTACAAATCTGCCTGCTTTGCCTCTCATCGCATGAGTTCGAGTCCCGATCGGGGAAAAGAATATGGGAAGGTCTTCCAGCTGTCCTGTGTTGCACCGATGGTTCTACCCAGACATTGGTATGGAGTCTTCGCCCTCCAAGATAGCTGGATGTCGCTATAATGATCATTATTGGTCGCTGCGATGTATTTCAAAACAAAACAAACAACACTAAATTGTTATGAATTGATAACAATTTTCTTCGATGGTTGTAACGATTTTAACAAGAAATAAGAAAAGAAAACGTGCCTTGACAATATCAAACCGAATATGTGCTGCGTTCCTAAGACTCATTTGAGATTTAAATTCATAGTAATTACCGTGAAGTATTGTATAAGGTATTAACCCGTTTTAAACATGAGCTTCTTGGCGCAGAAGATTATTTCTTTGTTTATTTGGTTTATCGTCCAGATAAAGTGCTGCCTTCACTGTATATAGCATGCCGTGAACACCTGGCATGATACCATACCCAGTCACGTTATTCTGACAACGGGCCAACCAGTCGTGGAACTACCCTTATATTTGCTTGAGCGTTAGCAAGGGAGCTTTACCATTACCATTTTTAACGACTTTGATATATCGCGGCCCGGTATCGAACCCGGGGCCTCACATACCTGGAGCTGACGCTCTACCGATTGCATTACTAGTCCGGTCGGTCGCAGAATATTGTACAAAGTTAAAGAGATTGACCCCTCAGCAGCAAAGTTAACATTCAAGTCACAATGTATACTAAAACTACATATAACATACAGTTACAAAGTCTCCCGAGCGCAATTGGAGAGTGACGGACTGTCATAAAAGTGGTCACTGTTTTGAATCCAGCAAAAAAGCAACATTTCTGCTATTGTTCTTATTACCTTTTAGCCTTTCATTCCTTTTCATCGGCCAACTGGTTTACAACACTTTAACTTTGCTACAAAAACGTTTCTATATTTATCATATATCTTTAACTTTCCTACAAATACGTTTCTAGTATTATCATATATTTTTTTACTTTCTTACCAATACGTTTGTAGTATTATCATATATATTTAACTTTTCTACAAATACGTTTTCTAGTACTACAAATACTTAACCTACCTACAAACACGTTTTTTTTCTAGCACTGTCATATATATCCAACTTACCTTTTCGAATTCTATCTTATATATTTAACGTTGCTACAAATACGTCTTCTATCATAATCATATATATTTAACTTTTCTACAATTACGCTTTCTAGTACAATCACATATAACATATTTCATTTTTATCAGTTATTAGGAAGGTTTTTCGAAGTTTAGTATTGCACGACACTAAAAACAGTTGACCGTCTTCGTCGTCGACGTCTTTGTCATCGTTTTTAACTTTACTGTTTTAAATGCGGTTTAAACGGAAATGCCATCTAAGGTGCCAATTAAAGCATTGTTTTCGAACGCATCAAGGTAGAATTTCAACAGCAAGCAAAAGTACTATTGTTTATAATGATTTCCTAGTATCAATGTTATTTGATTCCATGCATCCATCATCCGTAATAATAGGCTGTTATAGAGTTTTTGTTTTCTCTCATCGCAAATCGGTGTCGGTCAATGTCAATAAAAATCACATGAATACAATAACATGTTTGGAAAGCCTCTTTGAAACATCCCTCGACATTAATTGGATTTTAAATATAGATTGTGGAGATTTCGATTGTCTTATACAATAAAACTGAAACGCGATCCCTGCTTCCTTTCACTGAACCAATAATTTTCAGAAATGAGATTTTAAAATTTTGATAATTTGGTAATTATTAATATAAAATGTGATTTTGACTTCATGTTCGACAGATCTTTTGACGTTGACTGAGTTTAGGCTAAGAATGGCTTTGTGTACGTTACTGCAAAAAGAGTGTCTGAATAACATAAGATGTTTGGATTGTTGTTTGGAAAACGCCGAGTATTGTTCAAGATTATGTTTATAATAATTTTAAATTATTGACGTTAATTGGTCTAAATGTATATATCGCTAACATAAAGTGTTTCATGAACTGTATGTTCAATCATTTAGTTCACAATGTCAACATTGTCAGGACGACCTCTAGTTGAGTTCGCTCATTGAACTGTACGAAATTGTCCAGAAACAACTACTATGGTTCTGTTATAATCCATTACATAGTGCACCATTGAATAAACAGCATCACATTTGCCCTTTAACCAACAAAACAATCCTCCTGTTCCAAATTAATGGTAGGTACTTTCATAAATAATACAAAACAACAACAACAGCAACGTAACATTATCATCATCGACACCAACAGCAACTAAATCAATAACAACAAAAACATTAACACTATCAACAAGAATAGCTACGAAAACAAGAACAAGAACATCAGCAATAGAGTTTTTATCTGCGTACAACTTTTTTATAACTGTTGTTGGTTTGTCAACAAGAAATGTCTGGGTGTCGAGGAATATTTCAACCGCTTGTGTTCCATTTCAGGATTCTTGACGAGTTAATCCATAAACAAAAGATGTTAGAAAACTTGAAGTCAGTCATTGATGGTGCCCAGTCGTCGATACACCAAGAAAGGTGGGTGAATTTGTGCTCGTTTAAAATAAATTTAAATATATACAAGTATTGTTTTGGTTTGGCGTCCAACCAGGCTTATATCATGGTATTTGTCAGTTTAATAAACAGGCTACGAAACGTTGTATTTTTTTATCTTGGATAGTTTAACGTGCGGCAACGTTAAATATCGCTGTACTTTTGTCGATTAAACATAAAAACTATGAGCCGTTTTATTTGTATTTTGTGGTTTTAACATATTACGAGGTTAAATATCATTGGGATTTGGTCAATTAATGGCTTCTAGTCGTTTAACGTGCATTTTGCGGGTGAAATGTGTGACCTGGTTAGTATCGCTGTATCATAGTCAATTAAACATTATGGCTACTAGTCGTTTAACGTGCATTTTGCGGGTGAAACGTGTAACCTGGTTAGTATCGCTGTATCATAGTCAATTAAACATTATGGCTGCTAGTTGTTTTACGTTCATTTTGCGGGTGAAACGTGTGACCTGGTTAGTATCGCTGTATCATAGTCAATTAAACATTATGGCTACTAGTCGTTTAACGTGCATTTTGCGGGTGAAACGTGTGACCTGGTTAGTATCGCTGTATCATAGTCAATTAAACATTATGGCTACTAGTCGTTTAACGTGCATTTTGCGGGTGAAACGTGTGACCTGGTTAGTATCGCTGTATCATAGTCAATTAAACATTATGGCTACTAGTCGTTTAACGTGCATTTTGCGGGTGAAACGTGTGACCTGGTTAGTATCGCTGTATCATAGTCAATTAAACATTATGGCTACTAGTCGTTTAACGTGCATTTTGCGGGTTAAACGTGTGACCTGGTTAATATCGCTGTATCAAAGTCAATTAAACATTATGGCTACTAGTCGTTTAACGTGCATTTTGCGGGTGAAATGTGTGACCTGGTTAGTATCGCTGTATCATAGTCAATTAAACATTATGGCTACTAGTCGTTTAACGTGCATTTTGCGGGTGAAATGTGTGACCTGGTTAGTATCGCTGTATCATAGTCAATTAAACATTATGGCTACTAGTCGTTTAACGTGCATTTTGCGGGTTAAACGTGTGACCTGGTTAGTATCGCTGTATCAAAGTCAATTAAACATTATGGCTACTAGTCGTTTTATTTGTATTTTGTGGGTTTAAAGCGTGGCCTGGTTAAAAATATCTTTGGAATTTGGTCAAGTTATCTTGGTAGTTTAACGTATGACCAGGTGGGTATAATAGTATTTGTGTCATATTATAATAAATGCGACGAACCGTTTTGTGCTTATCTTGAGCGGAGCCAGGTAAGTGTCATATAAATGTGTATTAACTTATTAGCCAAATAACTTTTATTTATTTGGTTCAACGTTTTGCCACCAGTCTTATGGCCATGCCACATAACGTAAAATTGGTAATAACTTATTGCTTATGGGTAGACGGTATTCAATCGAAGCAGACATAATTTAGCTTCGGATGTGTTGTAAATATAATTCTGATATAATACCCCCATTTGTCCTAGAACTACCATCATACGATAGTAAGCTCGGTCAAAACAGATGAAGTATGGCAGTGATATTAAAAAACACTTTGACATTACTTTACTATTTAAAACACCAGCATCCAATTGTATAAACAATGGCTAAGGTTAACATTTGGTTATTTTCTAACAACAGGTTAACCTAAACTTCCTTGGTTAGTTAACCAACATGGTTATCTAGTTGTATAAATGCAGTTAACTGTTTTGTTACTTAACCAGAAGTTAAATTAACCAAAGTATCCTGCAATGCAATATTCTTACTGGTTCTGCCAAATGAGCGGCCATTTTTATTTTTGGTTATAACTTTTACAGACCACTGGGAGAATCGTTAAAGTCAACCAAAAATGGTTTAAAATGAAACCAGTTAAATAAAAACAATTAAACAATAGCTAAGAAGCAAGTTAACCAAAATGTATTCGGTAACCAAACTTTAACCATTGGTTCAAATTTAACCATTGTATATTAAAGGGACCACAATGGAAAAACAAGAGTCTCTCTTTTTTGTGTTATCCCTGGTGTTGGTGTGCATGTCATAGCTTATTTATTATCATGTAAGTTATATTTGTACCATTCATGTTGTTTTAAATGTAAATGTATATGCATTCCATACCGAACTAAATCGACCTATCTATACAATTGGCCCCTGGATTAAACAAGTTTTAACTGTTCTTTCGTAAATTACACAAATCTAAATGCAACATATGCTCCTAGTTTTTATTGTCTGTAGCGCCATTGGTCGGATGTCAACCTAAAATCCAAACCTTAAAGACACCAAACAACTAAATTTAACATCCCACATTGGGGGCTAAAACAGGGGTCCAATGCCGTACAGCCTATAAGGTGAACCTAGGACAAGTGTTAGGCGGCGAAATTCACACACTTAAATATTCACCTTATATTAGGACCGAATTACGAAATTATCCATCTATCTAAGTTTTTTAGCTATGTAAGTAGGTCACCGAATTTGATACCTGATAGGAGCCCACTATTTGGCACATTGGTCACAACTCTTTAAGTCAAGCTTGGGAAACATGACGGGGTCACGATAAAATACGAATGTTTGTGCTGGACATTAAATAAACCTGATATCAGTCAGTCAGCCATTGGTTGTAACATGATTCTAAAAATGGTTTGATAAAGCGTTCATAAACCTCATCACCGTTGTGCAATCGGAACTCCTCGGGTAATTCCGTCCTCGGGACAATCATCTCTCGGATGTATCGGATGCAATAATACTTACGGAAATCACGATCGTTTTGTTCGCCGGAAGTCGGACGAATATGCCTAAAATGTAGTTCGCACAAAACATAAACAATTGCGTCATTTGACAGTTGTGTGTTCGCTGCGCTGGGTAAATTAAACATGGATAATTTAAATTTGAAGCAGCCACAAATTTAAATTTTACAGGCATCGTACTGTAGTGAGATGTCATCCGAGCTGTCATCTTTGTTTTGGCGTATGTCACAAAAGAAGTTCCATTTAGAGAAATGGCCGAGGTGACCCGACTACCTACATACATCCGAAAGATGATTCGTGAATTATCCGAGGTGTTCCGGTTGCACCGTTGCGGTGACATATCTTTACCTTATTAAGCTATTATTTATTCGCCATTTTTTGCCAGATGAATGGAGCGTTTTGTAGTTAAACAATCTTCAAACTTGCATACTTCTGAATGCAATGTGGCCAAAAGCCGGATATCAAAACAATAAACAAATTTCCGAATTTAACACAGTCAGTGCTTGGTAAAAATGATAATTGAAAATACATCGCTCTGAGAATTATGTAAAAGACTTCGCTCTTTGAAAAATTTGAAAACGAGAAAGGCAAATGTCTCATAATTTTAATTCTTGTTCAATTTAGGCAAAATGTGTCAACGCGGCGAACAATATCTCAAATTAGAACACGAAAATAAGGCTTGAAATCCTGTAACATAAACAGAACATGTGGGCACTGTAAGAAATGACACGGTGATAAAATTCCTATTTATGACAGGTCGGCTAAAGAAAATAAGATACAACTTGCGAAAAGCGACAATTATGTTAAATCAAATTGCTGTTTTGTCAGAAAAAAAATGAGAAAAATAAGTGTGAAATAGTAAGTCATTCCTTCCACAACTCAAACAGGATTAACTGTATAGTTCTAGCTTTGTACAGCTGGGGGTGTAATAAATGTAATTAACGAAGCTAAATAATGTTTTAGACACGTATTTTATGTACACGAATTATCAATAAGTTTTGGATTTTCAGCCGATCTCTGTGAAAACATTCGTACACCTGACATTTTCTGAATATATTTAAAATAAATGCCCAGTTGGAATAAGGAAATATGTCAAAGTCCTATTGTTTTGTTGTTCTTATTTCTGTTGTTCTTGTTTTGTCGTTGTTGTTGTTGTTGTTTTGTCACATCGCACGGACACAATTAGTTCATATTGGCAACGTCCTCCTAATTATTTGTGGTGGAAGACTCTAGACTTATATCAGAGCAGAAACACTACGCAGGGCAAGTGAGCTGCACATGAAAGTTCTCGCCCTGAACCCACGCTTTGAGGGCCTGATGAGGGCGACTCTAAACGCTCGGCAACGGGAGCTCAGTAACTCAGTGAATACAATACAAAATTATTACAAAGTCTATTGATTTAATTTATCACGAGAATTGTCTTGGAAGTAGGAAAAAAAAATAATCACGTGTTGTACTGCAGAAACATTTCATTTTCATTTTGTTAATGATTTGGGATGTCATCTATCGTTTTAGTGAATTTGCGTAAAGTAAAACTGAAATGATTTCTACATAATTAGAAACAATGGATGATTTTCAGAGTTTTAATCATTTTTTATCGTGTTGGGTTTGTTTTCTTGTATGTTGTATGTGCTTTAAGAGGTCCGTTTTTAGTTAGTTATGCACGTGTAGCTAAAACTAGTTGCTTAGAGTCTATACAAAGTACATGTACGTAAATCCTTTGCCGGTTAAAAACGCCCTAGGCCGTTGTAAATATGCAAATTAAAAATCGTGACGATTAGCATTCTTCCGTGATTATCTACATTCTTTAATGATCAAAGGTTCTGTTAGTTCCTTTTCTGCTAACAGAGCCTGTTCCACTGGCAGCTAATTTGAAGGACTAATGTTTGGCCGCTTAAGCCGACTAGACACATGACTCATACAAAAAGTAATACTTATTCAAATGAGAGTGACATTAAATAAGTATATATAATTGCATCAATGTTTGTTCAATAGGTACATCATTAACCTAAGTACAAGAAAGAATGACCAGGGACAAATTGCTGTGTCTTGGACAGTAACCAATGGCGCTAATATCTGGTTTATTATCGTGTTACCGATTGCTTGATTTAACAATCTTCACAGAAAGAGAGTGCGGAAAGACAAATCAACACGCCAGTAGCGATAGCGTATTTTATGCCTTCGTTTGATCGGGGATGTTTTTTTGTCGTTTTATTCCGAATTTATGTGATCAGCCTGGCCAAATAGCCAAACCGATGTCTACAGAACATAGTCAAACCCGACGTCTTGTCCCCGATTCTGTCGCCGTTGAGAAAATTAGTAATGACGAGGCAAGTCCTCTGGGGTACAATAATCGTAATGTTATTTACGGTCTAGCGGTACTTATACCGCACCGGTGTAATGGTAGCCGACGTATGCTTGTTCGTTTTCCATTTCCAGTAAATGGGGATAAAACTGGAAAATAACACAACAGACTAATCGTAACCTTTCTAAACATTAGTTTTAGGAATAGAAATATTCTAAAGGAGATGTTGTATACCAAGTTGTATTTGTGAAAAACTGTAAAATATACCTTAATATTCGCGATAGTATTGTCTTATATGAGACATTAAATAGGTTCCAATTTATCTTCAAATCACCAAGGCATTATTAATTGAAATAGACATAATTGTTATATTTATAATACATACTAAGATAAAACGTTCTTTAAAGAAAGTAGAGCTTTTCACTAACTAGTGCAGCAGACATCGGTCAACAGACTTCCATACTGTAATGCAAGCATAGAATTTGACACTAATAAATTTTATATACTAGAGAAACGGACACTTATTCTTTTAAGAGGGCTACGAAATGTACTATAAAGCAAAATTAAAAAACGGGGATTGTTTTTTATTCAAGAATGCCGCCATATGTGCATCAAATTCGTCTTATGCAGCTTATGTTTATTCCTTTTCTACAATTTAAAAAAAATCTTTTAAATTAAAACTCGGGGTTTATTTTTCTAAAGATGGCAGCGACATGTATATGTACGGCCAAGCATAACTGAAAAATGGGGGGGGGGGCATTTTTCAAGATGGCCTCGAAATATATATATATATGTATATGTATGTATGTATATATACGGCCCAGCTGAAAAATGGGGCCCAGTTTTTCAAGAAGGTGGCAATATGTGCAAATTCGTCTTATTGAATTTATGATGCAAGATTGTCCCTTTATGTATATTGTGCTTATTATGCTTATTTCTCTTATGCTGCTAGAGTTGAAGTAAAATAAAAACCTCTTGTTTCAGAAAACGCAGCTGTAACGTAAACCTTGGATTCCACTGCCAGACTGAGCAGTATTCCGCCATCGCCGACGTCTATAACTGGCTCCAGAACTCTATGAGTCCAGGCAAACGTCGCCGACGAGACGTTCAATCAGCCGGCAGTAAGATCCGACAAGCATTAAGGCAGCACTCGTGGTTAGTAGACCTATATGTGTGTACTTGTGTATTGATTTTAAATAAATAGAAGTAACTTACTTTAAGACTTCACTGTTGATAAGGATGTGTTTTGAGTATCTTTTTTAAAGTTCACATAAGGTTAGACGGAAAACATTATATTTAGCTAATAAGCTTGGGTAACATTATAGTTAGGGGTTAAGCTTGGGTAACAGTATCAGTATAATTAGGGGTTAACTTTGGGTAACAGTATAGTTAGGGGTTAACTTTGGGTAACAGTATAGTTAGGAGTTAAGCTTGGGCAACGGTATAGTTAGGGATTAAGCTTGGGTAACGGTATAATTAGGGATTAAGCTTGGGTAACAGTAGAGTTAGGGGTTAAGTTTGGGTAACAGTATAGTTAGGGGTTAAGCTTGGGTAACAGTATAGTTAGGGGTTAAGCTTGGGTAACAGTATAGTTAGGGGTTAAGCTTGGGTAACAGGATAGTGAGGGGCTAACTTTGGGTAACAGTATAGATAGGGGTTAATCATGTGTAACAGTATAGTGAGGGATTAACTTTGGGTAACAGTATAGTGAGGGATTAACTTTGGGTAACAGTATAGTTAAGGGTTAAGCTTGGGTAACAGTATAGTTAGGGGTAAACTTTGGGTAACAGTATAGTTAGGGGTAAACTTTGGGTAACAGTATAGTTAGGGGTTAAGCTTGGGTAACGGTATAGTGAGGGGTTAACTTTGAGTAACAGTATAGTTAGGGATTTAGCTTGGGTAACAGTATAGTTAGGAGTTAAGCTTGGGTAACAGTATTGTTAGGAGTTAAGCTTGGGTAACAGTATTGTTAGGAGTTAAGCTTGGGTAACAGTATTGTTAGGAGTTAAGCTTGGGTAACAGTATTGTTAGGAGTTAAGCTTGGGTAACTGTATAGTTAGGGGTTAAGCTTGGGTAACAGTATTGTTAGGAGTTAAGCTTGGGTAACTGTATAGTTAGGGGTTAAGCTTGGGTAACAGTATAGTTAGGAGTTAAGCTTGGGTAACAGTATAGTTAGGGGTTAACTTTGGGTAACAATATAGTTAGGAGTTAAGCGTGGGTAACAGTATAATTAGGGATTAAGCTTGGGTAACAGTAGAGTTAGGGGTTAAGTTTGGGTAACAGTATAGTTAGGGGTTAAGCTTGGGTAACAGTATAGTTAGGGGTTAAGCTTGGGTAACAGTATAGTTAGGGGTTAAGCTTGGGTAACAGGATAGTGAGGGGCTAACTTTGGGTAACAGTATAGATAGGGGTTAATCATGTGTAACAGTATAGTGAGGGGTTAACTTTGGGTAACAGTATAGTGAGGGATTAACTTTGGGTAACAGTATAGTTAAGGGTTAAGCTTGGGTAACAGTATAGTTAGGGGTAAACTTTGGGTAACAGTATAGTTAGGGGTAAACTTTGGGTAACAGTATAGTTAGGGGTTAAGCTTGGGTAACGGTATAGTGAGGGGTTAACTTTGAGTAACAGTATAGTTAGGGATTTAGCTTGGGTAACAGTATAGTTAGGAGTTAAGCTTGGGTAACAGTATTGTTAGGAGTTAAGCTTGGGTAACAGTATTGTTAGGAGTTAAGCTTGGGTAACAGTATTGTTAGGAGTTAAGCTTGGGTAACAGTATTGTTAGGAGTTAAGCTTGGGTAACTGTATAGTTAGGGGTTAAGCTTGGGTAACAGTATTGTTAGGAGTTAAGCTTGGGTAACTGTATAGTTAGGGGTTAAGCTTGGGTAACAGTATAGTTAGGAGTTAAGCTTGGGTAACAGTATAGTTAGGGGTTAACTTTGGGTAACAATATAGTTAGGAGTTAAGCGTGGGTAACAGTATAGTGAGGGGTTAACTTTGGGTAACAGTATAGTTAGGGGTTAAGCTTGGATAACAGTATAGTTAGGCGTTAAGCTTGGGTAACAGTTTAGTAAGAGCTAGTTTTAGATTAATGATTGCTGTCTTTCCTGAGGATTTTAAATTTAAAGAAACTGATATCATTTTAAATATAAATACTTGAACATCTAGTTTAAACAGATTACAATAATTATGTTACAATATAAAGCATGCCAAGACGCAAGTGACGCATCTATTCACCTTCTTTGTTCATATTTGTTTCTGTACACGCAATCCTTTTTGCCAGGAATGAAGGCTGACCACGTAAGTCAAGGTCATGCAGGGTCAAATTGCGCTTCCGGAAAGCGTTGTAACTGTTGTCATTTGGAAGGGCTTATCTCACCACCACAAATATCAATGTATTGTTTCATAACATAACATGAAATGGGTGTATTTTAGAGTAGGTCGACACTAACGCATTTCACTATTATTAAAACCTGATGCTGATTCCAGCATTAAAGAAAATGATTAAGCATGACACTGTCAAACCACCTAAATCGTAAAACATCGTCCGTTGACTTACTTTTGATTCCATAGGAAGAAAAATACAATCCCGAATCGAGAAAAAAGTTACTTATGTTTTATTTTTCAATGGATCTGGACTTCATAATTACTCATTTGTGGGCAATTTCCATGTCATTTTGTTTGTTTGTTTGTTGGTTTTATCATCCCACCAACAGTATTTTAGTTATCAGAAGACGGTGTCCGCTTGAAGCAGATATAGTGCTGCCTTCACTGTGTACAGCATGCCATGGATACCTGGCATGATACCACACCCAGTCACATTATCCTGACACCAGGCAACCAGTCGTGGAACTACCCTTATATTTGCTTGAGCGTTAGCAAGGGACAGAACTACCATTTTTAACGACTTTGGTATGTCGCGGCTTGGGATCGAACCCAGACTCCCGTAGCTGGAACCGACGTTCTACCGATTGCGCTACCAGGCCCGGTCCTCCATGCCATGTTTTTTTTTCTTTAAACGATATTTTTGCAAAAATTTGGTGCAATACAAAATGGTTTGTGAGTTTTTTGTTTGTTTGTTTTAAGGTAGTGTATTTATTCTCAATCCGTTAGGGTTACTTTAAAAAGAGACGCAAAACTGTTACTAACCGAACGTAATATTATACGTTTGACCTTGACTGGTGTGGGGGTATCTACTGTCATATTTTGTATAATCTATCATAACCTTTGCGTCTGCGACCATTGCGCGATATATATATGCGATATAAATGATATCTATGTGCGATAATTTATTGTGTTAATGAAAAGCTTAATGACATTGACCTTTTGATTCTGTTCATTGTCGAGAAGCCATATTCACGCATACCGTTTTGCTTCATGGAAGCCGTGGGGCATTCAGCTGGCTAAAGATCATTTTCATAAATATTCATAAGTTACCAGCGGACAAATGATAATGCATTAAAGCCGATATCATTCAAATAATATACATAAATGCAGCGAAACTGTCAGCAATCGACACAGGCACTGTTCCGCACATGATGAAATGCATGATAATACAAGCACTTCCGAACCACGTTGGACACGGAGCTTATCACATGTTTCATTTGTTATTTATGAAAACGAAGTTTTTTCTAACCAATTAGCTCGCGGAATCTGCATATAGTAATAACGACATATTTACCATTGCGTTAGCGGGGATTGATCCAGGGAAGAATGGGGGATGCATCTCCCACCAAACAAGTAAAATAGTAGAGTTTCGAAAACACATACATGTAAGCTTACTTAAAGTAAATTTGCCTGTTGACTGCTTAGGTCGAAGTTAGGGTCCCTTATTATATATATACACACACACACATACACAATAAGGGATATAAACATACACAATAAGGGATATATATATATATATATATATATATATATATATATATATATATATATATATATATATATATATATATATATATATATATATATATATATATAGTATTTACGGCGATTAAGTTGAATGAATTTTGATTCATATCCCATCCCCCACCACAATTTTCTGGATCCGCTCCTGTGCGTTCGATGCTGGATTCTGCAATAATCTTTGTATTACTTTGATATTCATAAGGAGTCAAGGAGTCAAATATAAAAATATATGCATATTCAAATTTAATGACTGTCACCACGCGAGATATGAAATGTTATATCATATTAAAATTGTCTCAGTTTTCATAAAAAGAAGTAATACTAGCACATTTAATATATTTTCCGTGGTCTAGTGTTTAATATGTCAGACCCCGAAAAGATTCCAGGGTTCGAACCGTCAACCGACCACGAGATAGTGGTCCTTGGGTGAGACTGTTTAGTGAGCATTGCTCCAAGTAATAACTAAATGTGTACTGTGTCAAGTACTGAGAACTAAGATGGTTCGATATAAGTCGAAAGACTATAACAAATACCCGCGCATGTAATCTATGTTGTCATGTAATTCATCCTATAAGGATTGTTACGTATATTTCCATTTATGGACATTGGACTGTGGTTCCTCAGCTCTATCTTCACATCCACAGTATGCTACAACCATTGACACTTCTCTAGCCATTTTTTCTTTATTAAAAATAATTCAATTTACAATCAACAATTTTTGTGTATTTTTTCTAATAGAAATAATGCTGCTCTCTCTCTTCTAAATACTGTGGACATTTTCTTTCTATGACGTCACTACTTTCGTCATAACTTATCAAAGAAAACGTCAGCGCTTGGACATTTATAAAATAGATCAATTTTTTTTCATTGCTTGCATCTGAGAAATCCCTCCGAAAGTGCGAGGTTAGAGCTCAGTAAAACCGGTTTAAGTACCCCAGTTGATCCCTTTTGCCGACTGACCGTTCCAAGGCGGCAACTGGTTGGTTTCCACTTTTCGTTAAATGACTCGTCACATATTTGTTCTTACTTTTACATTTGGTTTGCAAGCGAATACCTTTGCCCTGTGCCGTTTCAAGGTTTGGTATATGTTGCAATGCTCATAGTACTTTGTCATAGTGTTCTTATATAGAGTTTGTTATAGTATTTGTAGGCATGAGACAATTTTTTCTAGTCCGCCTAATTGCCATCCAACTTTAAAATCGTCCCCTAGGCAACTGGTTATGTGTAATTATCATGGCATCGTATATTTCTTGTTACAAATATAGTACAGCAACCCCGTTTTGTAGAACCTTAACAAAAGCATTAATTTCTGGCCTTTTTTTTTTTAAATGATGTGCTCACGGAAAATGTTGCACATTTGAATTCGAACAATACGGATACACATATGCCCCAATCCTTATAGGTGTATACTTCTTTGGATTTTAAATCTTGTTTTAGAAAATAAAATATGACTTGTACCCTATGACGGTAGACACTGCCACGCAAACTGGGCTATGTCAACAAACTTGATCAGAGATCTCACGCTCTCGTCTACAATAAAAATAACACTCTATTCACAATATAATAAGATAATTTAAATCATGTATACTAATATACTTTTTGCTCCGTTATTTTGTTTATTTAGATGACGTCAACATTTTTTGTGTGTATATTCTAGCAAATGTTTACTCATGAACATTGTTCTAGAGCAAACAATGGTAAAGTTTTTCAACTGTCCATTTCAAAATGTAAAACTATTCAAAGACAACATAAATAATTTTATTTATTCGTCATGGCGATAAAGATCGTTTCAATACATCTTACTTGTCAACAAATCCTGATCGCAGACATCAGTCTCCCTTCTTCTGATTCTACATTTTTCTACTTATTCATTTTAACACACAATTAAAGCTAATTAAGTTATCCTCGACATTGATAAAGATCCTGCAAAATTGCCAGAAATAAATCGGAAATTATCGAAGACTAGAAAATGTTCAGATATATCTTGAATGTATGTGCCTGTAATTGGAATAACATGCATGCATTTGAATTAAGTTACATGAAATTCGAGACACGAATTTCAAATTAAATAAAGCCGAAGAAATCATTCACAATTATCAATTACTAAAAGATGTTTAGAGTACATTATATTGGTACATGTAATTGGAAAACTAAACGAAATTGAGTTACACACATTTAAGAAATGTATTTTGAAAATTAAAAAAAAATGAAAGAACGAAGGAAACTCAATCGTACAAATGACTAGGGCTCATGTCCACCAACCATTTTTAAGCCCGAGTCATGACATTAACTCAGGTTCCTATTCCCATACTAACACATGTAGCTTAACATTATAGTTTAAAAGGGATTATAAGGTCAAAATAGCAAAGTTAAAGTACCATGCAAGGTTTCAGACATGCTGAAGATATTGCTAATGTAACATAGGGAAAAAGTGCAGCTTGTCCGGGACTCGAACCCGGGACACTTCGCTAACAGGGCGAATGCTCTTCCGACTGAGCTAACCGGACCGCTTACACATTCTCTCCCTATCACCCGGCTACATACACCCCGGGCAACTTGAAATTCGTCCTCGAATTTCCACAGACTAAATACTCTACATAGAACTCACAAGCACTTCTCAAGCACTTGTACGTAACGACCGCGGGTCATTTACGTTGGGCGCCATTGTAACATAGGGAGAAAAATGTGCAGCCAGTCCGGGACTCGAACCCGGGACACTTCGCTAACAGGGCGAATGCTCTTCCGACTGAGCTGACCGGACCGCTTACACATTCTCTCCCTATCACCGGCTACACTAACTGAAAACCATTACTTGAGCAATTCTTACTGAAATCGGGCTTGGAAGTTCTTCGTAATACAACATTCACGATAATGTGTGTGTAATATGTAAAACAGGAAAATAACAGTCAGTTCCTTTTATTTAAATAAAAATCCCACAAAAAGTGAATGAACTTGATGTTTTCTTGTCTTCATTTGTCGTGTTATAAAATGCAAATCAGTCCTGAAATTAACTAATAGAATGTTGTGTTTTTGTGAATATATTACGGTTCAATTACGAGCACCCATGCCTTCTTGGCGGTTGGAAGGATCGCCGGTGTATGAATAGAATAAATAATGGCGTGTGCCTGTCATCGCGCTCTAAAAAAAGCTCGATTCAAAAATGGTAGTTGTAATTTATCATTTAGAGACTAAGAGGTTTGTGAGTATGTAAAAACTGTTTGATGACTCGATTTTGGGATAGCAAATAGAATATATCAATGCGGGGTTTGATTAAGTTTTATGTTTCATTTACTTCAGTTCATTTTATATTGCTTGGGATTGTTTAAATATTGTACATGCATAAATATATCAGATTGAAAAACATGTTTGACCATTACGTATGCCTTACAAATTTTACTTCTTTACCTATAAGGCAATGTTGTGTTGACTGTCTTTTGAAATTAGACAAATTTTAAGAAAATATATGCGTAACGAATCAACGAAAATAATTCCAACACACTTAGTAAAACTTTTTCGGTAAGAAAAGTCAAAGTAGCTTTCATTTGTTTTGGAAAGCAAGCAAAGAAATAAAGAATAAATCTTTTCCTCCGGTTAAAAAACTAGTTCATTTATTATTTAAAATACGTTAGAGCTTCTAAAAAGTCTAACTTCTCCACTGGTTATATCTGGTTATATCAACACAATTCACGAGACAGGACAAATTTTGCTTTATTGACATGCACTATCTTAGAAAGCTTATACTCAAATAAAGCATTCAAGTCATATAACTCGCAATACCAGGAAGAAAAGAATTGCCCTTAGCATTGATATTTCTACTTGACACTACATGTAATTAGATAATGGTTTACCTATGTGAGGAATAAAAAGGTGTCAACTAAATATAAAATTGATATATTCTAGCTAAGATGTCCAATCCAATTACAGCTATCTGATGTTCATTTATTGATCTCAAGATAGGTGTTTTGGTAAGCATGTTTTAATATTACATTGTCTTGAAAGCAAGAAATTTGAATAGCTAAATAAAAAAATACCCTAAGAGATAAAGAGAACATGCAATGACCAGACTTGGTAGCGTAATCGGTAGAGCGTCGGCGCCAGATACGGGCGCCTCGGGTACAACCCAGAGGTCAAACCAATGTCATTAAAAATCTTCTGTGTGTCTTCATGCCAGATAGTTACGGCCATGCTGAAACAGTGGATGCAGCACTATATATGTTTCATGAGCACACTGACTTCGGAAAAAACGAAATATTGTTGGTGGGATGATACACACAAAAAGTAAACACACAAAATACAACAACCGCATGATTATTTGGCAAATCGGAAGCAGATGGAAGTTGCATGCAATCAGAACAATTCAATTAACATGTTTAATTTAATCCGGACAATTCACCGTTCTTCTAAGCTGACTTTCATAGACTATAATATCTTCGATTTTTTTCCATATCTTTTTTAAGCGATCGGCGAGAGACTGCACATATAAACAGTGTAAACTTGTGAACATCACAACATTCTTTGTGTTGTTAGCAAGTGTATCTAATGCTAAGTAAGGAATGTCGCCTCATTTCGCCACTTTATTGAAAGTCAATGTGGGTTCAGTTGTTTTTATTACGTCGACAAAGCCTCGAGCGACTACAAAGTTGATTCCAATTTGTGTTTTATATTGGCATTTGTGTACAAATTCAAACAACAAGTATTTGACATATGCATTATTACAATTTAGCAATCGAAAAATCTTCTACATGGCCGATGGGAAGATTTGCTTATCAGGCTGGTGATATTATTAATATTATAAATTGATTCGAGATTACACGATCAGTGATAGCGGTAACAAAGGTGAAGGTCAAGCTTGGGTATTTAAAACGTAAATAGGACACTACGACTAGTACTAATGTTTGCAACTACAGATTAGAATAACAACAGAAAGATCGTGATGATGATGAGGAAGACGAAGGACTCGAATTAAAGTGAAACAGTGTTATTATTGTTAGTATTATTACTACTATTAATATTATTATAATAATTGTTGTTGTTGCCGCTGTTGTTGCTGTTGTTGTTTATAACTTCCGTTATTTTATTTTTCTCTTTCAGAGCCTAAATGCTGGACCCGGCTACAAGAAAAGCTGGAAAAAGGGCTCTTGATTAAAAAATAGGAAACAGCGAGCCAAATCATGTTCATCATATCTACATTCCAGTGTGCTGTTTTTGTTTTTTTCTTTTTTAAAAGACTGACTTGAAGCAGAAAGACTTTGGCAGATAAAATCTCATCATATACATACGAACTGAAATTGTGTAGCCTTAAAGTAAAAAGGGAAAAAATAAAGTAAATAAAATTATTCGTTCATCACTGGCATTTTATACTTTTGTGTAGCCTTAAAGCTTTTTCCCAGACGTGCTTCCCTCACCCAATTATTATCTGAAAACTATTAACATGACTATTAACCACTTCGTGATAGGGGCAGGGTCATATTAAAATAGACTTAGTTATAAGCTTTGACTTATTGTAACTGGCTTTATATGTTTTATTACACTGATGGGTCAACGAAAACTGTTCTAACTAGTTTTTATACTTAACTGAATTAGCTGAAAATCTAACATTTTTTTCAGTAGTGATCTTGTATTATTATTAAATATTTTCTTTGCATTTGTTAAAATGAATTATTGAATCTTTGCTAAAATCTGTAGATGGAATAGTTTTGTTAAGATTTTTGCTGGAATATACTTCCGTGACTTATCGATAGACGTACAAGCTGGAAAGTTTTATCAAAACGTCATGTTGTACGAGATTGGGTATTTGCAAAACAAATTTAAAGACTATACATCACTTTAAATATATTTTTACTTTATTTTTCTTCTTATCTAGTCAATAAATACATATTTTCTGTGTAAACATTAGGTGTGGTGTGACGCAAAGTTTATGTTAACATTATTTAAGTATTGTAACTGGAAGCTAATCAGTTGGTGAGCGAAATATTTACATAAAAAAACGAACAAAAATAAAAGCTAAACCGATTAAAGTAATCACCAGAAGTGTTGTTAACTTTCGAAGACCTTTTTTCGAAAGAATTAAAATAGGATTTGTTCAATTGTAACAATAACATGTCTAAAACAAGATTTTAACAAATCATATAGAATGGTGTTATGATACTGATACAGACCAGAACAAAAAAAGGAGTTCCAATTTAATGATGTTAAATGCATAAACAACTTACTATAACCGGTTCACAGTTGACTTAAATGTTTTTCCCTGAAGTGGTCGTGTCCTAGAAATTGTTATACTTGGTCTTGTTTCAAATTATTTAAATAAAATATATTTTGAATTTTTATCATACCATCTTTAATATATGATAGTGTAATTTCTTACCTAGAAGAAAATTTTAAGTCAGTTATGTTTTGTTTTGTTTGTTTGTTTTTTTTTATTTTGACCTTGATTTTGCTTTTTTAACAAATGACTACGTTCTTCACATGTTTTCGTTTTCTTCAGTTTAAGCTGCAATTCTACCATAGTGAATATTTAACACAAACTTTGTCAAACCGTTCTCGAAACATATCCGAGGACTTGCTTTAAAGATAAGAAATGTATTTACAATTTTACATTTTGTCAAGGCATACATGAGTTTTGGGGTTTGTTATTGTTTAGCTTCGCTACATTAAGACAAAAAAACAACAATGTGATAGTATATAATAAATGGTTACCTCAATACTGATTGTACCAAAATACTGTGCAACTATTGATTTAAAGAAGTAAAACACAGTTTTCATGCAAAAGGGCTACATAGTTTGCATTGAGTTAAGCAGAATTGATAAACAGGGACGTTTGGTAATATATAAAGGAGATGTAAACAGTAAATCATAAAATAGTTGACAAGAGCATTATCCAAAATATACAGAAGAAATAAAATATTTAACGTGTTTGGTTAACACGATCGTTAGTTAAAATATACAGGATAAATAAAATAAAAAGTGTTTGGTTAACAAGAGAGTTAGTTAAAATATAGAGTGAAAATAAAATGTTTAACGTTTTTGGTTAACAAGAGCGTTAGTTAAAATATACAGGATAAATAAAATAAAAAGTGTTTGGTTAACAAGAGAGTTAGTTAAAATATAGAGTGAATAAAAATGTTTAACGTTTTTGGTTAACAAGAGCGTTAGTTAAAATAGACAGGATAAATTATAAACATGTTGAACGTTTTGGGTTAACAAAAGTGTTAGTTAAAATAGAAATGGGAAATAAAATGTTTAACGTTTTTGGTTAACAAGAGCGTAAGTTAAAATATATAGGATAAATAAATAAGTTAAATAAGTTATTGAATACCAGGAACGTTGGGTAAAAATAGAAAAACAATAAAGAGGTAGAGCATACTTATTCAACAAGATTTTATACAAAAAGATAACGGAAAAAGTATAGCATTAGATAATATTAAAGGCTAAACATTTTCAGATTTAAAGAAGTAAGGCATAATTGGGAACAACACCATTGTTTAATGGTATAAGCTAAATATAGAAATAAAGCACAAATGCTTCGCGAGAACAAATTATGTAGTAAAAATTAATTAAAACTAATAACATGTAATACGAATGTTGGTTTAAAATATAGCAAAAAAGACTTAATATAGAATTGGTTGACAAGAACATTTACTAAAAGATATTGTAGAAAAAAGAGAGGAATCATAAATTGTAAACAAGAACGTTGGCTAAAGGAAAAAAATAAAGAAAGAAGTATTTATCACTACATCAACGAAAACGATTTTTTATTAAAGTTGAATGCCAATAAGTATCTATTGCTTACAATGAAACTAATTAGAGAGAGACCTCGAAGGAGTTGAAGAACTTGATCTAACGTCCATCCCTGTGCAGAAGATGATTAGTAAATTTTACTTTCACATGTATTTCATCATGTATTTGTAGCAGTTTAGCTTTAGACGAAATCATATTCATCACCATATCACGGATGAAACGCTGGGAAACCATTCCTTTAAATAACTGAATGCATCTCTAAAAAATTTATTTTGAACTCAATGGTGTGCATGATGTATTGTCATGATTTTTGTCATCATACTTAAGACTACAACTAGATCTAGTTAAACAAGTTTGAGATAAATAAAATATTATTCGCATGCAGCCATTGTTGTCATTTTATTGCCAATTGTTGTAACAAATAAGTTTTATTGTTGCTATTCGTTCTCACTTTAACGAGATTCTGCTTAACAAATAACGTTAAATTGAACACAATATAAATTTTCATTTACATGTGGGTTCTTTCTGTCTAGCGACTCTTAATTAAATACTCGTTTATTATTGAAGTTTCTCTTGAAAATAGTCAAGGTCTTTGAAAACAGTAAAAGGAAACTCATTTATCGTGCTTATATTTTTCTAAAATAGAATACCTTTTTACGAAATTCATTGCGGCTTTGGAATTTCAAACGTACCTCTTTAAAAACAGTCCTTACGTGAATCCCAAAAAAACTCTGAAACAGCCCTCGTTACATATCATAGACATCAAATAATTTCTAGTTAAATTAATTTCAGACCTGTTGAAATCTTTATGATATTTTTATAATTGAGACACGAAAAGTCATAATAATGAATAAATATATAGTCTATCTGCCTTTATACAAAATTTTGTTCAAAGGACATGACATATGCAACAGAAATGCTTGTCAGTTGTAATATGTTTCAGTATGGCCACAAAACGGTTTAAAACTTTGTGCAGAAGTCGTGTTAATTAAGAATGACATTATTCAAATACGTTTTGGCATTTTTTTTACATGCCCGCCTTATTTGAATAAATAAAAGGTTGTTAGTGAATATAATATCCGTGAAATTAGCTTCAATTTGACAGGCATCTAGTTTTACAGATATAAGAATCACCGTAACGAAAATAAAATTAGCAGGATTTTAAACGTGTCACAGTGACGTGAACAGACGCTCCGACGTTACTATAGAAACTTAATTATGAAAAAGAACTTAATTATAAACATGAACATCTGTTTAATGTCAGTTATATGTTTACTTAATAATATTAAGTTAAAATCAGCGTTACTGTGTAACATATTTATACAACTTTCATTTTATATATTTCTTTTATAATATATATTTTATAAGGCTTGTTGGTATAGAAATATTGCTTTATACTTTAGATGTATTTTGCATGTACTGGATTTTTCAGACTGTCGATTTACTGTAAAAGTAAGATCTCACTTCAGTTAAAATATAAACTTCTTTTCATACAATTTAACTTCTAAGGTATAATTATATTTTAGCATCGGGCACTGTGAAGGTTAATTTAAAGCATGCATATACGTGTTAAAATGTTATGTGTTTAATTGTTATTCATGTGTATGCTTCTCTAAGCTTGAATACATTACAGAGCTGCTTCAATATGCTTTCCGATTAATTATTGGAACCATAAGTTAAAATCACCTATTGCAAGTATATCGTATACCTTGATAAAATGATGCAAAAGGCATACAAATCATCGAGAGAGTTGCTATATAACACAAAAACACCTTCAAGTGATAAATAACACGAACACGAATCGTCGTAATTATTCAAACAATATGTTTCGTAGTTAAATGTAAATATCTTAATAAAACTATTGTAGAAACTCTTATTTATGCGTGAAGCATGTATTGGTAATCTCAGAGCAGAAAAGTCACAAGTCGAAGACGTTTGTAGACAGAACGTATTTGCAGGTTGTCGCTTAGGGGCACAGCAATCACCAAATAAAGGCTTGATACAAATATTTAAGGTTGTAACCGACAGTTTGGACCATTTTTCTCCAATGTAGCCAAATATATGTGTTAACTTAAAAGACCCGGCGAAATGCTGTTTCTTTGTTCCCGATAGCCATGTGAAATGGAATGCATAACACCCATATATCATTACAAAAATATATTTCCACAGGTAGATATTTAATACTTATATGACCACTTACCTTTACTTGTTATAGCGCGGGTAATCAGCTCGGACGTCGATATATATATTGATATGAAATTATTTTAAGATTTGGAAGTAATGGAAATTTAAAGCGATATATTTCACGACGTGTAATGTCTAACAATGTAGACAATACTATAAACAGTCGTAACTAAAGTACAATTGCAGTAATTATGCGCAGATTCTTAAAACAGTGGTAAGATGTTGTAACAAGCATTTAATATAGGCAAGCTGACTATAGCTTTATACTGATACAATCTTAAATGCAATATGGTCAATATATTGCAGTTCTTCAAATGGACAAATTGTAACTGAAACTATTAAGTCGTTTCTTTTTGGCTTTCAAAAGTTAAATGCAATTTGTAAAACATCCATGCCAAATATTACATATAATAACAACGATTCAACTTATGGGACATGGGTTATGTTGCATTTACCGAATAATGTCAACACGGCTATTGTTGACCAAGTCACTCTTTCAAATATTCAAAAAAGAATTGTCATGTGCCATGACAAAAGAAACATTTTAACAACAAAGTTTGGTTGCATAGTCCTCGCACTAATCTCCAATGATATCCTTTTTCAATATTCTCTCCACTGCATATTTACATTTGCAATCATGAAAACATTTTTCTGCTCAAACGCTCCTTTCAAACTTTAGAAAAATTTGAGACAAAAGAACTTATTTTAACAAACCAAAGGAATGACGATTTTACAAGGTTAATGGCACATGACACGTGTTTTTTTAGGTCCTATTGAAATAAGCTTAAACCATACTCATGGATATGCATGTGCAATCAAATTTAAAACAGTGGAATTGAAACGTAATTAATATTGAACTAAAACACAATACATTAAAAATTTAAACTGTTTCGTGTCGAATTATATTGATTATATCAGTCTCGATCACGTCATCAATTAGATTCTGGATCAACATTCTCATCACCCCTTATTCCTTTTTGCACACAATACGCTGATTAAGTTTTCTTAGGCATTAATTTAAGTCATGCAAAAATAACAGAAATCAATAGACACTTGACAATAACTATAAACTTCTTAGATGTAGTGCATTAATTTGAATGTAGTTTGAATACCAGGCGTATATTTAAATCAAGTTACACGAAATTCTAGACTTGGATTGTAAATTAAATTTAGTAGAAATATTTATTTCACAATTAACTATTTTCTTAAAGTAGGGCATGCACGTATGTACCTGTAATTTGAATGCAAAAAGAAAACATTCAAGAAATGTAATTAAAAAAAAACAAGAAGTAGAGAGAAAGAAAAAGAATCGTGGGTATTAAAATAATTTGGTCAGAGCACAACATGCACACGTATGTAAATGTAACATAAACTGTTACGTATATTACACGAAGTCCCTGGTCAGAACAAGGATGTATAAGTCAACAACAAAGATAATCATTGCTTTCAGTTGAGAAAATACTTCCATTTAAACACAGTTGCCACAACAGAATTTCGATAAAAAATAATTAATTAGTCTAGACAATATAACGACAACTTTGTTTTTGTTTGGAATATCCGAAGCTAGTTTTGTCACATTTACCCAGTAGCATTACCTGATGGTGGCATGATGTCATTTTCCCCGTGCATGTAATCTATGTTGTCATTTAAATCAACTTATAATGACTGTTACGTGTATTTCCTTTGATGGACATTGGACTTTGGTTCCTCAATTCCATCTTCACATGAACATGATGCTGCAACCAATTAGTATTCTCTGGGCATTTAGTTTTTGATTCAACAAGTTATTTTTATTTATAATCAACTTTTTTGTGTATTTCTTCTCATCGAAATAGTACCTCTCCTTCTCTTTAAAACATTATGTGGGCACTATTTGTCAATGACATCACTACTTTCGTCCAAACTTATCAAAGAAAAGAGCAGCGCTTGAACATTTTTTTTATTCAAATAGATCGGTTTTGTTCATTGCATGCATTTGAGAGACCCACCGAGAAATTCGAGGTTTGAGCTCTGTAAAACAGGCTTAAGCCCCCCCAGTCGGTCCATATTGCTGACTGACGGTTCCAAGGCGGTAACTGTCGCGTTTGCTCTTTTTGTTAAATGGCTTATCACAGACGTTTTCTTACTTTTACGTTTGGCTTGCATGTAAATACCTATGTCCTGTGCCTTTTCGAATGTTGGTAAATGTTGCAATACTCATAGGACTTTGCCATATATTCTTATTTCTCTACCTCATGTACATAAATATATAGGTTCCATGAAACATATACATCTGCAGTTTACAATTTATCATCAAAAGTTATGTTAAAAAAAGTATTAAAATGTTACTGTTTTATATTAAACTAGTTAATAATAACATGTTAATTGATATAACCAGTTAAACTTCAAAAGAATGTCCATTCTTTTAAACTGTCTTGCCAAATATATATGGAAAAAGAACATTAACGCAAGTTATCCAGAATGTAGTGGTATTTTTTAGGAAAACTGAAGAAGTTTTGACAAAAAGTATTTCCTTCTTAGTTAATAAAAGCAAACTTTTGTTAAATATAAAATGTTATTTAATCGAACGGACCCATGAATATTAACAAAGTTTATTATTGTTTAAGTCGGATTTATTTATCATTTTGCTTATGTTTCGTATTTATAATTACAGGTCCCCGTGCAATTAAAACAATGTATCTTTTTTAAATGATCACTCCTAATGGATTGAAGTAACCCGTGCTTGGGCTTTTTCCTATCTAATTGCATTAACCCGCTTCACGACGATGGAACGAGTATTATTAAAGTTAGCATTATAAAGCAAAAAATCTTACCACTGTATCTTAAAAAAGAATAATACACATGTTGGCGAGTTTCAAAATTAGGCCAGTTCTTAGCTATGGATCATTAATTTTGATCATATGCTTTGCCTTTTTTTGCCTTTCGAACTCCTTCATCTTGACCTAGAAACCGATTTCTGAACATTTCTTTCCATTTATTTATCCACACACCCGACACTTAGTGAATGAACTTGGTGCCTGCTTATCTTAATTTGTCGTGATGTTCAATGCAAATCATTTCTAAGAAAATGGAAAGTGTTGTTTTTTAAGTGTACTACTCTTTATTCACGTGGATTTATAAATAAAAAATACGGAAAATTAACAATAACGCAACACACTATTTCGATAAAAGTCAAAGTAGCATTTATTTGACTCGTAATCATTTCATTAGAAAAATAACTTTAAAAGGAAAAGAACAAACGTTGCATTTTTCTCGAAAGCCAATTCCACTTTTACGTTTTAAGCATATAACAACAAACATTTACTATTTACGACTGATTACAAAAGATCATTTTCACAAAAAGTTTTCCTTTATCAAAATATAATTATTTACATTTGCAGGTATTGAGTTTTCATACTATGTTTCAAACCAAACTCTGACTTTATGTGCAGATACGTAAGCTTGTTTTAGTACTAAAGCCTTGTGGTTAGATCGTTCTATGGTTAGCGAAAAATAGAAGAACACTTGCTGGTGATGTTTAGAAACATAATTCAATATTTATGAGAAAAATAGCATAAATTAATAATTCCTAAATAAGTTGACACTCACATTCGTAAAGCGTCAAGTAAAGAAAAATGGGAATTTCTGAACTTAATTACTGACAATTTTTCAGAATATGTCCCTTGGCCAGACATGAAGATTAAAATATGGGTTGGACTGTACGCTGCCACGGATAGAACAATTGGTAGTTTAAGTACCCTCTCTCGGAACTCCTCCTGTGAATCCGTTTTTGAGATAAAGCAGTCATCGCCGAGAAGTTCCGATTGGTTCTACTCTACGGTAAAGGGGTGGTGGAAAGCTAGCAGTTTAAACCCTGGCGATTTATGGGCCTTTCCAAAATAGCCTATTATAGCAATGTGAACGCGGCAGACGGTTTGCCCCTTTCTTAAGTAATGGGTTCAAGCGATGAAGGGATTTCGGAAATCCATACTTCAACGTGCAGGCATTCGCGGCATCAGACAAATAGATATTTTAATAAGCAGTTTTATATACAAAACAATCACTGAATATATTTTGAAGGTGGTATAATGTGGCAAAACCTTTTACAGATAAATAAAGGGTAGACATGCTATGCGGCAGGGCAGTCAATGTACAGATAAAGTAGCCAATTAAGCATATTTATTGTGAGCATACAGCAACAGTATCAATGGACGTGGATCGGCGTATTTTGTTTATAAGTCTAACAACTTGTTGTTGACATTTGTTGGCGTTATCATTGTTGTTCTTATGAAAAATCAGAAATTCAAAGAATTCTAAGGTCACCATTGCTAGTTTGGTCGTATTCTTTTGCTCATATAGATTCGTTACTTTAAATGACGTATACGACAAGTTATTATATGCCGATGGAAAATATATGTTACGATAGCAAAATCTTATTTTTGAAGTTTATAATACAAGTATCATAATACTTAACAGTATGATAAAGACAAATACTCGCCCTTAGCATTGCGTGGTCGACTTTGCACTACATACAATTAAATAATATGATCCTCTGTGAGGAATAAAAAGGTGTCACATAAATATAAAAAAAATTATATATTCTAGCTAATACGTCCAAGGCTACTACATCTTTCTGATGTTGTTTTACTGATATAAAGACAAGTGTTTTGTTAGGCAGGTCATAGCCTAATATTGTCTTGAAAGTACAAATATAATTTGGAGCAAAATATCACTTTAAGAGATAACGAGAACAGGCAATGAAAAATCTCAAGGAAATCAAAGTGTAGTCTTGTGGGTCAGGTGTCTGCAAAATGTTAATGGATGAGGCATCATGCCAGATGTTCACGGTCATACTTTAAAGCAATATGCAGGCTATACATTTTCAACCGTCTCAGAAATTAAAAAAAAACATCTTTGGTAAATGGACAGCAGCTGGAAGCTGCAACCTGTCAGGAAATGTTAATATACACTTTTAATCAAATCCCAATATTTAACCACTATTTTATGCTGATTTTCATAGACTATGATATTTTCGATTTGGGGATAGACGGTCATTGTAAATAATATATACTTGTAAATATCAAAACATTTTTATAGTTGTAATAAATTGTACATATAGATACGTGAAAAATGAGGCCTCATTTCGCCTTTTTATTGAATGTCGATGTGAGTTTATTTGTTGCTGTTTTTTGCTTCGACAATGCCTCGTTCGACTACAAAAGGTTAATCCCAATTTTTATTTTATGTTGGCATTTCTTAGCATACAAATTCCGCGAACAAGTATCTTCCAAAGGCATTATAGCAATTAAGCCATCGAAAACTACTTCTTCATTGGGCAATTGGAAGATTTGTTAATCAGGTTAACAATATTATTCATTGATTTAATATCACACAATTAGCGACAGCGTTAATAAAGGTGAAGGTCAAGCTTTGGCCTTCAAATGTAAATAGGACCTTACTCTTCGACGGCTACTAACTTTAGTAATTACAGCTTTGAATAACAACAGTACAATGTTGATGATGAAGAGGATGACGAAGGGGAGAAAGAATGAAACAGTGGTATTATTATTATATTCAATTTCATTATCTTTACATTCCGGTGATGTTGGATTTTTTTCAATAAACTGACTTAAAACGCAAATACTTACAGATATAATCTTATCATAGGATTCAAAAACGGGAAGCCTTTAAGTAAACTGGATTTTTTTTATCGATTATAATTGGAATTTGATACTTTTGTCTGGTATAAAAAGTGTTTCCCAAATGTGATTCCATCACCAAGCTATAATTGAACACTTACAATGAACCAGTTTTTTCAAGTTACAGACATATTAATATTGGAACAGGCTCATATTAAAGTAAAACCTACTTAATTGTAATCTTTTACTTCTTGTGACTGTCTTTTGGTAGTGTTATATGTTTTTGGTGTTTTATGTGATATACGTTATTTCTCATTAACATACTTGTATATGTATATTATTGAATCTTTTTTAATATTGAATAGTTTTGTCGCAGATTTAAGTTAGCATAGTCTTACAGTGACTTACCGATTTAAGTACAAAATGGACAGTTTTACACAAAGTCGTGTTGTAAGGTTTTGAGTACTTGCAAAACAACTTTAAAGACTATTCTTATCCCTATTTTAAGTTTTCTTTCATATTTCTTAATTTAGGCTCTATGTACATTGTTTAGGGAAACATAAGGTCTGGTTTGACGCAACGTTTAAGTTAACATGATTAAGGAATTGTATCTGAATGTAAATAATATAGAATGGTGTTGTGATACTGATAAAGACCAGAACATTACAAAATGCCAATTTAATATGTTAAATGCATAAAAATGACTATAACTGGTTCGAAGTTGACTGAAAATTCTTTCTCTCTGAGGACAACGGGATTGTGTCCCAAAATTGGTTATATCTGGTCTTGTTTCAAATTATTTAAATTTCAAGATCTTTTGTACCTTTATCAACCCATATTTGATATAAGATCGTGTAATTTTTTCCTAGAAGAAGATTTGGAGCGATGATTTCCTCCTTATTTTTCTTCTCTTTAGTTTTGGCAATATCTGTGAACTTAACCTTTCTTGTTCAACTAATAACTATATTCTGTGCATATTGTTGCTTTCTACAGCTTCGGCTGCAATTATACGATAGTGAATATTTGCCCCAACATTGTCAGTTCTCGAAACATAGTCGTGGTTTTGTTTAAACATAATAACTGTGTTTAAAATTTTACATTTTGTCAATACATACATGACCTTTTGGATTTTTATTCTTTAGCATCACTATATTAGTACAAACAATAACCAAGGTGATAGTATATAATAAATGCTCACTTCAATTATGTTCGTAACAAAAAAACAGCAGAACTACTGATTTAAATAATTAAAACACAATACGTTTACATTAAACAAGGCTACATTGTATGCACTGAGTATAACATACTTGATAAACAAGAAAGATTGGTGAAGTATAAAGGAGGAAAACAAAAATGCAAAGGATATAATAGTTGACACAAGACTTATCTAAAATAATAAGCAGAAATAAAAAAAGTTTAACGTTATTTGATAACAAGAGCGTAAGTTACATATAGGTGAAATAAAAAAAAATAAACGTTATTGGTTACCAGCAACGTTTGGTAAAAGTTGTAATATAACAAGATGTGCATTAATTAATATAACAGACAAAACATTTTTAGAATTAAAGACGTAAGGCATAATTTGGAAAAATACCTTTGACTACAGATATATGCTAAATACGTAAGATTAATTGAGACGAGAGTGTTGACATAAATATGTAGTAGAAAGAAAAAAATAAGCATGAAAAATAAACAAAAACGTTGGCTTAAAAATATTGAAAAATATAGACGTGAAGTAGCATTGGTTGACCAGAACATTTACTAAAAGATGTTGTAGACAAAAAGAGGTGAATCATAAATTGTTAACAAGAACGTTGGTAAACGGAAAAAAAAAATAACATCGACGAAAACGATTTTTAAGTTGCATGCCATTAAGAATATTTTGCTTACAATGGAACTAATTAGAGAGAGACTGCGAAGGAGTTGAAGAACTTGACCTAACGTCCATCCCTTTGCAGAAGTGGATTAGTAAATTTTATTGTCACGTGTATTTCATCATGTATTTGTAGCAGTTTAGCTTTAGATGGAATAATATTAACCATATCACGGATGAAACGCTGGGAATCAAAACCATCCCTTTAAATAAGGGAATGCATATCTAAAGAAATTATATTTAATGGTTTCCTCATGTCTGGTTATAAGTTGTCATCATACTTAGACTTCCGCTAGATCTACTTAAAAAAAGTTTGAGATAAATAAAACATTATTCGCATGCAGCCGTTGTTATCATTCTATTGCCAACTATTTCAACAAATATGTTTTGTTGTTGCTATTCGCTCTCACTTAAACGACGTTCTACTTAACAAATAGCGTTAATAAATTGATCACAATATAACTTTTCATTTACATTTGGGTTCTTTCTGTTTAAGCGATTCTTATTTAAATAATCAATAATCGTCTATTATTGATGTTTCTCTTGAAAACATTCAAGGTCTGTGAAAACAGTAAAGAAAATTCATTTACCATGCTTATTTTTTTTAAAATAGGATATTTGTTAACGTAATACATAGTGGTTTTGGAATTTCAAACGTACCTCTTTAAAATAGTCCTGACGTGAATCGAAATAATTTTTAAAACAGCGCCCGTTACATATCATAGAAATGGCATCAAACTATTTCTTAATAAGTTAATTAAAAACCTGCATAAATCTTTAAAATATGTATATAATTGCGACATAAAAGGTCATAATAATAAATATAATAATAAATGGTTTAGTTTCATCTGTCATTTATACGAAATTGTGTTCAAAGGACATGACACAACAACAAAAATGCTTGTCAGTTGTAATATGTTTCACTATGGCCACAAAACGGTTTGAAACTGTGCAAAAGTCAATTCAGACTAGCATTATTCAAATACGTTTCTTTCTAAATTTCTTTAATTAATTACATGTCCGTTTTGCGTTAAATCAATGAAAAGTTGCTACTGAATATAATTTCCGTGAAATTAGCTTCAATTTGATAGGCAATTAGTTAAACTGATAAAAGAATCACCGTAACGAAAATAAAATTAGCATGACTTTAATCGTGTAACAGGGACGTGAACTGACGCTCCGACGTCACTACAGAACATGAACGTCTACTCGTAAGTTAAATGTCAGTTAAATGTTACATTACATATAAAATTAACATAATTGTGTAAAAATATTTATATGTATTTTATATCATTTTTCTATAAAAAATATTTTAATAAAGAGCGTGTAAATATTAATATAAATTTATTTTGCATGTACTTAATGACTGTCGACTTGCAAGAGTAAGATCTGATTCAGTTAGAATAAAAAAGTTTATCAAAATATAAGCATTGAGTACAATTTAACTTCTAATGCGTGATTACACATTTTAACACTGGAGAGATTTATTTAAAACATGCATATAGATGTTGAAATGTATGTGTTTAATTGTTATACATGTGTATGTTTCTCAAAGCTTAAACACATAACATAAATGCCCAAATATGTTTTCAGATCAATCGATACATAAGTTAAAATCACCTATTGCAAGTATATCGTACTCCTTGATAACAATGATACCAATGGAATACAAATCATCGAGAGAGTTGCTATATAACACAAAAACGCGTTTACGATAATAAATATCACACGAATCGCCGTAATTATGCAAACATTATGTTTCGTAGTTAAATGTACATCTCTTTATAAAGCTTTTGTAGAATCTCTTATTCATGCGTGCATTGTAATGTATTGTATTGTTTTGGGAATCTAAGGTCAGAAAAAAATAGTTACAATTCGTAATCATTTGTAGACAATACTTATCTGCAGGTAGTCGCTCAGGGGCACAGCAATGATCAAATAAAGACTTGATACCAATACTAGAGTGTGGACGTAGCCAAATATATTAGTGTTAACTGAAAAGATCCGGCAAAGTGCTGTTTCTCGGTTCCAGAAATCCATGTGAAATGGAAAGCATAACACATACATATCATTACAAAATGTATTTCGACAGGCAGCTATTTTATACCAATATTACGTAACCACTTACTTTTAAAAACGTGATCGCGCGGGCAATCAGCTCAGACATCGATATCTATTTTGATGTGAAATTTTTTTAAGATTTGAAAATAATAGAAATTTAAAGCAATATATTTCACAATGTGTAATGTTTAACAATTGAAGCAATGCTATAAACAGTCTTAACTAAAGTACAATTGTAGTAATTATGCGCAGATTCTTAAAACAGTGGTAAGATGTTGTTACATGTCTTGAATATCGGCAAGCTGGCTATACCTTTATACTGATACAGCCTTTAATGCAAAATGGTCAATGTATTGTAGTCTTTAAAGAGAGCAAAATGTTACTTAAAATATTAAGTCGTATCTTTTTGGTTTCAAAAGTCAAATGCAGTTTGTAAAAAAGAAATCTATGCACATTTTCCCTTTAAGCTATTACATACAATAACAACGATTCGGCTTATTGGATATGGGTTATATTGCATTTAAAATTGTAATAATGTTGAAATTTATCATACATAGTTAGAAAATAAATTAAATAGAAAGATAACGTAATCTGCGAAACTACGAAAAAGATAGCATGTAAATATAAGAGAATCTATTTGCTAAATGGGTTTTGGGATAGCACGAATGAAAAATGTGTCCATACAGTTTGATAACGTCTAATTGTAAGTAGGTTTTCTGTTGTTTGGGAGTGTTTTAACTTTGTGGATTTATAAGAAAAATATAGGAATCAATCATTTAACGTGCTTGGCTCTAAAAGGTGACCATTACTTATAAAGGGACCTGTTGTTTTAAGTTTGATTGTCTTATTATATTAGCATATTTTGAACAATATATTGCATCGAATCCGAAAAAAAAAACAATATCAGCAGATTAAGATAGAAATTATAAAGAAAAAACATAGTAGCTTTCATTTAACTCGAAATCATTTTGATTTGAAAAGTAACTTAAAAATACAATAACAACGATTCGACTTATGGCACATTATGTTGTATTTACCGAATAATGTCCACAAAGCTATTGCTGACCAAGTCAACCTTTTAAATACACTTCAAATACTCAAGAAACGTGTTATAAGTACCATTACAATTCAAACATTTAACAATAAAGTTAGGTTGCATATACCTCGCACTGATTTTCCGATTATATCACTTTTCAATAATCTCTCTACTACCTCCACTACATATTCACATTTGCAATCATGAAAATGTTTGCTGCACTAACGTTCCTGTCAAACTGAAGAATCATTGAAGAAAAAAATGATTTTAACAAATAATGGGCATGACGATTTACAAGGTCAATGGTGCATGAGATGTGTTATTTTAAATCTTATGGAAATTAGCTTTAACAATGCACTCGCATATGCATTTGAAATAATACTTAAATTCAAAAAATGGATTAAGAACCGAATTAATATTGAATCAAAACAACTAAAATACAAAAGAAGTCATGAAAAGTTTAACTGTTTCGTGTCGAATTATATTGATTATATCAGGGTTCGCGTTATCAATTAGATTTTGGATCAACATTCTGCTTGCTACTTATTCATTTTTTCACGCACTAAATTAAAGCTGAACTTTTCTTCGACACTGATTTAAATCATGCACAATAAACAGAAATCAATCAACACTTCAAACTAAAAACTAGAAAATTCTCAGATGTATTGCATTAATTTGAATATAATTGGTATACCTGGCATGTATTTCAATTACGCGGAATTCTAGACCTGAATTTGAAATAAAGTAGAGATTGTCATTTCACAATTATCATTTACTAATTTTCCGAGTATGGCATGCATGTATGTACATGTAATCTGAAAATAAAATAAACTTGAGATTCAAAAAAGTCCAGAAATGTATGTTAAAGTTTAAAGAAGAAGACAAAATTGAAAAATCGTATCAAAAACCATAATTCGGTCAGAGCGCAAAATGCATGTAAATGAAACGTAAATTGTTACGTATATTATTCAAAGTGCTCGGTCACGACAACGACTTAAAACTTGGCAACAAAGGTAATCATTAGTTTCAGGTGAGACAATTTTTCCATATTAAGAGGGCTGTTTCAACAATAAAACAGCAACTGTGTTTTTGTTTCAAATATCCTAAGCAAGTTGTCGTTTAATTAGTTTTGTGAAAAAAAAATCAAAATAAGCTGGACGCAGTCCTACCTAATGCAGACAAATGTCTAAATAATTGATATTTCTTTTCAACTATCTGTAAATCAATTCAGGCTGCACTTTTGTCTGATTGACTTTATAGGACTTTGTCTTATATATTCTTATTCTTAATGGACATTACCTATTACGATAGTTTTGACCGTGACATGCTGCCATTTTTTTCTCTAGCTCATGTACATTAATTATGGGTCCAATGCGTTACTCTTGTGGGTAAAACTAGTTAAAAGTAATGTGTCGTTACTTGACTTAACTGGTTTCAACTCAAAAGAATGTGTTTTTTTAAACTGCATTGCTAATGACATCCGAAAAGACATCAACGCTAGTTATCAAAAATGTGCTGTACTTTCGTGATTGAGCGTTTCTTCTGTCTAATTGCCTTAACCCGCTTCAATACTAGGAATTCAGCATTCTTTAATGATAAAAACACCAGTCTGCCTGTGTGTATGTTGTTTTTTTCCAAAACAAAAGGCACATGTGGGCGAATTTCAAAATTAGGTCAGTAGTATTCGAATGTGCATGAATCATGATCATTTCCTTTGCCTTTTTCATTCCTTCGAACTCCCACATCTTGACCTAGAAAGTGATTCCTGAACATTCGTTCCATTTATTTAAATACACACTCCATAAAAAAGTGAGTGAGCCTGATGCTTGCTTATCTTCATTTGTCGTGTTATAAAATGCAAATCATTTTTAAAATAAATGGAAATGGCGTGTTTTTTGTGAATATATTACGGTTTATTTACGAGTAGTCATGCATTTTCTGCAGTTATAAGGGTCGCCGGTGTACGAACAGAATAAATAATGAAGTATGTTTTTTCAAGTCTCCTATTTCGCCTAACGTAAAAGATTACTTTTTAAACATGTAATTTATCATTCATAGTTAAAATATATCAAATAGAAAGATAACGCAGTCTGCGAAACTACGAAAAGGATAGCATGTAAATCTAAGAGAATCTATTTGCTAAATCGGTTTTGGGATAGCACGAATAAAAATTGTTTCCATACAGTTTGATAACGTCCAATTGTAAGTAGGTTTTCTGTTGTATGGGAGTGTTTTAACTTTGTGAATTTATAAAAAATATAGGAATCAATCATTTGACGTGTCTGGCTCTAGCAGGTGGCCATTATTTATATAGGGACCTGTTGTTTTAAGTTTGATTGTCATATAATATTAGCATATTTTGAACAGTATATTGCATCGAATAAAAAAAACAATATCAACAGAATAAGTTAAAAACAAAGTCGCTTCCATTTAACTCGAAATCATTTTGATTTGAAAAATAACTTAAAATACAATAATTAACGTTGTACTTTTCTTTTCTCAAACGTCAATTTCATGTTTTTGTTTTAAACATGTACATACATGTAACAAAAACTTATTTTTACAATTAATTACAAAACACATTTTTACAAAAGTATTCCTTGATCAAAATATGACATTTTATGTTTGTAAATATTGGGTTATCTTACTATATATTTAGCCGAACTCTGACTTTTTGTACAGTAAAGATTCATAACCTTTGTTTTAGTTTTAAAACCTTTTAGTCAGACGCATTTTGTCATGTTTCAAGATAGACCTAAGCACAACAATCGAGTGTTTAGTTTTAAATGGACAAATATAGTTGACCATTAATAATTAACATATTCAAGGCATCTTGACCTAAATCTTTCATTGGTAAACGAATCAGTGAAGAACACATGTTGTAGACGAAATGAACAAATGTGATATTTACCTTCACAATTCAATACTTATAAGACAGATACCATAATTTTGCAATTCTTAAATAAGCTGAATATTGAGGACGTAAAGGTGAAACAAGTAAATAAGATTTGGATATCTGAACCATACCTACATGTAGATCTTCCTATTTCAGACAATATTTCAGAATATGTTTCTAAGCCAGACATTTAGTTAAAAATATGGCTGTGGCTGTACATTGCCATGGATAGTATAGTTGGAAAAGTATGTGCCCGCAATCGGAAATCCTCGGGTAATTCCGACTACGAGATGAAGCAGTAATTCGCCGAAAAAGTTCCGATTGGATCTACTCTATGGCCAAAGGTCTGGAGGAAATTAAACGGTTTAAAACTTCGTGGTTCATGGGCCGTTCCAAGATAGTTTGTTTTACAAATCTGGAGGCCGCAATTAGGTCATCTCTTTCTTATTGATGTGCTCAACCGATCAGATGAACAGATTTCTAAAATGCGTACTCTAGCGAGTGTGCATCCGCGACATAGTAAAGACAGAAATTTGAAGAAAAAATGATATATACAAGCAATTAACTAAAAATTAATATGCAGGTTGTCTAAAGTGAAAAGTGGCAAAATCCGTTACAGATAAAACAAGAAAGCATTGATGCTTTGAGCATCAAAGGTAACTGTCGAGGTCCTGTTTATCAATAGAACATGTCTGCCACTGCCAAACAGCAAACGACCGAAAAAACAGCCAAACCTTGTTGTTATTAAAAACATAAAACAAAACAAAAAGACTTAACATGTGGCATGGATGTAAACTTATACATGTAGTTGTCAATTAAGCATATATCCAATGGACGTGGGTTGCTGCATTTTGTTTAAAAGTCTAAAATACTGCTTGTTGAAGTTGGTTGGCGTATTAATTTGCTGTCCTCATTGTTAAATAATAATAATATGATTCTAAAAATGCATCATTGCTACTTTGGTCGCATTTTGTTTTTGGCTCATTGTATACAGATTCGTAACTTTAAATAACGTATATGACAAGATATCCTGTGACGATGCAAAATACATGTTACAATAGCAGAAACATTATTTTAAAGTGAACAATTATTTATACATATTCTATTCCTATTGCGCCTGGTGAATGGCTGCATTTCACTGTGCTCTGATGAATTTATTTATTGTGTCTAAACCAGTGGACTTGGAAATGTGATTCTTGTCATATGGATTAATGAATTTCTGGTCCGCAAGATGCAGTTGTTGTTTGTTGGGATAATATTTGGATTATTAGGAAATTTTGATGAAAAATATTCACTGAACTTCATATATTGGAGGGAAATGTCAATAAATATGTCATCTATATTGCTGAGTGAAATCTCACCTGGGGTTATGGCTAATCCATGTGTAATACGTTACAATAGACAGCAATTATGGGATTATAGATCTGTACCCAGAAAACTTACATTACCTAACAAAGAAACTTTCACACTATTGAAAGAGCTTGGTATTTTGAAATACAGGGGGAAAAGAGGTGGTCGCCTGAGGACAAAATCAAATGCAGGTGTTCACCACCAAAACCTGATCCTGATTAAACTTGACCACACATTGTTACTTAATGCACAAAGGAAAAAACACCTGAAACTATGTACTGTTAACACAAGGTCTGTTCGCGGAAAAACTGCTGAACTACTCCAACATATCCTTGAGGTTGATATTGACCTTTGTGTGATAACCGAAACTTGGCTGTGTCCTGATGGCGATGACATAATTAGAGGGGAATTGTCACAGGAGGGTTATTGGTTTGATGATGTCCCACGACCGGACCGCAAAGGAGGCGGACTTGCTATATTATACAGAAACAATCTTAAGGTGTCCAGATGTCCACCACGATTATTCCAATCATTTGAATGTGTTGAGTGGAAAGTTTGTTGTCAGTCACTCATTTTTGTCATTTTTGGTATTTATAGACCTCCGTATTCAGAGAGAAATCCCGTGACGTTGGCTATGTTCATGTCAGAATTTGCAGAATTTCTTGATCAAATAACAACCAGGTCTGAGTCTCAAGTGTTCTTAGGTGACTTTAATATTCATGTTGATAATAACACAGATTGTTATTCTAAACAGTTTCAGGAACTTTTAAGAACGTTTGGACTAACGCAACATGTTTGTACTCCTACACACATTAGTGGTCATATACTAGACCTGATAATCACCAAGACAGAGGACAAACGTTTGGTCATTAAAGAACCGACTTCAGACTATTACATCTCTGATCACTCATTTGTCACCTGTAATGTTGAACAGCCTCGACCTCCTCTTGTCCGGAAAGTACGGAAATCACGCAATTGGAAAAATGTATCAGAGGACGCTTTACAAAATGATTTATGTATCTTTAATGACATCGTGGGGAAGTATTCCAATGTAAATGACCTTGTTTCTCAATTCACCAGATCAACATCAGACATTATTGATAAACATGCCCCGGTCACAACTAGGACTCTAATTTGTAGACCATCAGTTCCTTGGCACTCTGGATACCTAAAACAATTGAAGAACTTCAGGCGATCAATAGAAAAGATATTTATGAGTAACAAATCTGACTTGACTAAGAAAGTGTATAACCGCGTAAGAAATTACTACAGTGTGGCACTCTCTCGGGCAAAGGACAATTATTACCAGAACAAAGTTGGACAGGCAGCCGGTGATGTTAAAAAGTTGTATGCTGTAACCTCAGACTTATTGGGAAGGTCCAAGGACAATCCTCTTCCAGTTCATAGCAGCTCAGTTTCTCTGGCAAATGACTTCCAACGATATTTTGCTGATAAGATTTCTAAGCTAAGAAATGAACTTGACAACTTACCGTCCTATGCAACTGATAGTTCTTCCAGTCATAGCACATCTTTAATGGATAGAAAATTTTCAGAGTTTGAACCTCTGTCAGAAAGTGATATCAAAAGACTTGTTTTTGCATCCAAATCCTCAACTTGTGAACTTGATGTGATACCTACCATTCAACTTAAAAAGTACTTTGCTCATTTTATTGCAATTGTCACTGAAATTGTGAATCAATCACTACTTACTGGTGTGTTTCCTGATGACTGGAAAAATGCAGTAATCAAACCTTTACTTAAGAAAAAAAGGTCTTCCACTTGAACTTCCAAATTACAGGCCAGTCTCAAATCTAACATTCCTCTCAAAGATTTTAGAGAAGGCAGCATTAAATCAAATAAATGAGTACATTGAAGACAACAATCTTTTACCAGCTTACCAAAGTGCGTACAGAAAATATCATGGTGTTGAAACGGCCATGGTTAAAATGTATCATGATTTACTAGAAAACATTGAGAATAATAAAGTGACAATTGTGGTTATGATAGATCTGAGTGCTGCTTTTGACACCATTGACGTTCCTATATTGCTAGAGCTACTACAACAAGACTTTGGTATTCAAGATACTCCACTGAAATGGATTGAATCCTACTTAACCAACCGTACAACGTCAGTCATTATAGACCAGTCAAAGTCTGACAGTGAACCTTTGAGATTCGGAGTCCCCCAAGGTTCTTGTGCTGGGCCTGTAATCTTTACTCTGTATATCTCAGCTCTAAATAAGGTTGTTGAAAAATATTCTGCTGCGAGTCTGTATGGTTACGCAGATGACCACAAGCTTGCCTTGTCCATTGAGGCAGGTAATCCTAGTAATGTATCCTCAGTGCTCGCACAGCTTGACTGCTGCCTGAACGATATTATTACATGGATGACAACCCATAAACTTAAAATGAATCAATCAAAAACTGAAATAATATTCTATGGAACTAAACAGCAATTGAATAAACTAAATATAGAGAAAGTGAATGTTGGAGGTATTGATGTTAAATGTGTTGACCAAGTCAGGGACCTTGGAGTGATCATGACTAATGCTCTGAGCTTTGACCAACATATCCAGAAGAAATGTCAAATAGCCAATATTCAGTTACGCAATTTAAGAACACTACGGAGACATCTTACTCAAGAATCTACTGAAACCTTGGTACATGGATTAGTTCACTCTCACATTGACTTCTGTAACAGTCTCTACACTGATATTCCAGCATACCAAGTCAACAAACTACAGCGTGTGCAAAACCATGCTGCAAGGGTTGTGCTAAATGTTTCGTACCACCATCCAAGTGCTGAACTATTGAAACGACTTCATTGGCTCCCAGTTAAAGCAAGAGTTATGTTTTAAGTACTTGTTTTGGTCTTTCGAGTAATCGCCGGAACAGCTCATTAACAAGTATATAAGAAACAAGTCGATATATACACAACTTTCATATTCAATACAAAACTGTCAAAGAAAACTGTGGAATAATCTTCCAGCTTCTTAAAAACATCAATGCACATTAGGGCTCGATCAAAAACCTTGTTCAAGTTTCACAATTAATTTGCGGGTCTCACTGATTAGAAAACATTGTTTATCATAGTGTACATGTGTTGTTCTTAACATGATTCAAAATATTAGGACTTGTGTGAAGCAAAAATATGTTCTACATAATTTTTGCGCTATATAAATGCCATGTAATTGTAATTGTAAGTCATATAACTTACAATACGGTAAAGACAAATATTGCCCTTAGCATTGCGGGTTAGCACTACATGTAATAAGATAATATTTTACCTCTGTGAGGAATAAAAAGATGTCAACTAAATATAAAATTGATATGTTCTAACTACTATATCTCAGGCAATTACAGCTACCAGATGGTCATTTATTGGTCTTAAGGCACGTGCTTTGGTACGAACGTTCTTATATAACAATATCTTGAAAGTTTAAAATTAGTTTGGACTTTATGAGATCAAAGAACATGCATTGAAAGGACACGGTAGAGTGTAGGCACCCGATACGAGAGCGCCAGGTTCAATCCAGAGCGGCAACAAACCATTGTTCTTAAAATGGTAGTAGTCCATGTACATTGGGCGTGGATTAATGCCAGATGTTCGCGGTCATGCTTAAGCAGTGACTTTAGCACACCATCTCAAGTACATTGAAAGGCCAATCATTTCTGACAAATCGACAGCAACTAGAAGTTGCAGGCTGTCCGAATAATTCAACATACACTTCTGATCGAATCTAGATATTTAACCATTATGTTAAATGATATTTTCGATATTTTTAACTGCCGGCGAAAGACTGTACTTGTCAATAATATATGTGTCAATTTCAAAACATTCTTTACAGTTGTAAGCAATTGTTTCTATGGATTAATGAAGAATGTCACCTCATTTCGCCACTCTATTGAATGTCAATGTGAGTTCAGTTGTTTTATTGCGTCGAAAATGCCTCGTTCGACTACAAAAGGTTGATTCCAATTTGTATTTTATGTTGGCAATTCCCACCTTACAAATTCCCCCAATAAGTATTGAACAGAGACATTATAGCAATCTAGCCATGGAAAAATACTTGTTCATGGCCAATGGGAAGATATGTTTATCAGGCTGGCGATATTATTAATTGATTTGAGATCACACGATTAGTGACAGTGGAAATAAAGGTGAAGGTCAAGCTTAAGCTCTCAAGACGTAAATAGGACCTGTACACTTCGACTACTACAAATATCTTACAATTACAGCATAACAATAGTACAATAGTGATGATAAAAAGGAAGACGAAGAAGAGAATAACAGAAAACCCGTGTTGTTATTATTATTGTTATTATTATTATTAATTATTATTATTATTATTATTATTATTATTATTATTATCATCATTAGTAGTAGTAGTAGTAGTAGTAGTAGTAGTAGTAGTAGTAGTAGTAGTAGTAGTAGTAGTAGTAGTAGTAGTAGAAGTAAAAGTAGTAGTAGTAGGCAGTTATAGTAGTAGTAGTAGTATTGCTATTATCATTATAATATATTATTTGTATTATTGTTGTTGTTATTATTATTATTATTGTTATTATTATTGCTATTATGTATTATTATTATTATTATTATTTTTATTATTATTATTATTATTGTTGTTGTTGTTATTGTCATCATCATGATCATCATCATTTACAGAATGTGGGACCCGTCTACACGCAACATAGCTGGAAAAGGCATTTAACTTCAGTGAGCATTGATACGTTTGTGCCTCCCTAAAGGTGTTTTACTGGTGTGCTGTCCTCAGCCAACTAATGTCTGAAATCTACTATGACTATTAACCCCTTGTTTTAGTGTTAGACACATATCAAGTTCAGAGCAGGTTCAAAATTAATGTAAAGACTACTTAGTTATAATCCTTGACATAGTGTAACTGTCTTTTGGTAGTACGGTATATCTTTTGTCGATGGGTAAAGGAAATATTTTGTACCTAGGGTTTGATATTTTACAAGAGAGGCTAAAAATCTCATTACCTTTCCAGCAGTAAACATTCTAATTCTTTTTTTTTCTTTTTTTAATGTTTAATTGCATTTATCATATTGAGCTAATTTATCTTAATAGATGTATTGTATAAATGTTTCAGCCTCTGCACACATTTTTGGGGGTGCTCGTGGAGTAGTGGTAGATTCGCCGACTTGTAAGCCCTCTGACAGCTAAGCCCATCACCGCGTGGGTTCGAGTCCCTTTCAGGCTGAAGGACATAAAGGGGGGTTGTCTTCCACTTGACCTGCGATGCGCCGGTGGTTCTTTCCAGACATTTGTTTGGGGTCTTCCTCCACTTAAATAGCTGGACGTCGCTATAATGACCATAAATGGTCGCTGCGATGTATTTCAAAGACAAAACAAACATTATTTAGGTAAACAATATGTCTTGTTAGACGCAAAGTTTATGTTTAACATTATTAAAATATTGTAACTGGAAACAAATTAGTCTGCGAGCGATTCATTGGCATTATGTAAAATCTGGAATAAAATATAAGCAAAACTTATTAAAGACGTCGATTGAAGAGCTAATTGTTTTCGTAGAATCATTTTACAACTAGAACTATCGCTGAATACGATTCATACCCCCACCAATGTTCTTGACAAAGCTGGTACAATGGTAAGATGGGTTCTGCACATTGCCCAGTTGGGGTGAACATTTGAGTCAAGTTTGAAGAAAAACCTTCCATTAGTATAGAATTTATAGAGCGGACACGACATATTGTCTAGTATTGATTGTAAGTAAACTAAAAGACTTTAAAAGGGGCATAACTTTGTCAAAATGCAATACAGAGTTATAAAACTTGACCTGCATATTTTACTTGTGATACGTCATATATCTTTTAAGTCTCAAGCAAAGACCTGTGCTAATTTCAGAAATATTCAAGTACATGTTAAATTTTAAGAACATTTTCTAAGTCAATTTTGACCTTCAAGTGTGACCTTGACCTTAAGCCGGCACAAAGGTAACATGGGTTCTGCACATAACCTTGTTGAGATGAACATTTTAGTAAAGTTTAAAGAAAATTCTTCCATTAGTATAGGATTTATAGAGCGGACACGACATATTGTCTAATACTTGATTGTATGTAAATTTGAAGACTTAAAAGGGGCATAACTTTGTCAAAATGCAATACAGAGTAATGAAACTTGACCTGCATATCCTAATTGTGACACTTCATATATATTTTAAGTTTCAAGCAAATACTTCTTCTAGTTTCAGAAATATTCAAATACATGTTAAAATTTAAGAATATTTTCTAAGTCAATTTTTGACCTTCAAGTGTGACCTTGACCTTAAGCCGGCAAAAGAGTAACATGGGTTCTGCACATCCCCTTGTTGAGGTGAACATTTGAGCCAAGATTAAAGAAAATCTTTCAATTAGTGTAGGACTTACAGAGCGGACACGACATATTGTCTAATACTTGATTGTATGTAAATTTGAAGACTTAAAAGGGGCATAACTTTGTCAAAATGAAATACAGAGTTATGAAACTTGACCTGCATATCCTAATTGTGACACTTCATATATATTTTAAGTTTCAAGCCAGGGGGGTTTTTAGGAACAGGGGAAGACGCTGGACGCTGGTCAAAAGGGGAAAAATCGCGCGAAATATACAAAATTGGGGAACATTCAGTGTATTATATATTTCTTTATATTACTTTAACTTTCATTAACAAGTCTAAAAAGTCTTTTGAGGTTACAGTAAGCCTAAAGAGGCATGTCTCTTTGATTCCTGCAGCTGTTTCCAGCCTTTTGATAACATAGACAAGACACCCAACATTGGTGTATTTTTTCAGCAGATGCCTTATGCCTTACACTGTTATTGTGAGTTACAAGTCTCCTTGAAGGATTATAACTAAACACTGCACCACATGAAACGTAGGGCACATAAATGTCATTTCTTGATGCAAACAGTTCACACTGTTTGCACATGTAGCCTTATTGGACGAACTATAATATAGTCAAGTATACAGTGATTCATAAATCATTAAATGTGTTGGTTGAAATGACAAGTGTCTGTTTTTGTTTCTTTTGATTTGGAACTTTCAATTACCATTGGGAAATCAGCAACTGATGCAGTATTGCAAGCCAGCTGTTGCTGTTAAGAAAATGTGACAACTGTACTACAAGTACATGTTGATGCAGGACGAGATTCTTCGCACAATAAAGATTGTCTACAGTCTACTTTCGCTAGTTTCGGTTTCATTTTTATCAGCAATTTCGATCACATCCGATTGATTGTCGAGATCTTTCTTACCCTGCTGACTAGAAGACGGTGTCTTAAAAAAACGTATCAATTCGTTTTGAATTGTTTGCATTGTTTTTGTTGTTGTAATTTTCTCAAATTGTGAGACATCGTGAAATGTGACGATGGCCGGAAATAAACAAACACTCATCTGGTTTCCGCTATCAGAATTGGTTCCATTATCACAAATACAGTCGAAACTCCTCGGGTAATTCCGTCCTCGGGACGATGATTCGTGAATTATCGGAGGTCCATTGGGGACAATAATAATCGGATAATTCACGAATCATGACGATTGTCCCGAAGACAGAATTTACCCGAGGAGATCCGATTGCTAAGAATGCAATGTCCGTGATGTAGCGAGTCTATATTTAGTAAAACTTGTCAAATAATATACTCGGTATAGTGCGTACGTAGATCTAGTACGTAGTTTTTAAACAGAAGCTCATTAAAATGTGCAGATTTGGGATGAAACAGATTCAACAAAACTAAAAATTAATCTTTTATTTACTTTTTGATAAAATTTTTACACTACAATAGGGAAAAATGATTTTCGATGGGGAAAGTTTTTCTAGGGGAAGACGCCGACTATCGGCGTCAGTTTGTTAACGAAAAAAAACCCTGCAAGCAAATACTTCTTCTAGTTTCAGAAATATTCAAATACATGTTAAAATTTAAGAATATTTTCTAAGTCAATTTTTGACCTTCAAGTGTGACCTTGACCTTAAGCCGGCAAAAGAGTAACATGGTTTCTGCGCATCCCCTTGTTGAGGTGAACATTTGAGCCAAGATTAAAAAAATCGTTCAATTAGTGTAGGACTTACAGAGCGGACAGGACATAATGTCTAATATTTGATTGATATTTGACCTTCTATTGTGACTTTGACCTTGAGCTGACACATGGGCAACATGGGTTCTGCACATCCCCTTGTTGAGGTGAACATTTCAGCCAAGTTTGAAGAAAATCCTTCAATTGGTATAGGATTTATAGAGCGGACACGATAATGGAGACGGGCGGACGGACGGACCGACCGACCAACCGACGGACGGACGGACGGACGGACAAAGCGAATCCATTATAGCCCCCCCACACACACACACACACACACACACACACACACATTTTGTGGTGGGGGTATAAAAAGGGTAAAGACGAATTTGCTCTATTGCATCAAAACTATATATGTCTAAATTAGCATTTCAACCAATAATATAAAAAGGTGTTATAAGTGTTATTGTACTAATTCAGTTCAAAACAAGAATTCAATTTTAAGGCTATTGAGGAACAAAAAACTAATCTGATATAACAAGTTCAAACTGGATTGAAATATCACTCTCTCTTTTCGTGGGTTCGTGGGGTTAGTGTGGTTCGTGGGGTTAGTGGGGTTCGTTGGGTTCGTGGGGCTAGTGGGGCTCGCGGGTTTAGTGGGTTCATGAGGCTGGTTGGGCTCGTGGGGTTCGTGGGGTTCGTGGGTTTAGTGGGGCTGGTGGGAGTCGTGGGGTTCGTGGATTTAGTGGGGCTGGTGGGTGTTAGTGGGGTTCGTGGGTTTAATGGGGCTGGTGGGGGTTAGTGGGGTTCGTTGGGTTCTTGGGGCTGGTGGGGGTTTGTGGGGTTCGTGGGGTTAGTGGGGTTCGTAGGGTTCATGGGGTTCGTGTCGTAGAATTTGTCTTTTAAATATTTACCAAACATTGTCAAAAGCCTAGGATTCGTCTTACAAAATACAGATTTGTTTACATTTTACATTTTGTCAATTCATATATGGGCGTGTTGCTTTATTTCTGCATTACATTAGGGCGAAGGATCAAACAAGGTGAGAGTTCTTAATAAATGGTCACTTAAATAATGATGGTATCACACTAGTGTGAAAACATTTAAATAATAATAACAGTTAAATAACAGTTAGTTTATGAAGTTATGAAATGAGTTGTATGCAAAAGGACAATAAAATATACTTAAAATATACGTAACGCATTAAAACTATAGGAGATGTAGAAATAGTTTAACTTATTGGTTAAAACATCTTGATTAAAAAAAGGATTAGCTAAAATATATAGGAGAAATGAAATGTTAAATGGTACTGGTAAACAGGAAATGTAAGGTAAAAGATATATAAGAAATATAAAAATGTAAAGCATCATTATTTAACAAGATTTAAAGCATGCGCTTAAAGGAAAACAAATATAGCATATGTTAGTATAAAAAAACTAAACAATTTAAGAATTAAAAAGTAAGGCTTAATTGGGAACAAAAACATTGACTAGCCACAGAAGTCAAGCATAATTACATGACAAAAAATATGAGAGAATGTGGCAAAATAAATTTGGCATAGTAAGTTAAGAAGACCGTTGCTCGAAAGATATAGAAATATACAATAGTGAAGCCTGATTGGTTGACCAGAACATTTACTAACATATATTTACTAGGCTAAAGAAGTAAACAATAACAAGTTAACAAGAACTTTGGTTGAAGGAAATAAACAACAAAGGAAGTATTTATCATCATAAAGACGAAAACGACAAAGTCCTATGAGCATTGCAACATGTACCAAAGTTTGTTGAAAAGGCAAAGGACAAAGGTATTCACATGCAGGCAAAATGTTAAAGTTCACACAAATCTGTGATGAATCTTGAAACAAAAAGAGTAAACCCAACAGTTACAGCCTTAGAACGGTTAGTCAGCAAAAGGGACCGACCGGGGTGCTTAAGCCGGTTTTACTGAGCTCTAACGTCGCACTTCTTGAGGGGTTTCTCAAATGCAAGCAATAGTAAGAAAACTGGTCAATATGAATAAAATAAGTTCACGCGCTGCCGTTTTTAGATAAGTTGTGACGTCGTTAAAAGACAGGAATGACGTAATTTGAAAAAAGTCCACATGGCCTGAAGAAGATCCGGATTTTTTTCTATTAGAAGAACTACAAAAAGCTGTCAATTGCAAATGAAAAAAAAAACAACAAATTTTTGAATCAAATAAAACATGACCAGAGAAAAAGTGTAAATATTGTAGCATCATGTGTTACGACCCGTCGCGCTTTATAAGTTTATTTATAAAATGGCACGTTTACTAAACGACGAAATGGTGTAACAGAAAGAACCAGCCAGCAACAAATTAGTACAATAATGTTTTATTTTTAATAAACAATTAAATCTATGGCGTAATAAAACAACAACAAATAAATGAGACAAAATTTCATAAATCAAAATAAATGTTAGCTTACAGTTTGTCCATTTAGGAGGCGTCCCTTTAACAATGCAACAAATAATCCAACGTCGAATAATCCTGAAGAGTAATTGGTAGAATGATCTCGTAGATAAGCACAGTTGAAATAATTCAAAGGTAAAACAATACACGAATGTTAATTTTATAATCCAAATTCAACACTTTAATATTTATGTCACTGTAGAATATAGTAGTCCACGTAAGTTCCAACACAGAAAGATTTAAGATAGAAGCTGCAAGTATCTCCAAATTATATGTCCAATCTCTAAAGCAAACTTTTTATTCAAACTTCCAAACTTATTTAATATCGGCAGACACGCCTTTATATATACCTAAAGAATTTCCAGAACATTCACGTACCCAGAACATTCTCGAAAACCAGTTATAAACAATTGAACTTTCTAGCATGATCCTTTTCTTCTAGCAGTTACGCGAATGCTACGTCATCAAAACCACAACGGTAAACAATCCTTAGCCTGACTGGCGTAACCTTAAACGCTGGTGTACTACTGTACATAACACATGTTAATGTGTGGATGAAATTGGGGCGCCAAGTCCAATGTCTATCAAAAAAGTACACAGGGTGAATTAAATGACAACATAGATTACATGCACGGGGAGATTTTGTACGACCACCACACTGCACAAGTAACATTGTTGTAATCATGAATAACGAAATATGACAATGCCTTATGAACATTGCAACATATACCAAAATCTGAAAAGGCACGCAATAAACATCTCTTAATACGAATAGACTTGAGAAAGAATGCCAAGAAGTTAAGAATTTGATCTAACACCCATTCTTTCGTAGAATTGGATAAGTAGAGCAAATTTTCATAGGTCATCATGTATTTGCAAGAGTTTATGTTTGGATGTAGTCATATTCAACCCCAAATCACGGATGAAACGTTGTAAATCAAGACCCTCAAAACATACAATGTATCTTTAAATATTTTGTTTTGAAGTCATCTGTGTGCATGGTATATTGCCATGATTTTTGTCATCAAACTCAAGATTTCCGATTTATCTTGTTTAAATAAGTTTGAGATAAATAATTATTATAGAAATCGCTTTCATACAAACATATATGCTATATACATATATTATAGTATTTGTCATATATGCCCGCAGCATGTATTAAACTAAATTGCGAATCTGAACACTGAAAAAGACTAAAATTCGCAGACATTCGTAGACAGTAGTTATTCAAAAGTAGTCGCTGAGTGGCAGGACAGTGATAAAAATAAGACTTAATGAACAATTAATGCATACCTGTCTGTATTGAAGTCTATATAATAGGGAAATTGCAAATGAAGTATTCAGTATTTTTCGTCATTTTGATTTTTTAAATTCAAATGCATTACTATGACAATTACTGTGGAAATAAACTTCTATACACACAGAATAATACAAAAATTAATCATGTTTTTGTACCACCTTTATCAGTTAGTGATCATTATCCCGTCTGTTTTACTGTTGAATCTCGAAACGTATATAAAAGTACAACCACTGAACACAAAACTTTACGGTATAGATCGTTTAAATTTTTTAATGGGCTGCTGTTTCAATACGACTTACTCAACGCTGGTATTTGCAAAGTTGAAACAATAGTAGATCCCAACGAATCCCTTATGCTACTGTACATAATTCTAAATAATGTACTGAATAAGCACGCCCCTATCAAAGAAAAGTATATAAAGTATGAGACGAAACCAGAATGGTTTACGGAAGAAATAAAAAGGCAATTATTTAAGCGAGACCGATTTCATAAAATAGGATATATTGGCAACTACAAATTGCAACGCAATAAAGTTACATCTCTAATAAAAAAGAGCAAGAATTTTTTTTTCAATAAGGCTGTTTAAAACAACAAGTCCGTTACTTACTTATGGAAAAGCCTTAAAGATATTTCATTTCAAAGAAAAGACAATTATGTCGTTATACCCAACACAATATTGAGGGATAGTTTTACAATAACAGGAAAGTTAAATATCATAAATGAACTGAACAGGCACTTTGTAAGTATTTCAAATAGCGTGACAAAAACAGAATTTGTTAAAACAAACTTCATACAACTGAAAGAAAAATTAAGGTTTTCACTGCATAATGACCGATTTGACATAAACTACGTAAATCCTATAGAGAAGTTAAAATATCAATAGACCAGTTAAATACAAATAAATCCACCGGATTAGACGGTATAGGAGTTTGTTCGTTTATTGGGTTTATCGTCACACCAACGGTATAGGAGTAAAAACACTAACGCACTGTGGGGATGTCATAACAACAGCTATTACTTTGGTAATAAATAATAGTATTGCAACTTCCATTTCCCAGGCTCATTGAAAGAAGCAAAAGTAATACCGATATTAAAAACTGGAGATAAAGATGATGTGAATAACTACCGACCCATTTCAATTTTACCGACATTATCAAAAATTTTCGAGAGACACATTGCGAACCAACTTCATCAGTATCTAGAGAGAACAAACATCATACATAAATTCCAGTCAGGATTTAGGAAAAAACATTCATGTAATACAGCACTGATTAGACTTATAGATTCTTGGCTAAAAGATCTGGACGATGGAAACGTTGTAGGGACAGTATTCATCGATCTTCGCAAAGCTTTTGATTTGGTCGACCATTCAGTACTTCTATATAAACTTAAGTTATACCAATTCTCTGACGAAACGGTAAAGTTCTTTAAATCCTACTTATCAAATCGGAAACAACTGGTGCAAATTGGTATTACGCAATCAGAAAAGCTTACTATTACATCTGGAGTGCCTCAGGGATCCATTCTAGGCCCGATCCTATTTTTATTGTATATTAATGATATCTCCTGGGTATGCCCTGAACTTAACATTGATCTTCATGCTGACGACGCGACTGTTTATCAATCTGGTCTTAATGTGCAGGAAATTGAAGCGAATTACAAGAAGATATTAAGCATATACAGAGATGGTGTACAACAAATAACATGTGTCTGCATCCTGATAAAACAAGTTGCATGTTGTTAGCATCTAAACATCAGAAAAATAAACAACCGCTGCTGCATTTAACGATTAACGACACAATTTTACATTCGGTTGATTGTCAGAAAATTCTTGGAGTTTATGTAGACTCAGATTTGAGCTGGAATCGACAAATTGAACAAGTATGCAAAAAGCTTAACTCAAAGATAATACTGTTAAAACACATCATAAACTATTTAACTAACGACATGAAACGAGTGTTCTTCAACGCCTATATTTTGCCAATTCTTGATTATTGTTGTCCCGTTTGGGGGAAGGCTAGCGTTACGCGAATCAACAAAATTAACACAGTTCAAAAACGAATTCTGAGAATTATTTCATGTAAACCAAAAAGGTACCCTAGTGTAAAACTATTTCAAGAATATCAAGTTTTAAATTTTCAAAATAGATGTAAATATCACGCGGCTGTCTTAGTATATAAAACAATGCATTACTTGGTACCAAACTATATGTTCGATATTATCAAGTTTTCAAACAATATATGCAAGGGGTAATATATACTTAGATCTATGACAAACAAGGATCTTGCTTTGCAATATAGGCCGATGACAAAATATTACAAAGACACGTTTTCGTATTTTTGTATAAATGTATGGAATGAAATACCGACTCATAAAAAAATGTCAAAATCCATTCATATTTTTAAAATTTCATACAAAAATTGTCTATTTGAAACACTGCGATAGAAGGCAGTGATATATTTACAAGGAAAGAAAAACAATTTACAACTCAGAAAGTACCGTAAAATTGCCAATTTAGCAAGCCCTATATATAATGGCACTACTTTGCTGGTATAATACCATTACATGAAATTATATTATACATATGTTATTTTCTTTTGAGTGACTGTTTGAATATTTAAGGGTTTTCTCTAATACCGGTATACTTGTTTTATATGTACATCCATTTTTCATTTAAATTAATGTAGACATTATGTTTGTGAATATTCGTATTATGTATGAGACAACTAGCGTGAATGTAATTGCATACATGTGTGATGCTTGTGTGATCAATTTGTTTAATTTTGTGTACCAATTTATGTATATGATTAAATGCTAATACAAAAACAACAACAACAACAAAAACAACAAGAAACAAACAAAACAACAACAAAAAATGAATACGCAAACAAACAACAAACAAACACAAACAAACCAAACATAACAAGTGCATATCACTCTGGTCAGATAATTATATTGAATATCTTCAATAATTTAACTTGTTCCGTGTTCTTATATAGTTTGTAAACGTAATCGACTAGTACCATTGTGATAGCTTGAATGATATGATAATATACATGTATAATACTCACTTAATCACTTATGATAAAAATGATAAATGTTGTTTGTATGAATGTGATCTTTCTAATAGATGTTTAATAGCCGTATTCATAATAATTTGTGTAAGTATTTCAATTGTTACATTGCACATTTATTTTATTTCTATTTTTAGTCGAAGGCCTCTGTTAGAAAAGATGTATATTACATGCTGTGTGTGTATGTATATAGCTTATGTGTTACCTTCGTAAAATAAAGATATTATTATTATTATTATTATTAAACCTTTATGGAAAAAAGCTTAAGTCTTAAGCTAAAGCCTTAAGCTTAAATCATTATGGAAATGAGCTTAAACCTTACATTCGGATACGCAGTTACAATCAAATTAACCTATAATTACAAATGAATAGCAATTAAATTAAAACACCAAAAATGATATACTCTACGTGGCATGAGAAAGGAAACCGTTTTAAGTTGAAATAGATTGATTCTATATGACTTCAATTAAATTCCAGATCAAAATTTTCCTTACTACTTATTCGTTATTACACGCGATTAATTAACGCTGATTAAGTTTTCCTCGGCATTGATTTAGATAATGCTAAATTACAAGAAATCAATCGATTCAATTAATCGAAACAAGAACAAGTATTGCATTCATTTGAATGCAATTGGAATACCAGACATGTATTTAAATTAATTACAAACAATTCTAGATATTGATTTTAAATTAAATAAAGAAGTAAATAAATCAAATGACAATTATCAGTTACTAGTTTTTTCAAAGTACATGTATGTACATGTAATGGAATACCAATTAAAATTGAGTTGCACAGAATTCCAGAACTGAATTTTAAAATTCAAAAAGTAGGCAGAAGTAAAAAAAGTAAATGAAATAGATTAAGAAAATAATTTGCTTAAAGCACAACATGAACAAGTATGTAAACGTAATATTAGTTCTGTTAGATGAAGTTCCAAGCCGCATCAGGGTTGAAACAACTTTTCACAGATAAACAAGGACACCAAAGTTTCCTATCAGTTCTTTGTTTATTGGGTTTATTGTACCACCAACAGTTTTCAGTCATCTGGAGACGGTGTCCACTTGAAGCAGATATAGTGCTGCCTTCATGGTGTCGTGAACACTTGACATGATAGAATACCATGGGCGCCCTTACAACAGCAGTCAGAGTCACCGACTTGTAACTCGTCGTGGGTTCGAGTTTCAGCCGGAGCAAGAATTGAACTGGACGTGTGGAATCTTTCACCACAAATTGTATCTGGACTTTGAATAGTCGATTGGGTAACAAGTCACGTGGTTTTCTTAGTTTAAAAATAGCTAATGTGTAAGCGTGACTCGGATAGAAAATTCGTGTGCGCAATGACGAGTGGGGATTTATGCTTCTCTGTTCATGCAGATCTAGGACAGCAGCAACCAGCATTTAGCAGAATCTTTTCATGCAACAATGACTGGTCTGGTTATCTGAGCAGAGCAAAAATAGTTAGTCAAAACTGTCAGTTCCCACCTTTAATGGATAGAAAATTATTAGGTGTAGTTGATCCTGTCTTAAGCCGTCTCACAGGGAACAAAGAGTCTTGAAAAACTTATGGTCTACAGTATTCCGAAACGAAAAAAGCTCAACAAGACGCATAATAAAATGGCGCCAGTATCAAGTTACGGAAGTTAATTGATGAATTTTTGCTCCGCATTTTATTTCACCATGACCTACAAACAGATTCGTGATCTGTCGGTACTTTTCATGCAATCCCAGCCCCCCAAAAAATGAATGAACTCGTTGCCTGCAAGTCTTCATCTGTCTTATTATAAAATGCAAATTAGCCATGAAATAAACTAATGGGAAAGTGTGCTTTTCGCACATAGTAGGCAGGGCTGGGAAAATATGGTAATCCGACGTCCCGGACAAGTCAAAATGCCGTTTCGGGCTAATAGTCATTAATCATTAAATTAGTCCCGGACAAGTCATAAATCGGCAGTCGGACAAGTAGCAAATATACGGCGGTTGCTAATTAGTGATGAAGCCAATCAATTTCACGCTAGGAGCATTTATCAACAACACGTAAAAGCGGTACATGTACAATGCACGCACCTGTCAAATACAGCCAATCACGACGCGCAATACATAAATGCTTCTTGACAAAATATAAAAGGAACAACCTGTTGTTATGCCTTGTTTGTTAGTTGTAGATATGACAAATGTGTCATTTGTCATTTTGTCCAGGTTTTTAGTCAGGGACTAGTCATTGAAAAGACAAATTTCCAGCCCTGGTATGGTAAATAGACGGGCACCCAAGCACCTTATGGCATTTAATACGGGTCGCCAGTCAATAAATATAATAAAAAGTTAAATCCTTTTACGTATGTTCCATCACGCGCTAATATAAAGACTGATTCTAAAACAATACTTGTCATTGTAGAAATAATCGTTTGTAGTTTCTCTTTTAGGATAACATATGAACGAAACCCTTATAAATGAAATCGGATTACAATAATTTAAGTTGTTTTTCTGTAATAAAATATTGCTTATAAAATATTGTATATTTATAAATATACTGGAAAACATGTCGTTTGACATATTTTCCCATAATTGGCGATAAAACACTATTAAATAATTTGTTTTGAAAAGTAAAGACAGAATAAAAAGAAACAATTTTGCACCATTTTTATCTTGAACGTCAATTTCATTTTGGTTCAGTTTTACTTTATTAACATATCAATATATAAAAGAGAGAGAATGACAAAGACAGACACACAGAAAGACAAACAGACAGACGGATAGAGAGAGAAAGAGACATATAAAAAGACGGAGAGAGAGAAAAACAATTTCATTCGATCGTTGAGATCTGTGTTATCAATGTACAACAATCCCAAACAATATGACATGTCCGCGTGGCGTCTATATGTAATTGTTCCTGGAAAGTCTTACGGCTGGCGCCATGTTTTGTTTTGTTGTTGCTGTTGTTTTGTTTTTTATAAACAAGTGAAATGCGACGCTTTCAAAGATTTTAATTTCGGTCATTATTAATGTAAAGTTATCATAAGTAACTTTGTGTTAAGTTTAAAATGTAAAAAAACATCCTCACCAGTCACTTAAAAGTGTTTATGTAATATATTTATACGTCATTTGCTTATGCTGCATTTTACTACGATGTACTTTGCACCAATCGGAGCACCTCGGATAATTCACGAATCATCTCTCGGATGTATGTAGGTAGTCGGATCACCTCGGCCATGCATCTAAATGGGACTTGTTTTAAGACAGGCGTCAAAACAATGATGGCAGCTCGGGTGACAGCTCACTACAGTACGATGCCAGTAAAACTTCAATGTGTGACGGCTTCCAATTTAAATCGCCCGATTTTAATTTACCCAGCGCAGCTGTCAAACGATAGCAGTGTTTATGTTTTGTGCGAACTACTTAGGCATATTCTTCTTCCGACTTCCGGCGAACAAAACGATCGTGATTTCGTTAATGTTATTGCAACAAATACATCCGAGGGATGATTGTCCCGAGGACGGAATTACACGAGGAGTTCCGATTGACTTTGCACAAGTAAAAAAATGTTACGTTCTGTTTGTTTTCGGACCTCTTACATTGTGTCCAAAGACAGTTCGTCGCCGCTTAATCTGGTTTTGGTCAGTTTTTATTATCCGTTATTGTACTCTTATTAACAGTTTTACGTAGTATAGGAATAAAACAGTTTATTTTTATGTTCGGTTGTATCGTTAACCATATAGTTGCTGGATTGCAGACCTCCTTCATAGCCAGGAATCTTGTTCCTCTGTTCCCTTATGGAAGCTGGAAATAATCTCATCTGTTTCATAAATAGACAATTCGTTTCTGCATGTTGTATTTTTTTCGGCGTAGCTGTCTAACCTCACTTTTAACCTACTTACAAATGCTGACTCAAGGCTAGTCTGAATGAATATCAGATATACCTCGGATATTAACAAACAAGGGAGATAATTTCCAGTTTACCAATGTACCCCATTTCCTACAGTACTATTGAATATAGTGTATAAAATGTCACTTGATCCTACATTTGTTTAAACATCATCTCTGTTATATGCCGCAAAGCAGTCCGTTCACTTCCGGCACGATCTAACTACTTCGTAACTTTAAGTGCCTATTACGTGAGAATTATGAGGCGCAGATGGAGCGAGCGACTAGTTTAAAAATGTACACCATTTTCATGCCATTCTTCTCACAAATTTATATTCAATAGAAACATAAACACGATAAAAATGTGTAAGTTAATGCTTCACAGACGCCGCATAGCCTTTTAAAAGAAATTTCTTGTTTTTTTCTTTTTTTAATCCGACGCCGTTTGTCTTTTTAAAGACATTTCTTGTTTATAATTAATTAGTATTTGCCGTTTATCTAGTTTTCTTACAACCATGATACTCAAAATATGAAATAAACATGTTATTTAATTAACTTTTGTCTGCAAAGGTGAATATCTTTTTATTACATTTGATATTTTGCATGCATTTACATTTATTATCTAAATTAATAAGACATGAAAATCAAAGTGTGGAATTAATGTTTGTTTATTAACGTAGCATTTTGTTACATGTTACATGTAACTCGTTTTTTTCCTAAGGTTTAATTTTATGCATATTTCATTTGTGTTTACAAGCAGGCTGGTCTCCTTCTTATGATTGGGGGATGTTGCATCTCTAGTCACTCAGACTGGTGCTGATGCATTGTTGAATGAAGTTATTATCATCCCGTATTTAGTAGTGCAAACAAACTAAAATAGGTTTATGACGGGAAAATCGGGCTGTCCACATTGAGTTTGACGGCGGCTTCAAAACCTTTTAATAATACCAAGGTTGCTGTAGTTTACATGATTTCTTAGTAAGAAAAATGTACCATTGTTGAACAGAACCTCGGCAAACGACATTGGATACTTTGCATCAATGTTTTCTTGTTGTTACAATGCAGATTATATGATACAAACTGAGACATGTACATGTGCGTAAAGAACTTTGATAAAATAACGAAATTATTTTTTAGAAACCACGCTAACCTTACAGAACCTATCCATTTACTGTATCCCTAATATGAGCTAAAATGTGTTTAACGGTCGCGTCTAGTGTGAATATTCAAAACAATTTTCAAAAGAAGCCATTTTAACTACAGGACTGCGTTAATTCTTATTAACATTTTAACTTAAAAAAAATATATTATGGAGACCGAAGCATAGCAGCATTTGCGCATAAATCCTTACAGAACGCCACTTAGACAAATATTCATATGATCAAATTTTCTTTCCCCAATATGACTTAAAAAGCAATCTTTTTTATAGAAAACAACTACTACAGAGTTTAAATTCTAACAAAACTTTAATAACTAAAATTATAAAACGTATATCTATCAAACCATTTTGTGCACAAATGTAGCATATTAGTGCAGTCTACCCAAATCTAAAACAACACAACACTTATTTTTGTAATTGTCGTCAAGTTTTAATAATGCGATACTCCTCCAAAAGCTTCGGTTGTGAAAAAAGATCAAATGTGCTAATTCTGATTAAAAAGAAACAATGCACATTTTTTTCAAAGAAATGTTAAACTATCAATATGACATTGGAGAGGTAACGGACTAATAAATGCAGCGATGCAATCTTAAAATAAAAATCTACAATAGAAATGTCTATTTTTGTTTATTTTGATCAAAGTTATAAAGGTTATTTCATTCGTTTAGAAACATGTTTTTAGAAACAATGTCAACAAATGTCTTCATTTTATTCCTGAATTAGACTTATTATAACCATAAAAAATCTCGGCGACCCATTAATAGGCACCGCTTTCCAGAGTGGCGCAAACTAATATGGGTTGTACGGTGCCATTAACTGCATACTATGTAATGCTCTTAATTAGAGTCCTTCTGTTGGTTCCATCTATGAGATGATGCAGTAATTGCCGATAAGTTCCTACCTAGGGTTCTGCTATATGCTTTAAGGTCTAAGAAAAAAATTAAGCCACTTCAGACTTCGATATTTGATAGATCGCTTGAGCTACCTAATTTAGCCATTCAGGACGCGGCAGTAAGTCTTTATTCTTTTGTTGCGGCAGTAAGTCTTTATTCTTTAATGTGTTCAAACGATCAAATGAAATGACTTTCAAGATACAAACTCCAGCAATTGCGGATTTAAATATATAAAAAAGCATCTCGTTCAATAGCAGATTAAAAATGATCTTTCTTCTATGATAAAAAATAAATTTGAAATTAATTAAGATATATAGGAGAGAAGACCAGAATAATGTTATATGTTTCATACAGAAAAAAAAATAAAAAAAAAGATATTTTATTATTTATTGATTTCGAAAAACCTTTCGACTCTATCGAATTGTCTTTTAATAATAATGTTCTTTATTTTGACCCATCCTTAAAATTGATAAGTCTGATTTTATAAGAATATTTAATCTTACAGTATATAAAATGGTCACATGTCTGATTGATTCTTACTTCAACGAGGTTGTCGACAAGGTGACTCAATATCGTCATATAGTTTTGCAATTAATTGGCCAATTTAATTTATTCTGAACTTACAAAACAGGAAGCAGTTTAATATACACGCACATTATTATGAGTAAGAAATTACTGAAAATAATATTCGGACTGTTTAAAGTGGATTGCAGCAAAAATACTTCCTATGAGATAATTACGCTTTGCTTTATATGCTTAGCGCGACGTTATTTTAACCAGTTAATTGTAAATAGTTGGTTATTAAACATATTCATTAAGCAATTATATTGCTTGTAGGCACATACCAACAACTAGTAAGGACGTAAAACTGTGTATTCTGGTTATTTTGTCTTGCAACCCTCTTTTTAAAATTGGCTGTCATGTCACGCGCATATGTGAGATGATGGCAGTTGACTAATTGTTCTCGTATAAAATATTTGCTAAGAACTTTTACATGTGAAAAAAATACATTATTATTTTACAAGTGAAAAATTTCTACATTTAGCAATCTTAAATTACTAGCTTTTAATGGATTTAATGTGGAACGGGACTTGTGTTGATAATTGTTTTTATGTGTGTTTTGCCCTTAGAATTTTGTGCTTGAGGATCAATTGTAAAATCTTAAGGTGCCTAAAAGCGGACCAAGTCTGAAAGTTTACCCAATGGGATAAATGATTTTAGTGACTAGTGGCACGGACAGGTCTTTTGCCAGTATGAGTCAACCGAATCGGAATAACTCGTCCACACAACCTTGCTCCACCATAAACTCCCACCCGAATGTTTTGCTACTTTACCCAACACAACATCGGATCTCAACCTGTGCCCCATATCCAATCGACCTTTCAGTCGATTGTATTTTCAAAGCTCAGCGTTATTAAGCGAAGACAAGAAAAACTTTATATCACCGAAAAGCAAATGTCAAATATGTCAAAATATCCGTTCTTGACACTTGAGTCACACTACTTGAAAAAGCGAGCCGTAAAGCAAAATCAAAGCTGAACGTCATTGAAGATAGCAGCGAAGCCACTTCAAACATCTGCAAAGATATACTTGAAGTCAACAAAAATGTAGACTAGGCCATGAAGGGTCGGATAAATCGCCTAAGATCACAACTAAGTATGACCGTTCACGCAAACGCATGATCGACCTAGAGGAGAGACACGTGGAGCTTTAGTCCATGCGGGACAACCTGATCTATTTTGCTTTGCTAAACGAAAGACTACTCCTGTTGCCAAAAAGTCTGAAACTGTAAAGAAATTGTCAAAAAGTATGTACGATAAATTGAAAATAGGCCTACCTGATGCCGATTGCATATTCTTCAACAAATCGCATCGTGTTGACTAGTGATCCACGGGATAAAACCGCCCTATCATTGTGAACTACCGACTGATGCACACATTAAACTGTTTGTCAAACAAAACACTTTCATTGTGCTTGAGGATATAATCCTTGTGGCTGATCAACTTCCAAAATCCATTCATGACAAACATAAAAGTCTTATCCCAGCACTAAAAAGGTCATGGATGCAGGTGCACCCGCCTTATTGTCCTATGACAAACTCTACTTAATTGGTCGTACGTATACAACCGACACACTAGCTACCTTAGGACGATGCATAAAACAAATCTCCGAAGCAGTTGTCATAATTGCAATGTCCAGTGTATAAAATCCACAACTAACTGGCAGTGATTAATAACTTTTGTTTCTGAATATGGCATTCTCCTGGTCACAGAAACGTGAAACACAGCTACATCGAACTTAAAACATTAAAGGTTACAAATCCTCTGACTGTTCGAAACCATAAGCAAACACACGTGCCAAACGTAATAGGGGCGGCGTGTCCGTGTTCTATGTAAAGGATATTGACCGAGTTGGAAATCGTTCATGGACGGAAAGACTTGTGTATGTGCTTCATGCGACACAGAGCCCACAGCGCTCGAGGTGTTCATGTAGCACGTGCACGGGGTCTTTTCCTTTCCCGGAACTACCGAAAACGAGGTTACTATCCGACTTAGATACATTAGACATATTAGAGACATAGCATGTTACAGTTACATGACAGTTAGTAGCATGACACATATATATGAAGGCTTCTATTCTAGTAAATACTTTAGGGCATTTTTGAAGCCTAGAAACATTTACAGTATTATTGCTGGACAAAATACTTACAGATATATCTAGTTCCCATGTGATGTCATAGGCACTGATAAGACAGTTTAAGCCATCTTTGAAGGCAGAAGGTAATGCAGGCCAAATTCTGGAAATATGTGCTGTATTCAACTCACCATTATGCTTTTATTTTTCAGTCTATTTTACTAAATTGTATATCAAAATAAAGAGCTTTTATGAAGTATTTTAAATATCTAAACTATATTTTGATAGTTTAAAAAGTGAAAAATACAAGCACAAATGATACACTGTTTTGTTTTTTATTAAGGATGAGCCAATCATTTTATTTATTTCTGTGTATTAATTCTTTGTGCATTTATCCATTTTAAAAATATTGTATGAACTTCAACAGCTTTTCAATGGTGTACAGCTTTTAATTTTTGACCACAAATGAAGAAATTGAAAGGAAATAAAATTTTCCCTTTTATACAATTCATCTGAAAATCCCTTGAAGTTACCATCAAAGGTGGCTGCCGAGATAAAGGATCTTTACTGATGTGGAAGCTATCTATAGATATTTTTACACGAGCTTTTAAAAAAAATAAAAATCATACGAGAAATAACTACAGCGACTACGTCACAGCACCGATTCTTCATATGTACACACTTTGTACGACCCTGTTCCAATCTGATCACCTCGGCCTTTATGCTATGCAAGAGACCTCTGACATAATAAGGCGCCATCTTGGATCTACTTTGTGTGTCTTAGTTTTAATACTGGGTATTTAATGTTGACTTTTCAATTTTCCGTAAATCATATAGATTGTATTGATAAAAAAAGTCGTTGTTATTGCAAGATATACTCAACTAAATGATATATATATAATTTGTTACTTTCTCGCGAACGGACACTGTTTCATAACTCAGGCGACGCACTTTGGTGTATTCTAGAGCTATGTACGAGGTGTATTTTACGAACCATACGGAAATACCCGAAGTTTTACGATTGACCCTGTTCGAGTTCCAGTTAGGGGAGGTGACTCAAACCGCTCGGTCACGGGCGTCGCAACAATGAATATTATTTAAACTTATAAAATCACTTAAAAGTTGGGATATCAATAACTGTTGGACGTATTCTCGGAGCAGCGCCTGTGTTTCCGACAGCAGTTTGCATTGCTTATGCTTCTCGGTGTCTTTATAGTTTTGGATTGCTTTTGTGTATAATGTTGGGAAAGAATTTCCTCTTACTTGTTTCACGAAAACGGACTTAAAGCAATAACAGTTTATGGTTGTGTTATGGATTTTTTTTTATTAGGATCGTTAATGTTTCCGTGTACATTAATTTTCATACACTGAACCATCGACGGGTAAACTTTGTTGTTTTTCAAAGTAAACGAGAAAACTCTGAGATGTTTTCCATATACATCTGTACTGACCATGCTAAAAAGAATGTAGATCTTAACATAGATGTGTCTATTTTAGCAGTTAAACTATGTTTGATATGCTATTAAAATAGTTTTTAAAGGCAAATGTCATTTGGATGCGTGTATTTTTTGAGTGCGTGAAAGGGGGCATTACTCTAATGTTATTGCAGTAAAATTAAAGGTGTTGCAATTGACATTCTGTAGGGTCCTCCGAGATAAAAGATCACGGCGGGGAGATTAATAAACCAGTTCATAAGATCGGACTGTAAAGTCATTAATCAGAAGTATTAACTAAAGATTCTTATCTTTGTTAACAACACATACCTAACCTTGCTGTACTTTCATTAATCATCAAGTATTAACTAAAGATTCTTATCCCTGTTAGCAACACCCTTCCCTTGTTGCACAATGGCTGACTTTAATTAGTCATCAAGTATTAACCAAATATACTTATCCCTGTTAGCAACACCCTTCCCTTGCTGCACAGGGGCCGTACTTTCATTAATCATCAGATATCAATAAAAGATTCTTATCACTGTTAACCCCATCCCTTCCCTTGCTTTGCGGGGGTTGACTGTACTGTCATTAATCAGCAAGTATTTACTTTAGTCTGGTTGGTCAGTAAATATTACGCATAATTTTGTATGATTATGCACATTAATTGCACAAAATCACAAAATAACAAAGCATATATACCAGTCAAGTCAGTTCAGTCAGTCAGTCCAGTCCGTTGTTCAGTCCAATCAGACAGTCCAGTCAGTCAGTCAGTCTGTCCAGTCTGACAGTCCAGTCAGTCAGTTCAGTCAGTCCGTCCTGTCCATTTAGTCAGTAAGTACAGTCAGTCTTTTCAGTCAGTCAGTCCATCCTGGCAGTCAGTCCGTTCAGTCCGTCCCATCAGTACGTCAGTCCAGTCCTGTCTTTCAGTTCAGTCAGTCAGTCCAATCAGTCAGTCCAGATGGTCAGTTCCGTCAGTCAGTCCAGACGGTCAGTCCCGTCGGTCAGTCCAATCAGTCAGTCCAGATGGTCAGTCCCGTCAGTCAGTCCAGACGGTCAGTCCAGTCGGTCAGTCCAGTCAGTCCCGTCGGTCAGTCCAATCAATCAGTCAGTCCAGATGGTCAGTCCCGTCGGTTATAGTCCAGACGGTCAGTCCAGTCAGTCCCATTGTTCAGTCCAGACGGTCAGTCCCGTTGGTCAGTCCAGTCAGTCCCGTCGGTCAGTCCAATCAGTAAGTCAAGACAGTCAGGCCCGTTGGTCAGTCAAGACGGTCTGTCCCGTTGGTCAGTCCAAACGGTCAGTCCAGTCAGTCCCGTTGGTCAGTCCAGTCAGTCCCTTTGGTCCGTCCAGTCAGTCAGTCCAGTCAGTCTGTCGAGATGGTCAGTCCAGTCGGTCAGTCAGTCCCGTTGGTCAGTCCAGTCAGTCCCATTGGTCAGTCCAGACGATCAGTCCCGTCGGTCAGTCCAGTCAGTCAGTTCAGACGGTCAGTCCAATCAGTCTGTCCAGATGGTCAGTCTCTATGATCAGTCCAGTCAGTCCAGACTGTCAGTCTCTTTGGTCAGTCCAGTCAGTCCAGTCGGTCAGTCCCATTGGTCAGTCCAGACGGTCAGTCCCGGCGCCAGACCAGTCAGTCCCATCGGTCAGTCCAATCAGTCAGTCCAGATGATCAATCTCTTTGGTCAGTCCCGTCGGTCATTCCAGACGGTCCTTCCCGTTTATCAGTCCAGACGGTCAGTCTCGTCGGTCAGTCCAGTCAGTCCCATTGGTTAGTCCAATCAATCAGTCAGTCCAGACGGTCAGTCCCGCTGGTCAGTCCAGTCAGTCCCATTGGTTAGTCCAATCAATCAGTCAGTCCAGACGGTCAGTCTCGTCGGTCAGTCCAGTCAGTCCCATTGGTTAGTCCAGTCGGTTAGTCCCGTTAGTCCCGTTAGTCAGTCTTGTCGGTCAGTCCCATTGGTTAGTCCAATCGGTCAGTACAGACGGTCAGTGCCGTTGGTCACTCCCATTGATCTGTCCAGACGGTCAATCCCGTTGGTCAGTCCAGTCAGTCCAGATGGCCACTCCCATTGGTCAGTCCAGTTGGTCACTCCCATTAGTCAGTCCAGTTGGTCACTCCCATTGGTCAGTCCAGTTGGTCATGGGACAGTCCAGTTAGTCACTCCCAATGGTCACTCCAGATGATCAGTCCCGTTGGTCAGTCCAGTCAGTCAGTCAGTCCCGACGGTCAGTCTAGTCGGTCAGTCCTGTTCAGACATCTTGGAATACATTATTTTGTCCGGCAGGGGTTCACAATAAACACAAAAACTACCATAGTAAAACTTGGGGATCGATGTTTAAAGTTTAACGCACTCAAAAGGTTACGATTTACAGACGGAACTTAGCAATTCAATAACAAAATCACTTCTAAGAAGAATCGCACCAAAAATTTGTGGAGCGCAATTTATTTCTCGCCTGCTTATTGCGCGCTGAGATTTTACAAATGCCCTCTGATTGGCTGCAAACTTTCGAACCCTGTGGCATTTTACCAAGAATACGCAATGTACATAGAGTTACAATAAATATTACTCATATTTTTTTTAATTTGTATGATTATACACACTGACTGCTCAAAATAACATAGCATATATATACAGATGGAAAGATAGTCTATTTTGTTTTGAACCGATATTCTGACTTCGGCAATCTCCGTACAAAGTCGTGGCTCTATTTAAAGATAGAAAACCGCTGCAAAGTACTAGGTGTGATTATATATATGTCCCTTGATTTTCCAATGGGACAGACATGTTATTTTGTCTGGCAAAAAACAACAAGTGAAAAACAGAAAAGACTGACCTACTTTAATTGCACCGACCAAGTAATAACAGTTGGCTAGTTGTCATGAATGTAGTAATTATCAACGAAGCAGTGGGTGCAGTAAAAGTAACAAGGGCAGCAGTAGTAAAATTAACAGTGCGATTGAGGTGTCAATTGCAACAGCGCCCAGTGTTATCAGAAGGCTTTCGGAAGCATGAAAGATTGGATCTGCATGACGTTGACTACACGCGGTCAGTATTCATGCCCAAGAAAAAGTAGTGCGTGTACAGAATCATATATGCATGTCAAAGGAGACTAGACATGTTAATTGTTTCCATGTATGCTTCATATGTTAACATTATTATTGTTATCCGTTTAAATTTAAAGTCTGGGGATTTCGTAATGCAGAATACATAAAATGCAGATTTATGAAGGAATAACGTTGCCCAAGCATATCATTCAATTTCAGACCTAATTTTAGTTAAAATGCAAAAACATGCTAAGTGTTGTATGTTTAACGAAAATAATAGTTTGTAAAATCGGATGTTAGAAACAATGTTGTAAATTGTATCCCTTTGCATAATCTGTATTTAGAAGAAGCGGATGTTTATCAGCTGAAGATGAGTCTGCTTTTGAACGCGTTGTGTAATTAATTTACCATGGAATAACTTAAACCCAACAATTTTATGCCTATAATGAAATAAAATGCGGCGATTCAGGAAAAAAAAGTTTTTTTGCTGCGATACTGGAAAAAACGTCGAGCACGACTAAGTCTCGATTTTTCGCACACAAAAAAACCCACCTTACACTTGCTAGTTCGTTAAAGGTGTGACAGGCCCTTAAGAGATCGTCTTAATAAATGATATGACGAAAAGCAAGAACAATTGGTTATCAGCAAATCGGCACCTGCCAGAATGGGAAACCATTTGTCAGAATTGCCCCAATTAGCATTATAATAAACATCCTTCATCAAATATGGACAATTGTAGGTTTGTTCACATCTACCCGTATTCCATTCTAGACTTTCTTCCTTACTACACCTGTAAATCACATATAATTGAAAATTTAACCCCCTAAAAACATTTCTTTATAATTGGTAAGCAGGCGCCTATGTATCTATTGATTTGGGGTCAAGAATGTCGCCACACTTACTTGAATGTAAATGCGAGTTTACTTGTTTTACTGCGTTGGCAACGCATCTTCATTGGACTGCAGAAGGTTGATTCCAATTTGTTGTTTTTTATGTTGGCAATTCGCAGAGTACAAATCATCCCAAGAAGTGTTTAACATTGGTATTACAGCAATTAAGCCATCGAAAAACACTTCATTGGGATGGGATGGATTTGCCGGCATTTTTGCCGATACTGTGCAGCGACATTTCTATCATTATAGCACAGGGGCACTTATGACGTGCCCAAGGATTGAACCGGCCGGTCCATTATACTGACACCGACGAGTCAAGCGTAATGCTGTCCCCTTAGCCTCGAGCGTTAGGACGTAAACCACTACTGCCAACTTTAAAGCCTTTGGGTTGACCCGGCCGGGGTTTAAACCCGCGACCTCCCGATCCGCAAGCCGACGCTCTACCACTTGAGCTATTGCGGTCGGTCTTCTTCATGGCGCAATAAAAAGATTTCTTTTAGGTTGGCAATATTATTGATATAATATCACCAATAAATAGCACAAGAATTAGTAGCAGTAGCAGCAGTAGTAGTAACAGCAAAAGAAGTAATAGCCCTTATAATAGTAGTAGTGATAGCAGCAGTAGTAGTAGTAGCAGCAGCGATAGTAGTGGCAGCAGAAGTAATAGCAGTAGTAATAGTAGCAATAGTAGTAGCAGAAGTAGTAGTAATAGTAGTGGCAGTAGTATTAATAGTAGTAGAAGCGGTGGTGGTAGTTCTTGTTATAAAATACGAAGATTTAGAAGAAAACGTAAAAGAAAACAAGATTGTCAATATCAACGTCATTATTACCATTATTATTATGTTTATTAACATAATCATTATTTTCTGGTTACCGGCAACTTTATTCGCCACTTCATTCTTATAAAAATTCATCTGTATGACCTTAAATTCCTAAACAGTTTGTTGATGGTCAAAAATGCTAGACAAAATCTTGTTAAGTTTTAGAGCAAGAAATCATTAAAGTTTAGAATAAGACAAAAGTTGGCTAATCTTCAATTATCTGTCGTTAATTATAATAGTTTATTCAAACTGCCTTTTATTCAAACAGGGAATGGTTTAAGTTATCAATACATGACTACAGGTATACCCCCCAAACCAGCGACATGATCATTGACATCATCACCGACATCATTAATGACATCATTAATGACATCATTGATATCATTAAAGACACCATCAACGACATCACAATTGATATCGTAATTGACATTATCATTGACATCATAATTGATATCATTACTGACATCATCAATGTTCTCACCATTGATATCATCTTTGACATCCTCATTGATATCCTCATTGATATCCTCATTGATATCCTCATTGTTATCACCATTGACATCATTATTGACATCACCATTAACATCATCATTGACATCATCATTGATATCATCATTGACATCATCATTGACATCATCATTGATATCACCATTGACATCATCATTGACATCATCATTGACTTCATCATTGATATCCTCATTGACATCCTCATTGACATCATCATTGACATCATCATTGACATCATCATTGATATCATCATTGATATCATCATTGATATCATCATCGACATCATCATTGACATCATTGACATCATCATTGACATCATCATTGACATCATCTTCATTTTAGTGCTCTTTTTTATCATTTTCTTTGAATTTCTCCTTAAATGTTTACTTCTGCCATTTTAAAAATGCAATAAGCTCAACTTGATTGCCCTGTATTATAAATGGATCATGAATTATCATTATGTCATAATGTTCGTACTGATCAGCCTGCAGTCACATGTTTATACAATGCCTATGACTGATTATATGCGCAATGCGAGCGAACCTCAGAGTTTAAATTGAGAATCATATTGAGAGCATCCCCAACCTTACACATGTAATGAGCTAATATAGAATAAAAATACACCCATAAAATACACCCATTTACTAATTATTACGAATGGTAAAAAAACAACATGTATTACAGTTTGATATATAAGACAATAAGAATTTTACATCTATGGCCAAATCGGACACAATGACTAAGCAGAACTGACCATACCTTGAAACAATTTAAACATGTGTGACTTTTGTTTGTTTTGCTTGTTTTTAAAACAACATCCAGCTTTTTGGTGGAGGAAGACCCCAGACAAATGTCTCGGTATAACAAGTGGCACACCGAAAATCAGCTGGAAGACCTTCCCACATTAAGTCCTTCGCCCCGAATGGGACTCAAACCCATGCACTGAGAGGCTATGCAGTCAGAGGAGTTACAAATCAGAGACTCTAATTGTGGCTTTATTCAAAGCTCAGTATTTATTATTGTGAAACTGAAGTAGTTTGTCATAATTTTTTTAATAAACAAAGCATTTAATAAATTTATCTGTTGACCTCACACGAAAGTTGGGGTAGGGGCTTGCATAATCAATCTATCAGCACTTTCCTCAAGAACATCACATTAAATTACAATAGTCTATTCAGACATAGCTACAAAATATTATAATTAAAATTTACAAAAAATAAAAACACCAATATTTATAGCTTTTTTTTTAATTAATGTTTTAGTCATTTCATATTACAATTTCCATTAATAACAAAAAATAACATTCTCAATGAACACATCCTGGGTTTATCACAATTCCGTGTCTTCCAAGTCATCAACTCCGGCACATGATTGGTCGAACTCCTCTTGGGATATCTGAAATTAACCCAAGGTAGGATGTTTGAAAAGAACATGAAATCATTATAATCAACAGGAACAGCATCTTTAGCATTATCTTCATTCTTATCATCATCATTAAAATTGTCATCATCATCATCATCATCATCATCATCATCATAATGCGACTGCTATGTAAATTCTTGTCTACCAGATCATTACCATCAGAATTTGTTTGTTTGTTAGTCTTCTGTTACATCGCACCGACACAATTACGGTCATATTCACAACATCCAGCTAATTATTGGCGGAGGAAGACCCCAGACTTAAGGGACTCGAAACTACGTTGTGAAGGGCTGAGGAGTTTCAAGTCAGTGACTCTAACCGCTCGGCCATGGGCGCACCCCCATCAGAATTTATAAAAACAATAAAAATAAATAGTTGTCATAAATGGTGTCCAGGTACGGGAGGCACCGGGTTCGATCCCGGGCCGCGACATACCAAAGTCGTTAAAAATGGTAGTGGTATAGCTCCCTTGCTAACGCTCAAGCAAATATAAGGGTAGTTTCACGACTAGTTGGCCCGGTGTCAGAATAATGTGACTGGGTGTGGTATCATGCCAGGTGTTCATGGCATGCTATACACAGTGAAGGCAGCACTATATCTGCTTCAAGTGGACACCGTCTCCAGATAACTGAAATACTGTTGGTGGGACGATAAACCCAATAACAAACAAACATAAATGGTGTATCTGTAGAAGCCTTCAATTTTATTGCAGTGGCCCTTAAGTTGAAAAAAATGTGCAGCCAGTCCAAGGCTCACACTCAGGACCCTGCTCTATCAATGTAAAAGCAATGCCGATAAAGCTAACCAGTCAGCTTAGGCATTCTCTTCCTATCACTCGGCTACAGGAGAATATTTCCAGTGTTCCAAGAAAGTGATAATTACTTGTCAATTAAAAGGCTATATTGATCCAATAAAACTTAATTAAAACTCAACACTTCTTCTGAATTTAAAGGCTTTTCAGGCTGTCAAGCGATTTTATAAAAAAAAGAAACAAAAATGAACTTCTTCAGGTCAAAAGTACTAAAATTTTACTTTCAATAAAAACAAAATAGAAAAACATTTTGTTCCTGCAGAATTTTATCCAGTGTCAACGTATTGTTCTTTACTTTTGCAAAAGTAACCAGGATCTAGATATATCCCTATAGATAAACCCTAGACAGCTGTCTGTTATCATCAGCCATGAGGGCTGACAATAGACTGCGGCTAATCTCTGAGCAGTTCCCAGACAAACTTGCTCTTCATTTGAGATACGAGTCTAGAATTGTACTTAGAAACAATCAACTTTGTTGAATTCATTTCATTTGCAAACAAATGCATTTTAGAAGAACTCTAGGAAGGGAAAGATCTCTTGCAGAAAATTTGTATACAGGTAGTGGGAATAAAAATGTTTGTCATAAATAAAAGGGGTCATCTAGATTGAAAACAAAAATAACATTCAAGGTCATTGTAGCCTTGAGTTTTGTGCCACTGACCACATAACAATAGGTCATCTGCTTAAAATGATCAGTGTCCCGACAGTATAAGGATTGTGGGCTCATACATTCTCTAGATATTGACTGCAAACACAAAAATACCTTTAAGGTCACTGTAGCCTTGACCTTGGTGCCAATGACCCCACAAAACCAATAACAGATATCTACACATCAATGTTTCTATCATGATTTAGGAGTCGGGGCTCATGGGTTGTCTTATCTCAAATTGGAACTAAAAATCCCATTCAAGGTGACTGTTACCTTGACCTTTGCCCCACTGACCCCAAAATCATTAGGGCTCATCTACATATCCTTACCAATGACCTTCCTGATTACGAGGTTTGTGGACTAACATGTTTTCTATAAATTAATAAGAATTATATTCTTGTTCTGTCAATGTTACCTTGACCTTTTCACCACTGACCCAAAAACCACAAGTTGTTTTCTCATCATGGCAAAAGTCCCTACAAATTTTCAGGATTGTGGTCCCATGCATTTTCCTATTCATATTTCCCATCCCATATGACATTGATTGGAAACAGAGGGGTTGTAGGGTAGTCTATTGACTACACACTATAATACAATAAAGCCACTCTACTTCCAAGAGGGACAAAAATATGACAACTTTTGATGGTGTTTCAAAATGTATTTATGCTTTAGTGTTTATCAGTTCCTTTTTTAAGAATCTTTCTACCAAGTTTGATATAAATTAAACAAACCACTACTTAGTGATGAGAAACATTAAACAAGAGGGCCATGATGGTCCCTAATCACTCACCTGATGACATAGGCTTTTAGTAGGCTCAAATATGACATCAAATAATTAAGAGTTATTTACTTTAGAAATCTTGGTGAAGATTGGACCATTAGTGTGGCCACTGGGTTGATAACATTTTCTAAAATTTCACAAAGTAACCCACTGACTCCACATGACTCACTTCAAAACATGTGTAAGATTTCATACTGGCAATCATGCTGGCCAATTTAGGTGAAGATTGGGCCAGCAATGTGGCCTCTTAAGTTTTTTCACAAGGTTTTTCTCAAATGTCACTTGTGACCTACTTTTGACCCCACATAACCCAATAATATACTCATCTAAGATTTGATGCAGACAAATAATCTGATCAAGTTTGGTGAAGATTAAGCTATAAATGTGGCCTCTAGTGTGTTTACAAGTTTTTTCTAAGATTCAACCTAGTGACCTACTTTTGGACACCAAGTTATGAACTCATCCAAGATTTTATGAAGGCACTTATGAGGTGCCCAGGGACTGAAACATTATACTGACACTGAGGAGTCAGACGTTATGCTCTTCCCTTATCCCCAAGTGTTAGGAGGGAAGCCACTACTACCAACTAAAGTCTTTGGTTTAACCCGCTGAGGTTTGAACCCACGACCTCCCAATCCGCAAGCCGACGCTCTATCGCTTGAGCTATTGTGGCCGGTAAGATTGGGCTATAAATGTGGTCTCCAGTGTGTTCACAAGCTTTTTATAACTTTTGACCTACTGACCTAATTATTGACTCCACGTGATCCAGTTATGAACTCATCCAAGGCTTCATGCAGGCAAACATTTTGATCAAGTTTGGTGAAGATTGGGCCATCAATGGGACCTACTTTTTGACCCCAGGTGACCCAATAATGAGCTCGTCCAAGATTTCGTGCAGACAACAGTCTGACCAAGTTTGATGAAGATTGGATAAAAACTGTGACCTTTAGGTTTTATTTCAAGTTTAAATGTTGACGATGGAAGACGGACGAAGCGGTATCACAAAAGCTCCCCTTGAGCACATTGTGCTTAGGTGAGCTAAAAAAAACATTACTATCAATCTTTCAACCAAGTTTGATTTACCGGTAGAATAATGCACTACTGACCTATTGCTCCTGGACAAAAAAAATATGTGAAATTATCTTTTTTTAAATCTAAGGTTAACAATTTTCTTAACAAGGGAAACATCACAACATTTGATGTGCATCATGTTACTATTCTGACTACCGGTAATCATTCTATCATGCTTCATCTAAATCCGACAAAGGACTAAAGACTACAGATCCTGAATAAAAAACACCAAAACGTCATTGTTTAATCTTCGCCGGGAAGGGCGTGGGGTGGGGGGAGGGGTGGTGGGGGTTAAAAACTACATTTTAAATCAATATTTTTGCCAGAAAATTAGGAAAAGAAGGAGAGTTTTATGAAAAAAGTGAAAAGAATGTATCTACTAGATTAGAAAAAAGTAGGTAATGCAGGAAAATGGAGGGAAAAGTATGACTGCTTGCCAGCCTTGTTTATATAAAATAATATACAGACCTTAAGGACCATATTTAAAAATTAACTTCAAGAAAATTACAATATTTCCATTACAAACCTTATTCCTTTTCAACTTTTTGACCATTCTAAAATCTTCTTCCAGATCGTCTATGTCTTCTTCTGTCATTTTCTCTTCTTTTCTTTTCTCCCTTAATATTTTTATTTCCTTTCTCTTTGTTCTTCTGTCTTTCAATTCCCTCTTCTGAGACCATGCTTCTGATTTGGGTGGTCTTCGTAATTGTTTTTTCGCATTCTGAAAGGTTCCATCTTTAAGTTTTTGTTGACGTGAGGATTCCTTCACTTTGTCTCTGAAATTGTGTAAAACAAGCATTCATGATCTGAAACAACAAGATGTTTCTATATATCAAAAACTGTTTTTAACAAGAATAATGTATTGTCCTTTTACTTGTTGAAAACAACATTCATGCCATTAATGTAGAATATAGGGTCCCGGGTTCGATCCCTGAAACTGACCACATGATGTTAGTCCTTGAACGACTATTTACTGCACATTACTCCAGGTGTTCAGTACCTGAGCACTGGTTCTACCCAGGAAGTGGGCAATCAAAAGGGATCAATATATGTTGAAAGAACTTGTTTCCCAACTGATTATAAATAAATTGGTTTAAACTAATATAGGACAAATCATCATGGGATTTCCAGCATGTAAAGGGTTTTTTCCAAGGTTTCTAACATGTCAAAAATAACAAAAAGAAGTCAATTAATTTTCTTTCTGAAACATTTATTTGTAAATAGCAGGCCTATCAAGGGTCAAAGGGTCATATGCACACAAACTTTAAACTCCCCTTCAGTAAAAACTGTTTGGCACTTTATTGTCACTCATGACTTTAGGTCATTTTTATACTTACAGAAATTGGATTGTTGCTGTATCAACTGGCACCTCCACAAAGTTGTGAATCACCTGCCCCTTGGTCTCCGGCATCCTCGGAATCTTCAACAGTCCAAACCCTGTGGCCAATTTTCCGAAATCTAGCTTTTTCATTTGGAAGATAAGGTGACATTCGTGTTTAGCGTATGACTGTACAAAGCTTACAAAAGCTCTCATTCCCTTCTCAAATACTGCCCTGTCGTTTAAAGCCATTGTCTGCACTGTAAATACAGGGGATAAAAGTTGGTTAGAACTTAACAAAAACAATCATCAATCACAATTTTGTATCAAGAACATCTAGAAAAATTAATACTCATCCTTCTCCAATGCATCATCATTAACAGCACCACCACCCTAATTATCATCAACACAATTACCAATAATACCACAAACATAATCAGCCCCTCAACAACCATAATCACAACTTGTATCATCCCCAACACCCACTACCATTATCACCACCAACATTTGTACCACAATGATCCAGGGTTGTCACTAGAAATATTTTGAGCAGGCTCAATTAACTTTTAAGGAGGCTAGGCTATGCGAACGCCAAAGGCGAGAAGCGCTGCTAGAGGGGTCCGGGGGCATGCTCTTGACTGATTTTCATTTTTTTCTCAAATTTGAGGCGGCCCGATTTTCATTCTAGGCGGTCAAATTGGCCGCCAGCCGCCTCCTAATGACAACCCTGCAATGATCAACATCACCACCACAATCAATCATCAACACCAGCAAAAATACCACCATCATTATCTCAGAAATTAACAATAACATACTCCGTACAACCACCATCAACTCCAACTACCCAGCCAATACAATTATCACTACCATCATCCCTACCACCACACAAACTACTACCTATCTCACTATCATCATCAACACCACACCTCCTAACACTACCAACATATTAACACTCATCAAAACTACCACCAAACCACTACCAGTATTATCACTCCTATCAACACCATGACCCTTACCATAAAGTCATTATCACCACCAGCATCAACAACACCATTCCAAACAATACCATTCAACACCAACATCCAAACCTTATCACTATCATCAACAACAATAAAACCACCATTATCACCACCATTATCATCAGCAAAATAACCACCAACATTGCAACAACCACAATCATCACCCCTACCATAACTACAATCACCATCATCATCAACAACAACACAAGCATAATTTTCATCCATCACTACCACTGCCATTATCATCCCCACCAACCCCATCAATCCCACAATTACCATAAACACCAGCACAAACACCACAATCATTAGCATGCCCCTCCCCTTTCCATCAACATTACCAACCCCAAAACCTTTAAGTTTAATTATCATCTACAAAAATAACTTCATAACATTTTCATAACAACATCTCTTTTTATTTTAAGAACTTTAATCATTCTCATAGACACACATGACTACTTAATAATGAACAAAAGAATATGTTCAAACAAATAAATTAGTAACAAATGATATTTTAATTATCAGCCAATTTATATTATACAGAGCGTGTTTCTTTGATGGTAATGTGTGTTATGGCTACATAAAAAAAACATACATTCATAATAAAATGCCAAGCCAACACAACAAAAGGTATAACTAATAAAGGTGGGGTCCAACAGTTTGCCTATATCTTATATATGTAACAATATCTGACCTCTATTTGGGATATTTGTGCATAATTTCTGTAGAAAGCCATCATACTTTAGTCTAAGCTTTGACATTTTTCAACAGTATCTCAATTTTGGGGCACTTATATGTTAATCAACGCTTAAAAAGCTCATTCTTTAACAATCTTTAAATAAGAACAATTGGGATTTCAGCTAAAAATAGAGATCGTTGTCACAGCGGATGACGTGGATGAAGTAAAACAAACTGGTCAAGTGGTTGTCTAAGTTGAAAAATAGCTTACTGTGCAGTGTGGCTCTGATAAGAAATACATGTTTGTAGTGACGATTTTGGGGTTATGGTATACTTTTCAGACAGGTGTAGGACGTCAAAAAAACAGCATTTTGCGAGATGTGTTTAGGTAGTAATAATTTTGGGCCAAACTGTCAGATACCACCTTTAATAACTTCATTGACAATTTCTATCACATGAACATCTGGTAAAAGCTGGAAATTAATTAAATAAACATGCATGCTTTTCTGAGAGCCTAGATAATACATATTTTGACAAAAAATAAGACACCTGAATATCAAAATAACATAAAACCACCCATTTGTCAACTCATATGTACTGAAATTATAGTATCCCTATTGAGCAAATTAACACTTTGTTTCATACAGTATTTCAGTTATCTTGAGCTAAAGCCCAATTGAAGCAGATAAAGTGCTGCCTGCACTGTGTATAGCATGCCATGAACACCTGGCATGATACCACACCTAGTTACATTATCTTGACACCGGGCCAACCAGTCGTTTGCTTCAGCAAGGGAGCTATATCACTACCATTTTTAACAACTTTGGTATATCATGGCCTGGGATCGAACCTAAGCCAATGCCCTAATTTTAGATTGTCTATGCATGTCTTGACAAAGAGACATATATAGACTCAAAATTATATTTGTGAGTTATTGGCTTAGGTGATATCTATTAGTGATATCTTTTACTCAGATTCTACGTATTAAGCTCCTAAATAATGCATTACCACTGGCTTAAATATTCTTTATGCAGAAAAAAAAAAAAAGACCGATCATTTCAATCGAGGGCCTGAGAATTCGAGCATCAATTAAGTTTTTGCAGTCATTAATGTTTGTATTTGCTGGTAACAAATGTGTAAAAGCTTTTCCCAACAATTCCTAAATACCAGTAGATTTACACATTAGTTTGTTTACTGGGTTTATCGTCCCACCAACAGTATTGCAGTTATCAGGAGAAGGTGTTCACTTATATATAGTGCTGCCATCACTGTGTAAAGCATGCAGGGAGCACCTGGCAGGATACCGGCTGCAATAGCTCATGCGGTAGAGTGTCAGGCTTGTGGAACAGGGGGTCGCAGTTCAAACCCGGCCAGATCAAACCAAAGAGTTTAAAGTTTGTAGTAGTGGCTTCCCTCCTAAAGCTCAGGGCTAATGGGACAACCCAGTGTCAGTATAATGGGTTCAGTCCCTGGGCACCTCATAAGAGCCCCTGTGCTATAACGATAGAAATGTCGCTGCACAGTATTGGCAAAAATGCTGGCAAATCCCATTCCATTCCTGGCATGAGACCACACCCAGCCACATTATCCTAACAGCAGGTCAACCAGTCGTGGAACTACCCTTATATTTGCTTGAAATAGCAAGGAAGCTATACCACTAATTATTTTAACTACTTTGGTATGTCGCAGCCTGGGATCAAACCTGGGGCCTCTCTTACCTGCAGCCGACACTCTACCGACTACACAACCAGGTCCTGTATATGCAACAGAATTTTTCAAAAGTCAACTTTAGATACCAATACAAGGACAAATAGAATCAACTTCCCTAGGATATGAATATGTGTCATGTAGTAGGGTTATGAGTTACTTTATGTGTCATGTGAGTAAAAAAATCCAGGTAGGTTACCATTTATAGTACAAACTAATCCAGTGGGTTATGTGTTATGGCGGGCTCATAAACCTGTCATTTAAGCATAGTGTGCCACCTCTTTTTCTGCCTTCTTCATCCTGTCCCCCTCCACTGACCAAGAATGTTTAATTCCTATGACAGATATGATGTAATTAAAGAGTCACAACAGGTTATTAAAAGAAAGGTTTTTTTGGGGAATTAAAAAATTGACTTGATAATCCACATTACAGTACAATGGACAAGTATAGTAATGAATTACTACTTAAGAAAGGATTTTCAGGCACCTAAGTGGGATTGTAGGAGTAATAAGTTATCTCTATTTTCCACATTTTTGGTCTAACAAACAAAATGTACATAATAAGCCATTATAACAATCACAAAAATGAGTATTTAATTATTTCTTTATACGGTAATGTCAATTACATAACAAATCATTTGTGAAGCCTCTAGTGTACATTTGCAAAGATTTTGGGGGACTGTGCAAATTGTTCGGATGTATCGTTTACCTTAATGTCATTTTTATTTTATTTATTTTTATTGTGATCGATAAAAAGGCACTTTTCAAAATTCAAAATCTCCCCACATGTAAGACATGATGATGGGATAATTTCATCAGAATGTGAGTAAAATACTCCTTTCAGTTCATCTCTTATACAATTTACAATCCCACCATAATACTTATTCATCCTTTTTCAGTTTTCTACTGAAGTAACTATAGTGCAGCTTTTACCACAATAAACTGCCATGAAAATGAACTATAAAACCCTCCAATCGCAAGATATTGATACAAGGGACAGCCAGTTGTATAACCTTGTTTTCTTTGTGGGGGTTTTAAATTCTATGGCCAAATTAGTGTCATCTAGCATGGAAAAAGTTTCTTTTCCCAAAAGTTTTAAAGAAAAAAAAAGAATCCCTAAAAGAGAAAATAATCTACTGGGTATATCTCAAAACAAATTTACAAACTCTGTAAAAACTGTTACCATCCTATGTTTATGCACAAACATAATAAGAAATAAATAACTATTTTATTTTCTTAATTACAGAAATCTTTTGAAAAATTCTTCAAAGGAAGTATTCGTTCAAGAAAAGTCTGATGTTACTATTCCCATCTTGTGAAATAAAGCCCCAATTTTAAGCAGAAACAAAACCACCACCAGGAGAATCATTAAACCCCAGAAGATCAAGCCACAAGTCCACAAGAAGTTACAAAGAAAAATGACAAAAGGCAATTAATACAAACAATTACACCTAAGTTATCTCCCCTTCATGCATAACTACATATCAATATTTACCATCCATGCAAATCTAAGAAATTCTGTTTAGTATTAGAGGAACATTATCCATACGAAAAACTTCTAACAAACAATTATCTTGACAACATGTGCCAAACCATGATGCAATCCTTTACCTACATAAAAAAACATGGGAGCCTATTTGAAGACTGGTATGTCACTGCCTGTAATAAAACATTGTTCTGTCCTTACCTTAATAATAATGCTCTAATTACTGAGCCACAAGATTCCATCAAGAAATATATAACAAGCAAACACTGGCAATAAACATCCAGAGCAGGTAATCTATTCTAAATTTGTTTTAAATATACATTGCACCTCCAAAACTAGTCATTTTTGCCATGTGTATTGGTGTAGGAAGACCCTAGACAAAAATCTATGTAGATGCAATGATGTACAACTAATTACAATAATGTGTTCACTAGATGGATCACAAATCAATGCAATTGTTTTTTTGTTTTGTTTTTTGTAAATACATTACAGTGAAAGGAATCAGACTCCCCAGGAAAATGTTTCACTAAAAGATAAATGGAGTACTGGTGAAAAGGGGCAACCTCGTAAGACATACATGAAGAGGACATAGCATTGACATTACTCAGGCCCCAAGATGCAAAGTACTTCCGAAACTAAAACAAAGCAACCAATAAATGCTCCAATCCTGTCTGACAGAAAATAACCAATAATAAATATACAAGAAGAAGATCATATGGACACATTTATTGTAACAACAATCTCCAGCTATTTTTTGTTGAATGAGGACACCAGACAATGCCTAGATAGCAGCTTCTGTGCCTAAAAATCTGACAAGAGACCTTCCCAATGGCGGAGAAGCACCTAAAAATCAATCTGATTGGCTCTGATTGAACGATAGCATTCATAAATGGAAGCCACGATATAAACGACAGTGGCTGACTACACTCTACATGCCCTGCCATCTGGATTGTTCCAGGAATGAGAGTTACAACACATTCATGAGAGATTGTCAATTTTGTTGGTGTCACAGATATGCGGTAACTGTGTTCGAATACTTACCTTCTGGTAGATAATTTTGGTCTAGGTCGGCTTTGGCCATCTGTACCAGAGGCACTTTCTGATTGATGCGTATAAATTCAACAAAGCTTTCCTCATGAGGCTGAAGAAATAGCACGGCGTTCCCAGCATGACCGATGCGAGCTGTCCTACCACATCTGTGAACACACATCAACAAATCATATGTTATTATTCAAAAACTTGCATTATAAAGTCATCTGTAAATATTAAGACATATCACATGATAGGTTGTTTTTTGTTAAATACACCATTCTACCGCAAGAAGAGCTGTCAGGAGACAATGCACTTCACCTTTCTCAGTGCTTCGTAGTGTTAGCTGCTAATAGATGTAGCTTTTTATTTATGAAATAAATCACAGCAACCAATTATGGTCATTATAGTGACATCCGGCTATTATGGTGGTATTTTTATCTGGGTGAAACCACCAGCGCACCGCAGGTCATCTGGAAGACCTTCTCATCTCAAGTCCTTCGCCCTAAATGGGATTTGGACCCAAGCTGAAAGAGGCGCAGCAGCCAGAGGAGTTGCAAGTCGGCAACTCTACCACAACGTCATGAGTGTCCACACTAACGTAACATAATGGGCATAACTTTACCAAAATGAATTTTATGGTTAAGTGTTTTACTGAAATACATTATGCAATGTATAAAATTATTCAAAGCAAGAAGGGAAAATATACACACAGAAAATGGTCATTTACAAAAAAGGTTAACCAATGAATGCTATTGGTAACAAATGGGTCACGACAAAAGCTCTACTTTCTTCTAAAAGTGAAGCTTCTAATGGTAATTATGGGTATGACCAGTACTTTTAATGTTTGAAGACACCCAGATAAATTATCTCAATAGAACCACTGGTGCACAACAGATGACATGTAAGACCATCACAGTGTTTGTTCCATCTTGGACTCCAACCCATGTAAAACAATAATTCTGAAGTGGTGGTAAAAGCACTGAACAATTTTTGCTGTATGTTTTCACTTCTTTCTGTTACTGACCTACCTCAGCTAGCTTTGATTTGAAGTTACATACGAACACTTTGAAGCCGTAAGGCGGATAATACTGTATGTACCAAAGTATAAGAAGAAGAGGAAAAATGGAAAAAAAATTATCGCAAAGAATAACAGTTTTGTCTGAAGTTGGGTAATACCCTTTTTTAATGGCTTTGATTTATATAGGAACAAGACTGTTTTGAATAAAAAAACAAAAATAAATGCCGATCAACAAAATTGATCATAGATTGGGTTAATACGAAATACCTGTGAACAAATGCTGTTGCCGAAGTGGGAGGGTCATACTGTATGACCCACTGGACCTCTGGAATATCTATCCCTCGAGCCATTACGTCGGTACATACCAACACACCTCCACCCTGGTTACGGAACTTGCTAATGATGTTCTTACGCTTGGTCATTTTGCCATGGATACAATGGACCTGCAATTATCATCAATGATGATGAATACCCCAAGATACTACTTTGCCTCAGTTACTCAATATAGATAACAAAGGGCCATAACTCTGTTAAAAACAAGCTGGTCATTATGTGCCAATGATATATGCAACTAGTTCTACATTTAGTACATGTATATATCAATTTCATAAAAACTTGACCAATGTTACCAGAGAAATAATCCAGACAAATCTCATTCACAGATGGACTTACTGATAAGCAAGACACCAATATAGCATTTTTCTTTTGGGGGTATAGTAATAAAATGTAAATATTGGGGCGATTTCAAATTGGCCCTGCCATTTGGTCCACAAACTCTGCCGATATGACCACGGCTATATAACATAGGCAATATGAATTCACCTCTCTTAATTATTTAACTGCAACATTCAGGTAGTATTCAGGTATTAAATCCATGTCAACATAATGATTTGATTTAATTATTCCTCATAAATACAATTATTTGATTTAATTAAATTTCAAAGGATGACATTACAATGTGCGAAAGGAGTGTGCACTATAAACATCACAGGTCTTGTCTTGTCTGCAAATCAAAAAAAGTGTCCTTTCCATTATGGCCCTTTTTTTGTCGAATTGGACCTAATGCATCAGTCAATCACCACTTCCATTTCAATACTATGGTACCGGTCGTTTTTCAGATTGAACCTCATTTTTATATAAATAATGATAATTATTAATACCCAGTTTTCATTAAAGATTGTATCTGTTAAAATTTAGACAGGCAGGGCAGAAAATGCAATGCAACATACAATACCAAACAGGTAATGAATAATATTAGAAATTGTCTTAGCATCTCATATGATGTTCTCAACTTTTAAAACTCTGTCTAACATTGTGTTATAGGTTAGGAATTGGATTCTAGATTAATTAACCTTAAGGTCTGGCAAAAGATTGTTAGGAAATAGCTTTTAAGTTTGCGAGATCTAACACCCAATATATATGACGGTTTCAAGTTCAGATGCGTATTAATTTAATGATAAAGGCAATAGGACTGAGTGATAAAATGTATGCATCTGATAGAGAAACCATGATATATTGGGCGTTAGATTAAGCAAACTTACAATCTATTTCCATTCTAACACATTCTACAAGAAATTTTTACTTAAAAGGGACACACTTGCAAACTACAATGCAAACTACAATGCAAACTACAATTTATACAATGTTGTAAGTTTGTTACCCTTGGCTGTTCTAATTGACCCCCACATACTTCCTGGTTATTAATTTTATTTATTTTATATCATAATTTAATACTTACGTTATTAGTAAAACAAAACAGTTACTTATCAAGATAGGGTTAAGTTACAGGTGACTGCCATGTGAACAAAGAGAACAACTTATCACAATATATCAGCTTTGACAACAATATGAAAATAAGTAGGGAAAGTAAAAGGAACAGCTATTCTTTTACAGTAAAATAGTCCTGATTTATGCTGTGATATATTGCTTTTTTATCAAGGCAGAATGCTTCTTTGTTTATGGAGGTAAAATTTTGATAGTGTTATAAGAGTCCTTCTCCTTCTAAGACTGTTTACTGCTATAGACCTATTTGAAAGTTGTTAAAAATTCTGAATATCTCATACCTGTGTTTTCTTTAACAATGGGGGAAGAATCTTAGAGAAGTAGTCAACTGCTGCACATGTACTGAGAAAAAGCATGATCTTTTTCTTCCTATTGGTGTTTAAAAAGTGCACCAGTTGGTTGAACTTTTCATCGCCATCAACTATCATATAGTAGTTCTGTAGTAAGTTGGGCGTCCGCTGAATTTCCTCGCCAGAACCGTTGGATGTCTTGATGGCTTTTTCTTTTATGGAGACTCTTACAGGATTCCTCAGCCCAGCTCGTATCAACTTTTCTACTTCATCTAAATAGAAAAGGATTAATCATGAACAGTTTTGTTTGTTTATTGGGTTTATCGTCCCACCATCAGTATTTAAGTTATCTGGAGATGGTGTCCACTTGAAGGATATATAGTGCTGCCTTCACTGTGTATAGCATGACGTGAACACCTGGCATAATACATCACCCAGTCACATTATCCTGACACCGGGCCAACCAGTCGTGGAACTACCCTTATATTTGCTTGAGCGTTAGCAAGGGAGCTATACCACTAACACTTTTAACGACTTTGGTATGATGTAGCCCAGGATCAAACCCTTTTGCGCTACAAGGTCCGGTTAATAGTTTTGATGATTAAGCAACGAGTTAAATTAATAAAAACACCAAAGAAATTTAGCACGACTTAATACAGCCGATATTAGAGTAAAACAGCCAAGAAAATCAAACTCTAAATGCCAAATATAAAAATCACAAAAACAAAATGAGGTATTGAAAAAGTATAAAATCCTAAGAAAAAAAGTCTTGCATCTTTTTTAGCAGACATGAAGACTCTTTGTTCTAAATTTACAGAACAATAGTGATATAGTCAAGTAATGGAATTAATGTGATTGCTCCACTCCACCCAGGTGCATAAACAGATACCTGCGAGTGATTCTTGGGTCATAAATATTACTTCCCAGTGCCATATATGGGTAGTTATAGTACTGGATAAAGGAACATACCCAATGTCCATAGTCAACACTGCGGAATAAGCAGTAGCTTAAAAGTAGACTATTAACTTGGTATTACCTATTTCGTTCTACATTACAAATAAACAGCTGTCATTGTTGGAGCAAAAGAATACTCAAACTAACCTAGACCATGGCCTAAATGAGTTAATGGTGGTATCCGACAGTTTGCCTATATCTAACCAATAGTGCACCAATTACAAGCATTTTACAGGATCTTTTCAAGTTATAATAATTTAAATTGTTGCATGAGAGCAAAAAATAGGTCCAAATGGATACCACCTTTAACATTGATGTAACTAATGTCATACCTGTTTGAGTTGCAGAGAACAGCCCAGTACGCCTCTGTTTAGGAAGGTAGCTAAGGATTGTGTTAATGCTTGCCTCAAATCCCAAGTCTAGCAACTGATCAGCTTCATCCAGCACCAATACCTCCAGAGACTTAACCCTTCGAGCAAGGTCAACCTGCCCTAGCCGCTTCTCAAATAGGGCCTCTAAGCGACCAGGTGTTCCAATTAAGATATTGGCTAAAAGAGAAAAGAGGTTTTGTTTGTTTATTGGGTTTATCGTCCCACCAACAGTATTTCAGTTATCTGGAGACGGTGTCCACTTGAAGCAGATATAGTGCTGCCTTCACTGTGTATAGCATGCCGTGAACACCTGGCATGATACCACACCCAGTCATATTATCCTGACACCGGGCCAACCAGTCGTGAAACTACCCTTATATTTACTTGAGCGTTAGCAAGGGAGCTATACCAATACCATTTTTAACGACTGGTATGTCGCGGCACGGGATCGAACCCGGGGCCTCCTGTACCTGGAGCCGACGCTCTACCGATTGAGCTACCAGGTCCGGTGAAAAGAGGTCACTAATTTGCAGTTATAATTAGGTATTAATTTCAGGTAACTTATTTGTCAGTAGTACTCTCTAAAAAGCTTAAAATTAACTTCACATAAGGGAAGTATTATCTTAATTTTTAACAATGATTCAACCTGTATCGTGATCTTTTAAAATACCAATTCAAAAATGTGGAGCCCATCATGTATATAAGGGTTGTGTTTTTTTCATTCTTAGGTAATTGAATTAGGTAATTTCAAATAAAATTAAGAAAATATGAAAAATTATAACTAAAGTATAAAACAAATCCAAACAAAAACATTTCAAGTTATGTTTCAAACGTGTAAGCCATATAAGTCATGCTTAGCGTATTGCCCAACAGGCAAAAACCAACCGGAAAACCCTCTTTTATTAAGGCTATTTTGATTTCAAATAAAGTGAATTGTTTACATGAAACTCTCTAATAAAAATTCTGTTTGTGGTTGAAGAAGAAAAAATGTTTATATTTATAAATTCCTTGAGTAATCTGATATCATTTGTGTTTGACTAAAAAACTCCAGGGATACATACTAGTGAACATTGGAGCTAGAGTCTGTCTGCATGCAAAATTATGCAACACAAATAATGTTTATGTTTAATCACAACATGTATTCTGTTTTGCAGTCTGGTACACTGGAAGATTGCACACAGCTCGACCTAATCTCCACTTGTTAGCTTAGATAAGATATCAAGGAATATATAAATATAAACATTTTTTCTTCTTCAACCACAAACTGAATTTGTTTTAGAGAGTTTCATGTAAACAATTCACTTTATTTGAAATCAAAATAACCTTAATAAAAGAGGGTTTTCTGCTTGGTTTTTGCCTGTTGGGTGGGGGAGGGGGTGCTAATCAAAAAAGATTAGCTAACCAGGCATAGTTTTTGTTTTCTTTTGATTGTTCTGAGGCCTTTCTTACTGCTGGTCCAGGGTTTGACATTAAGGACCGACCGAACGACATTCACTAGTAGATCGGTAGTTCGGTCTAGCTAAGTCCTAGACTAGCTGGACCGACTGGTCGTGTTCTAAATCGGACAAAGTTCGCCAAAAATCCGCCTATGAATGAATCAAAAGTCAAAAAATATTTATAATGATTAAACTCGGTCACTATTGACGGCTGTCGTTACAGTTTCTTGGGAAACCCGTGTGCTATATTTAGCGGTATATTTAGTAACAACCTTGGCATACGTTCACTCATTGGCTGGTGTTTCAGAACGAGGCTTTTTTCTCCAATCGGAACACCTCGGACAATTCACGAATCATCTCTCGGATGTATGTAGGTAGTCGTATTACATCGGCCACTTCCCTAAATGGGACTTCTTTTGTGACAGACGTCAAAACAAAGATGGCAGCTCGGATGACAGCTCACTATAGTATGATGCCTGTAAAACTTCACTTTGTGGCTGCTTTTAATTTAAATCATCCAAGTTAAATTTACCCGGCGCAGCAAAGACACAGCTGTCAAACGACTCCATTGTTTATGTTTTGTGCGAACTAAATTTTAAGCATATTCTTCCGACTTCCGGCGAACAAAACGATCGTGATTTCTGTACGTATCATTGCACCAGATACATCCGAGGGATGATTGTCCCGAGGACGGAATTACCCGAGGAGTTCCGAATGTTTTTTTTCCCATGCACTTGTCAAATATCCAATGTCGTAATACTAACTGTTAAGCGGATAAGAATGCTTATTTCTTCATCTAACTTCTTATTTTCTAATGTTTACGGAACTGTCCTATTATTATTTATACTATTTAAATAAAAATGCGAGGGATACAAAAGCACGAATATTATCTGTAATGTTGGGATCTCAAGTATTACGACAACAGACGATAATAAGGTTTGTTTATAATGCACTATGCGCAGACGACAAAAAATTTTGTCGAGCAAAATATTTAAGTTCGGTTTTTCGTTTGAAAAAAAAAGAAAAAACAGACGACAATACGAAACGAATGAGGAAGGATGCTTCAAAGAAACTGAATGACAAAACAAAGCGGATAAGATTGTTTTGTCCAAAATGAACAGATGAGTTTAGTTGGCTAGATTTAGAAGAAAAGAGCAATCTTACGACGTATCTCTATTATAAAGGGGCATTCTGAATCTGAATCCCATATTTCTCACCAACGAAAATATGATCTTTAGTACAGCTCACCGCTCACTACTTTTGTAGCATCCTATGCTGGGGAAATATGCAGGTTGACAGTCATGTGAGTCTAGCCTGTTCAGTTGTGTGAAAACGTCTAGTTATATAGGAATACTTAACTTTCTAGTCATATAATTACCAATGTATGATACCTGTATTAGACTAGAAAATTTAAGTATAATCATACCTAAGTTGCATAAATAGAATGTTAAGTTTCATACTAATTTTCTAGTCAAAAATGTCTCGTACTTAGTTATATTGGTATGTTTTTGCAACACAATGCTTAAACTCGTATAAAAATTTGATTTAAGTATGACTTGTATGTGTATTATGCGTTTTACATTTTGGTCTAGTCCAGTTTAGGTCAGGTCTAGTAAGTTTTCTAAGTTACTGGACCACTGGTCCAGCTCTCAAAAAAGTTAACCTCGAACCCTGTGGTCAATGGGAAAATATACTTGGCACTTTAAACCATTTTTTCCTTGACTTTGCGGCGTGGGGAAGGGGGGTAGTCTTCAAAATGACATAATTTGGAAGATAATTTAAATTTTGATTGGAACTAAAGGCTAAATGACAACATATCCATTTCTCCAATTAGTCAGCCATGCAGGTCTGAGCTTTTTATCGTTAGGAATCTTGTTAAAATTGAATGTGGCACCTCGAGATCTCTCGTGGTTACAACCTTTAGCCCAGCAGAAATCGTTCTGTCCCATAGCAAAATAAAATTATCTAAGAGAGTAAAATTCATTTAAAACATATAAATAAAAGTTCTGATGATTTGGTGTATCATTTTTATTCACTTTGTCCCTCTCTTTGTGTGTGAAGAAGAAACGAAAGTAAGTCAGCTGTTCTATGTTTACACGCGAGCACATAAACGGAACCCCCCTGACCTCAAATCTCGAGGAGCGAGATTGCGCGAGTTTTTGTAATTTCGAAAAGATCAATACCACTACCATATTTATGACTTTGGTATGACACGGACCAGGTTTGAACTAAGGGCCTCCCATACCTGAAGATGATGATAACCGACTGCACTACCAGGTCTGCTACATGTTTGACTTTCTCCAAAATATATATTACGAAAATGTAAAAAGATCCTATTTTATTGAGTTATTATAAAATATTAGACTGAAAGAGTATCATAGACTGATAAAGTGATAAAATTTACCTCCTGTAGAAAGAAGTTCCTCATCGCTCGTCGATGTTTTTCCACCAGTCACAAGGGCTGCAGTAAAACTGCCAAAGTGGATCAAGAACCTATTAACAACCTCATAAATCTGTGACGCTAAATCGCGAGTTGGTGACACGATCACAGCCCCGACTTCTGTTTTCTTCCATGGCTCATCTCTTCTCTGCAAAATCTCGAAAATCGGGATCACAAAAGCGAGTGTTTTCCCACTTCCTGTTATTGCTTCGGCTGCGACATCCTTGTGATTCAAGAAAAGTGGTATACATGCCGCTTGCACTGGTGTTGGTTTGGCAAATTTTAGGTCTTTGAGGGTTTTTAGCGTAGATTCTGTAACTTTTTTCGATATTTTGCCCCATGTGTTGTCCATGTTTGTTTTGGTTTTGCAGACGCTTATCGAATACATTTGAGAAATCGTACCATGAAAATATTGCGTTCAGGCGATCCAGAACAAATCAGCGGTCTTTGCTAAATCAAATCCCGCTGTAGGTTCTGAGTCGTCAATCTTATTCATAATAAAAATTGTTGTTTTATTATTTTTGAAGAGCACGTTATCATTTTATATGAAAAATCATTTGTTTTAAATATATTAATATATTGTTTTTTATTTTACATCTTTGAACCTAAAGATGCACTGCATATTAATTGCTCTTGCCAGAAACATCCAATGTATTCCGATTGATGCAATTTGTTTACATAGTTGTCATGCAAGTCTGAAACCGAAACTAGCTGTCATTTCAGTATATTTTATATCAGTATTAGTTGTATAACACACACAATATAACTGATTTATATAGATATAAGCTAAGAAAACAGTGATATTTAAGGCCGTATTCCATTAAATCGCGCGGTTTTGTTTGGTTGTTGTTTGTATAAACAACATCACAACTCAAGCTTGCTCGCTGTTCATTGATCAATGCGCAATAAATAGCAGGAGCATCAAAGCAACGAAAAGATGACCACCGAGAAACATTCACATCCTGATGCTGTAACTAAGCAACCGACTGCAGAAGAGGACAAGATCTCTTATGTTGATAGTGACACACATGCCAGGGAGTATTGCTGCTGCCTCCACGGTTGGGGCTCCGGCCCAGATCCTCGCTGGTATTATCCCTGGGATAAGGGAGTCTACCGGCTATGGGGAGTGTGCTGTATGTGGTACTGTGTGTGTTTCTTTGTCCCGTGTGTTCTGATCAACAAGGAGGCCAGGGATATTATCTGTTGTTCGGATCAATGTGGACAGGAACCTGTAAAAACACATGGGGATGATATGGAAGAGGAGATACCTGAGGCGTGATAGTGGAAATCAGTCAAAATGTTGTGATAAATCAGATACTTTGTGACATTTGTTTCAAGTTAAAAACAACAGATCCAAGGTAGTAAAAAAATTAAAAGTGTCCCATTAAGAATGTTTTTGGGACAATTTGGGCTGTAACTGCATAGGCCTATATATGGGGTTTACAATGTAAGTCATTTAGCCAGGATAATACTCCTTATTACACAATGATTCAAAACTTAATCAGCAATCATTTTTCTCGCAGTGATAATGGGGGAGAGAGGTTTTAATCAAGGCTGGGGAAAGGTGGGAAGGAATTTCTAAAAATTCTCAACTAAAACATACAGTCATATTTGCTGAGAAAAGCCTTTTTTTATGTTGATATGCCCAAAAGAGAATTGACACACAATGATAAGCTATTCATGGAAAAGTAAATTTATTATCTATAGGAAAATGGGGCATGTTTATGGAAACAATGTGATTACGTGAAAATTAAATGAAACATGTTATCAAGATGCATCAATGTAACAACATTTTCGAAACCAAGAATGAGGCCAAAGATATTATCTGTTGTTGGATAGGAACAGGTGAAGTCACATGACTGTGGGTGGCAGTGGAGGAGATAACTCAAGGTGTGATTGATGAAATGTGAATTAATGTAAAAGGATTTATCAAATATTGAGAGCATGAGTTCTGCCAACAAGATGGCATGGATAATTATCTTTATTGCTCCTGATGAAGCAATTCACTCCAGAGTTTACATTTAGTAATGTCTTCATATTCCATAACTTGAAGACAAGATATCATGGAAAAGTTGTTGGTGGCCTACTATGTAAATTAAATCTAAGTTATGGGAAATCAATTGCTTAATTAAGTATAAAAGTCTGAAAAAAAAATATAATAATGTGGAAAAAATTAGCTGTCAGTTTTATTGTAGGTAAAAGCATAGTAATATAATTGAAACCAACTTTTACTTCAGTAAATAGGTTAAGCATTTTTTTTACTGTACAGGTTTTTGAGGTTCTTCTTTATTTTATCCCTCAGCACTCATTTTATGGCTGGTGTGTAGTTTAAAGTGAATAGATATCTACTTATTTAATTTGTTGTAATTACAGACTATTTTAGGAATACTGTAATATTATGTTGTTGTGTGAAATTTGATGATTTATTAAAATGAAATGTTTACACTCAAGAGAAATTCCTTGTGCTAATCTGTCAATAGCTTCAAAGGTCGATAATCATTGCATGATAATTATTTGTGATAGCACAAGTTACTTCCCTTATATTTAAAGCCAGTTGTAAGTAAATAAAATGATATAAAATTTTACTTAATATTTGGATACTTGCTTGTTTACAAATACCTTTTTATACAGATAAAAATTATAATATGTTGTGACTATAACACAACTGAATAGCTGATTGTTATATGGTATATGAGTTTACATCAGACATGAGTGACCATAAAATTTGGCATTATATGTAATATTATTGCTGTCAAACTGCTCACTTTGAACAAGCGAAGCATGCTTATAATATCTCTGAAGAAACATGTATCTTTTCTTTTTGAAAATGTTTTTGAATCACTCATCTCATAGAGAAACTTGTCAACAATGATAAATTATCACACAGATAGAGCTGTTGACTGTTTTATTAGAATTTGTTTAGATTAGTCATATACTTGCCAAAACAAGCAGTCACCCCAATATCATAAAACAAACAGCAACCAAATGGTGTTTCCAGGAAGTAAAGGGGTAGGCATAAAAATAAATTAGTTTATACGTATTAATTAGATGAGTTTGATTCTAGAACAAGCAATGTTTTCCGCAGAAACAAGCATTCTCTGTTATGAACAAGGCCAGCAAGATCCAAAGAGGGTGAAAATGAATATCATCATCCACCAGAAGCGCATCAAGACACATAGTTGAAATACCTGCATTTTGGTAGGATTTAGGAGAAGAAAGAATCTTTTTACATTAAGTAATTAGGGATAATGAAACAAACTATTTAAGGTAATTTTATAGATAAGGTGGGGGGGGGGGGGGGGGGCTTTTGTCCTTCCTTTAGAAATTATTGAGGTTTTTTTTGTCCTACCTGAAAAAATTATTTGGGGGGGGGGGGGGTCCACCAAGTCATTTTTTGACGCGGGGCTTTTGTCCGGGGCGGGGAGATGGGGGCTTTTGTCCTACTCTCATGTCTTCCAGCATTTTTAGAAGTTAAACCTCTCTCTGATCCTAGGAATCTATAAGCCCTATATGGCTTCTCATTTCCCTCTATACAGATTTTCTTGAAGTTGATCTATTAGACTTCTAGACTTAGTAATAAACAGACATCCAAATAACATACTTGTGAAAATATTTATTTTTTGACATAAAAAGCATTTTTAACAAATTTGACTTTAGGCTTGTTAATTTTGGGTTGATGGACTTTTCCATATGTTAATTTTTTTACAATAATATTTTCTTATGACTTTAAAACTTTTAGTTGATTGTTATTTAAACTCTTTAACCATAGTACATGTATATGATTTTTAAAATTTATCTTATTGTGTTGATTATACAGTTTAAAGTATTAATTGCAGGAATAAATTTTGGCATATAATTACAGATCTGAGGCTATACCAACTACAGATAAATACTTAGTTGTTCAAATTCTACTGTAGATAAGAGTGTCTGCTGTACAAAGGTGTAGAGTGGAATGTGTATGAATAAAAGGATTAAACTTTACACAAAATGTAACTAACCACATAACATGGTATTTGGATTGTTTGGCAATACAATATTGTTTCCATGCACATAAGTAAATTATGTTTTTTACCCTTTTTTTAGTATCACAAAATAAGTCCATGTTGTACATATTCCTAAATATACAATCTGCATATTTCTTGAATTATTTTAACCTGTCTTTGTTGACAGGTGATAACTCCTAAACTTTAACCTGTCTTTGTTGACAGGTGATAACACCTAAACTTTAACCTGTCTTTGTTGACAGGTGATAACACCTAAACTTTAACCTGTCTTTGTTGACAGGTGATAACACCTAAACTTTAACCTGTCTTTGTTGACAGGTGATAACACCTAAACTTTAGTCTGTCTTTGTTGACAGGTGATAACACCTAAACTTTAACCTGTCTTTGTTGACAGGTGATAACACCTAAACTTTAGTCTGGTTTTGTTATTCATTTGACAGAACGTTTTTTTTTTTACTTTTCAACATTATTACAGATTTTAAAAAAATATTATGTAAATTTGATGTTTGCTATATTTAGATTTGTTAGTTATATAAGTTATATTTAGATTTGTTAGTTATATAAGTTATATTTAGATTTGATTGTTAGATTTGGTGCTTGTATATATAGGAGGATGACATATGGTACAAGTTGTATTAACTTTTCAGACTAGAAGCATCAGGTAAACCACACAAGTTGTTCTGTTTTCTAACTTAATGATTTAAATCTCATGTATATTTGTTGATGGAATAAAAAAGACACTCCAAACTTTGCTTTAATGTGTTTTATCATATTGTTTAATTTTATATTCTTATCTATTTTGAATTATAAGCAGCTTTGCACTGTAACACATTATTACAACTTTTCATACCCACTTTCTTGACCAAATATGTTTCCTTCTGAGGGTTCCTGTATTAATTATATCCATTCTTTATTATGACCAAATGTGTATCATTTTGTATTAAAATACTTTTTTTACATTTAAAAATAAACAAAAATAATGTTTTGCGTTTTGTTTTGTTGTTGGTGGATTTGTTGATTAGTATAAAATTGCTAGTTTCTTATTTAACACCATCATATGTGCAATAGTTTATAATTAGTTATAATGTCCATTGAATTAAAATCTGTTGGTGATGAAATAATATCAATAATTTCTTTAGAAAAAATATATAACTATCTTTAGTGCAAATTCTGAACTGAAGTCAATATGTGCAGTTAAGTTTAGTTCACAACGATCCAAGCATATACTTAAAAAATAACAAAGAAGATGTAAGAGTAACCAACATTATAATTGAAATGGTGTCCAGTTTAAAAAAGTTATCTTCTTGTGCTCTGTTTTAAGTGAATTTTTAAGGTAATTTATGAAAGACATAATCCAACCGAATCTTAAAGACAACGAAAATCTTTTTTGTTTGTTGTTGTTGTTTATTACAGAAGGTGTACACGGCGCGGTTCATGGTGTCCAGTCGTAAATTTTGTTTTGTTTTATCACCTTTGGTTTATCTGATTAATCGTATTGACGCTTTACATTTACTCATCCATTCATACCTACTTTAAAAGCATTACTAGAAAATTTGTTAAACTGAAATTTGGTTTCATTTCTTTAGGGGCTTGTTTGTTTTGTGTTGTTTTGTGTGTGCTCGCGCGCGCGCGCGTGCGTACGTGCGTGCGTTTTCATTACACCGCAATTCCATGAAACATTAGATCATGCAGTGGTGTTGACTATTTACATCTAGACATTCCGATTCATAATTTTTCATTTTACTTCATTATCTTCTTCTCATAGCAAGATGAAACTGTGTTTATATTTTTAAATTGGAGGGCTATCTTCGAAATAACATTAGTTGGCACAGTTTGAACCGGTATTTGTAAATAAAACAAGCTAAGCACTTGCTCGTCAAAGAACTAATTGATTCAACGATTGGTTGTTTCCGTTTCTCTTACGATTGGCAGGCTGCGATCACAATGAGTAAACTTTCCTTGTCCACTTCATATCGTCGCCTGACAAATATGCTCTCTTTAAAACGTATTACCTTGTTCAAAATGAAGGCAAACTTTGGCGGCGCGTGTTTAACATACATGTACAAATCGAAAGTGAAATCAAAATTGATCACTTGCACTGGAGAGAGAGAGGAGAGAGAGAGAGAGAGAGAGGGAGGGAGGAAGGGAAAAAGGGGAGGGAGGGGAGGAGTGGGAGGGGAGGAAGGGTCAGAGACAGGGAGGGAGGGAGGAACAGAGACAGAGAGAGGAGACACAGAGAGAGAGGGAGAGAGAGAGAGAGAGAGAGAGAGAATTCTAAACTGGAACTTAAAATGTGCATACTGGTACGAAAGTGGATGAAAATGAAATAAAATTGCAAAAAGTTGGAGTTTATTTTCTCTTCCTGTAGTTTAATTGGGGAGTATGTAGTTGTTTTATTCATTGTTCCCTTAAAGCGCAAAATTGTCCAATCAATTAGTAGAGAATAGTTTCGAAATGGCTCATATTTAAATATTTTGTATTGTATTTAATACAAAATCATTTTGAATTGCAATTTCTTGTAAATAATGACCTTTTTATAATTATATTATTTTAATAATTTTGTATCCTTTACTAACGCAAGCATACCGATTTAACCATTACAACATGGAAGTAAAATAACAATTAACGAGTTGTTTTTACATATAAATATTTACTGTACAAATTCATATAATGCACATTTTTATGCTTACAATCAAACACAACTGTACAATTACTCCTCAATAACAACCAGTACGATATACAGAATAACAACAAAAATGCTGTTCAACTAGTAGACGATGGAGCTGTACTACATATACAACAATATTTTCAGCATTTCTTTTTTCAAAATATAAACAAAGGATTATGGCGATATTCTTATCTTAGTCGAATTAATTACAACCTTGATTTTTGTTTCGATTTTTCTATTCATATTATTATAAAATACTTTAATCGGCAATGGCTATAAATATGAAGATTCACATTTGTGTATTTATGACATAGAATACATAAACGTGTGTTGATATCAAGTGGTTTTCTCAATCTTTTGTTTAATTAAAAATGTTATTTCTTTGTACGTGTTTTCGTATATACCACACTTCTTAGTATCAATTCGAGATAAGTTGTAACTTTATTATTATTTTGTATCTTTTTCAAATGTCAAACTATAGCAAAAGGTCAGGTGTAATGTATCAAAAATGGTTTTCATGAAATAAAACACTCAACATTTTTTTCCATTCTGCCACTTCTAACGCTTCAAACTCAATAAAACAATTTATGTAAAACCAAACTTAAAGCGCTACTCTTTCGATACACAAACATCTACCCTAGCCTGGTCCTCTTGCTGTAAACGACCATGGCATTCTTATGGATCTCACTTACTTAAAAGCATGCATTTTACCCTAATATTTCTGAAATCTCATTTTTCACAAATGAAAATTCTCATAAATAACATATCTTTTCGCGCAAAATTGCTTTCAGATTATTCCAATTATTTACGTCTTTAACAACATATCATGCATCTAATTCTTAAATCTCGTGAACTTAAGACCTTATAAAAAAAGAATCTTCAAAAATCAGTTTCGCATAGAATAGCTTTTGCATGGTACCCAGTACAACATATTTAACCACAGATCTTGCAATTTACCCTAAAATCTCGTAAAGTCTCGTCCTTATTAAAATCACCACAAAATAACGAGTTTTCGCGAAAACATGTTTTTTTTTCAGTATCCTTACTTCTGCCTGATGGTATTTGTCGAATGTCTTGGAAACGACTATTAATAGGTTCGGCGTCTTTAATTAGCACATCATAGCGGATGACTGGAGAGTTTCTACCGGGAATAAGCTATTCAAGTACTACGTTGCCTACATACCGATCCAAAAGGTCACCAAGCCATAAATTCGCCTCAAAGTCTTTTTCGCCTTTTCTTCCCCGTAATTCTCTGCAAAGCTTAGTATGCTCATCATCAGTTCCAAACTTTAATCTCGCCTATTTTATTTTCTCATTTTGTTGGAAAATTCTGTGTTGATTTGCTGAGTGTTTAGCAACAAGTCAATCATTTTCCTCTAGATGGCTTTCCAAGCTAAAAACGTTTATATTTATGAAAATGTTGTGTTCGTTTTATTTACAAATGTACTGTTTATGTTAGAAGTGCGTTTATCTGAATTTTAGGGAAGTATGCTTTTTGTTTAGATGTTTATTCAAGATAGCAAATAAGTGTATTATCTTGCTTGGATCGTTTTTTGTATGATATATTGAGTATTTTGTTGATTAAAAAGGCTTTGAATTATGTAGTTGTTTTATTGTTGTTTTTGTCACACTTTAATTTGTTCTATGAAAGTAATTTTTAATCTGATTAGTACCACATTAAAACTATTTTAAGTATTAAGTATAAATTAAACATCTGAAATGATCAACGCGATGATGATTTACCAGCCTTAAAATATCAAAGTACCGCTAATTAATTAATTATATATTGTCGGCGGCTTCTTTTTACTGAAAACTCTGCTTTCGCGTAATGTTAGATGATTATTTTATAAAATAACCCACTGTTGAACACTATTGTTTGAGACAACGATGTTATATTTTATTTCATTGTGTATATACTCTTTTTACACACCTTCCTAAGAGGTTATCAATACATAGGTAAACAGATTTATTTATTTGTTATTTTATTGAAACAAACCACACAGTCTTTTGGCACCATAACAGGCATAGTTCAGCACTATTCCGACATTTGACCAATTCCGTCAGTTCTTGTATGTCAACTAACCTAGTTATAGTAAAGAACATTCACTGCAGTTCTTCCTTATCAAAACACTGTTGCTATGACAACATTCCAGTCTTAATACTGACACTCGACAAAGAACTCCCTCGGAATCTGCACCATTTTTTTCCAAACGTGACAGGCAAACATGCTTCAAACGACACAAGGCCATTTTCAAGTACAACGTTCCTCTGATGCAGATATAGAATTCCGGACCATTGCTTATCTGGGAATAAACATTTTTCAAACCCTTTTAAGATGGGATCCTAACTTCATATTTTTTTTATTTTGTATAAGCACTAAAAATTCCCATCGAAACACTATGCTCACGAGCTTTAAATCGCAGAGCCGCGATACTAGAGCTTCTGAGTTCAGTATTTTCCACCCCGAGTTCTTGTCCGTTCACCATATTGGGCATGGAAGTTGGCGTCTGCGCATGTACCGGATATGAGCCGAGATGGTTTCCGGCGTGCGCGAGGCTCATAAAGTTGGGCATGTTTTGATGCGGTGCCATACAGTTATTATCCGGCATTTGATACATGTTTGGAGCGCTGTTCCACGGTAATTGCTGCATCTGGAAAATTTCAAAGGGGTAAATAAGGGGTAAAATGTCTTTAAAAGATCGCAGATAATACTGTTAAGAACAATATTTCACCATATCTTGTTTTATGCACAGAAAAAGAAATTTTCAGAATAATATAAACAGTTAGTTAATAATTGGCAATGTTTTGTTCGATACCTGACCATATATCATTTCAGAATTCTTGGCCAGCACATTTATCAGAAACAAATTGATGTTGATTACATTTCACATACTACAAAAAATGTAAACTACCGCAAAGGGTGTGTTAATATAGTGATATTTACAATTACATGTATGTGCCAATACCAAGCGTGTGTGTTTTTGTGTCTGCAAAAAAGTGGTCGGTGCACCTTTTAGTGCCATTTAAAATTGACGATAAAAGCAATGAAACGAAGACTCGTTGCTTACATGTTGACGTCAAACCGTGACATCTTTGGACGACAATTAAGATTTTATTACAAAAATGAGAATATAAATCAAACAATTCAAACAAACTTAAAAAGCTGTGTACGTACATGCTGCACTTGTGCGTATGGGTCGTGTCGGGGTGAGAGGGGCATGTCATATCCGGGTACCCCAGGACCCATGGGTCTCATCGTCTGAAACTGGCCGTATCTCTCACGCTTCCTCCATTTGGCACGTCGGTTTTGGAACCATACCTGAAAATGGGCCAAATTTAAATAAAACGTTATAACAAATAAATGAAAGCATATATCGCGATGTATGTATAGACGCGCTTAATTCTTTGCCAAAATTGAAGGGTTATAAAGAATATGTACAATCACTATGGGAGAGACAGCATGCGACCAGAATCGATGATTTCTGTTGTAAGTAACGATGGCATAATTATGTAAATACCATTTCTAAATAAATTTATTTTTCTACAAGCATTGTTTCCTAAATATCAATACCACCTCTGTTCTTGCATACTTTAGTTTAGCCATTGTGTTTCAAAACACCTTTTTTAAACCTTTAAGAAACTACTAAGCCGAAAGCACTCGTACACTAATTGCTGAAAATCAAGGTACGGCGGATGCTTCAAAAAATAAAATAAACAGGAGATGAAGAAAATACTTTTCACGGTAGTCCAAAGCGACCCATCGAAGCTTAGAACACCCGGGAGGGCATCCCAAGTTATCCTGACAGTCAAAAAAAAGCTTGTGAGTTGAGATTTCTAGCTGATCCATGATTACAACACTTGAATATGGCCATTTACACTATGGGAAGTATCCAAGGGTGGCCATTTTCGCGGCTTTTTGATCTCACATATCACCAGAGAGCCGATCAGACCGTACGTCTTCATACATCACTCTAAAAACAGCTGCCTTCCACTCTCCCTCCCATACATATCAAATACCTTTTACAAGTATCACGAAATTACATCGCCCATAAATCATAAGTCTACTCTAGTAAAGATTGTGTTGTTGTTTTTTTACTCGAGTTTGTGTTATGTCGGTTTAGCTTCTTTCCAATCGGCAAGAAAAAAGTGATAGATAGCGCGTATATTACAAAAAATGCTAATAAGTGGCCTAACATTGATATAGTACATATCGTCATGTCTTGGAAGTTGTGTTGTTGTTGTTTTTTCACACAAGAACGTGTGATGTGTGTTTTTGGTTTCCACTAATCGGCAACGCAAAAATTGTGATGATTTCTCTATAAGTAGTAAGGAAGAATGGCAATGATTAGGAAATATATGGAAAGGTTTTCGTGTTATTTCGTGATGGGCTTGCAAATGGAAATCTTTTGCTCCTGTCTTGTCATGTGCGTATATCATTATATTAGTAGTTTATTTATTAGCTCCCTCATTCGAAGTGTTCTACATTTATTCATTTATGCAATTGGCATTTTAAATAGCATAAGGTATACAATTAAAGGTTTTTCAAAGACGAAGGTGAAGATTCGTAAAAACACAAGAAGTTTGCTATATGTACAGTTTGTGCACTTTTGCAGACTCTTTTATAGAAATTTAGACTTACAAAATTCGGATATTTGATTTTAATTTAAAACCAAACCCTTTAACTAACTGTACTGGCATCAAGCAACCAACTCGTATCATTTTAAATCTCGAGAGACAAAGACACGATAAAAATATTTCACGTTATGTAAGAAAATATCGTCACAGTTTCGTTTGTTTATTCACAATGTCATCGGACACCCGAGTTGTATAAATGCCCGTCCTCCAAACTGCCAAGATGTCAGCCATCTTCAAGGGAGGTAATTAATAATGACGGACTAGTACAAACACAGGAATTGTCAATTCGGTGTGTGCCGCTTAACTGTATTGTAGTGTATCTGGCCACTTTTCATTTTGTCCTAATCACTGATTAAGGATAATTATTCTTATCTGATTTTCCCGAAACCGATACGAGTGTCTACCCGGAGACTGCAGACGACGGAAATGTTATAAGAGAAATGTTTTAGTTTCCGGGTCCGCATGAGAAAATGACACTTGAAACAAAACGTGGCTGCGTAATTTTTGTCTCGAAAAAGTTCAACAAGTACAAAGTAAGCAATTAAACTTTCGCCTTTATTTCCTACCTTAAAATGTTAGAATTTTTGTTTTGAATGCTTTAATGCGTTAGTTAATAATGATAAATAGGCGGAGATTTGGCAGACGGCTACTTATGTACCTGCGGTACTCGGGTCTGTTTCCCGGGTCCATATCCGGTATGATTGACATACCGTAATATTCACAGCGCCAGAATTCTACGGATTCAAGAACAGGGGAAAAAACGAAAGCCATGGAAGAAAGGAGATTGCCGCAAATAATGATTGTAGAAGAAGAATGCTTTAAAAATGATTTAAAAGCAGATTCTGTTTAAGAGGTTTGCTATTTGACCACTTATATAATTATGAGATTTGTCTTTTTTGTCCCGCACACATGCAGAAAAAGATGAGAGTTCATACATTTGTTGTTAGAGATTCTCAATTGAAATTATAAAAGTAAGTTGTTATTTTCATATTTTAATTGTTTATCAAATTGTATGTGAAGAAAATCGTAGATATACTTGGTACTGACCATTTCAATGCATACTTTCCGTTTTCGTTTTGACGGTATTAACAAAGAAATTAATTTACATATTTTATTTAAATTAGAACCGTATTAAAAATGTAATCCAGGTCTTGACCTTCTGTGCAACGAGTCATTTTGAAATCATTGAAAATTTATTAATGCATTAAGTGACTATTTTAAAATTAAAAGATTAACCGACGGCGAAAATAACCCCAGATTACTTCCAATATAAATGCCATTGATTTTTATTATCATAACCAATTACTTATATTATGATTTCTAACATTAAACAATAAATAAACCTTCATTATCGTTTATTATCAGGGATCTCAACCCAGACACGGGACTTATCTCTTGTCTGTGATCATGTTAGACAAGCTCTTATTTTATTACACCCATAAACAGTAACATTTTCCCCTGTACCTTTTTCGTTGTGTTGTGGAACCATATATTTATTCTTCTCGTCTTTTCTGATTAGTTTATATGTATTAAAAACAAACATCGCGTTAAACGATTAATGTGTCCATTAATTCCAGTTACCAGCGCGAGGATTTAAATGGCTTTTAGTTGGAGACTCCCGTCTTACTTCTGGCTTACAAAGCGGGGTTTCGACTTATACGAGGAAAAGGACTATCAATATTAAAAAAATACATATAATATAATCTAGTACACAGCTAAGACTCGCTGTTGCGGATGATTCATGTTCGTTTCCGTTATCTATTTCTGCCCCTAGTCTCATTTACCAGGTTCATTAACGTCTGATTATGCACCCGACATGGGGGCGCAGCGATGACATTAGCACGGGTATTACAAAACCCCGATTCGGATTTTGAACGAAAAGTAATATTTGTGTAAGATGGTGAGAGGGGAATATTGCATTGCATTTTGGGGGGAGTCTGCATTTTAAACGTATTCTTCAAGAAATATATATCGTCATTGTTTTTAAGTGTATAAATAAAGCAACATAAAACATTTTTAACTTTTATTTTTATCTTTTTTTATTTTTACTTTTATTCAAGATTGTCCCATACATTTAACCACACATAATATACAACAGAAAAAAAAAATAATAATGACAACTACGATAAATAAGTTTAATTTATGTTTCATATCAAAAATGCAGATAACTGACCCCATTTATGTAATAGATGCCTTTTATGTAATCAACGAAATGAACAATAAACTCAAATCTGTCAAATAAAATACAAGAATTTTCCTTTTTTATTAAATAATACCTACGATATACATTTGTATATCATAAATATCGTCGGAATTTGTAGTAAATCTTCTTCATAAACAACATTGTCTCATAATCAGACGTTTAATTTATTTACTTTCACAAATATTCTGCGTACCAATTAGCTCATTGTGTATGATAATAAACGTTCAGTGTTTAATTAATTGGGATTAACTTCATTAGTTTGTTAATTAATTTATTAATTCTGGTATTTTGCTATTATCAAAGCGCGCGTTTTGGTTACGCCTGAAAGCCGTAGTTTAGTCTCTTCTGAGAATTGTATGGTATATTTCCGTAATTCAAAACCTTTGTATCTAAATATTGTAGTAATTAAGGGTGTGTTTGTTTTTGTTTTTCTAAAAAAAGTGTTATACTTTTTTACTTTTTGGTTTTGTTGTCTTGTTTCTATTCAATTTTTCGATATTTGTCTATATAATTACGTAATCTTTTCGCTTTTTGACTGCATAATTCACTATTCTTCACATACCAAACTTCTTTTCCGAGCCATCCTAACCAACTATTGCATTATAAACGGACTGTCCTTAATGTATCTATAAAATAATTTATGCATTCCTTCGCGCCAGTAATCTGGGTCCAAGTTCATTTATTTATCTTATGGGTCGAAAACATTTTCTCGTTAAGGCAGTTAAATAGTCTATCTTTGATATTCTGATATTCCTTGCGTGAGAGTACACGCCCCCTTTACTCGCATTAAAGGACGTTTCCACACCCATTCAGCCTTACTGGAGTCGAGCTTGGTTTCATTACATCTTTTTTTGTTACACCTGATGTCGATTAATTGGGTACCATCACATTATTTAAGTGGTACCCTTCTTTACTTTTGCTATAATGTTAAATATAATCAACGGCAGTCTCTTTTTTTTGCATCGTAATTTCATAGAAAATTAACCAGAGGTCTAATGTAGACACACACCATCAAATGAGAATAAAACAAATTAAATTCATTAGTTTTATATCTTACTTTCTATCAATAGTATAGAGCCGGTTTGTTTTCGTTTTTTTTAGATATTTTGGTGGCATGTTGTCAAATTGATAGTAAAAAGAATGAAACTGAAAAATGCACTACATTGTAAGTAAACTTTTTATCTTATTTTCTTTTTTTGGAAATAAGGGTAGGTTGCAATTCTTTTCTGAAATCGGAACACGTCGGCTATCTTACTTACATGAATATATGCGTACGAAAAAAGCCAAGATAGTGCGAATTTATGATTCAGACACGAAGATAAAACAATTCAAACAGTGCTTATATAAAGCCAATCTATTATTAGATATTGCACGTTGGTATAATTCTGAATATAATGAACATTACCAAAGTATTATGCGCCTTGTTAGATGATTGAGATTTGAAAGTGTCGGCAAGCATAACCAGAATTATGCAAATTTGGCTAAAAACTTGTTGTTGGTTACTCATTTTGAATTAAAAGTCAAGGAAAAATAATATCTCCATAAAAAATGACTTTCTGTGACGGAACTCACCTACTTTAATAGCATAAATTTCCAATAAACGTAAACTACAGAGGCATTTTACAACGACAACCCGGCCTACCAGTAATACAATACAACTTAAAATGTATATATGAACGAAAAGACACACAACGTACGCACGTTATAACAGGAACAAAAAAAAAGTATCTTGACTGTACCCGTAGCTCTGGAAAATGAAGAAAAGGGCCAAGAATATCTTTAATAAAATAAAAATAAAAGGGGCAGAGAAAACAGGGGCTTGGTATCATTCTTTAGGCTTGATAAGATTAAATTTCACGTTCCCATTTGGTACATTTAGGCTCAGTGGGACCCCTTGCCGTATCACTGTTTTAATGTCGATTTTAATTTTAACATAAAAGAAATTGTTTTCTCAACATTAAAAACAAGGTCTTGTACCACTTAGAACCTGCTGATGCCTTTTCACTGGTCGGTATCCAGCAAGCGATCGCTTTGATCTATATATGCGCCCCAGAACGACACGATTTTAACCAATTTAAATCCATTGCTTTTATTTATTTACTAGTAGCTTTTTAATATGCATTCACTCCGCCTTGAATATATGTTAGATACGCGTTTATAATAACATGTGCTAAAGAACAGCAATTTGTTTCAGTGTATTTAAGCCAGGACTAAACGTGTATTGTCTATGCTTTATTTCTCCCATCATGCACCAGTAACTGAAAGTACAAGTATAAACTAGTATTTTGTGTCGAATATTTAAATGGATTTACTCGCAAATAATTAAAGGTCGTGTGTAATTTCTTTGGACAGAAAACTGTTAAGTCATATATGTTTTATAGGTTTGATAGATATATCTCTGTACATATTTTAGCACCTCGTTTAAAAATGACAACCACGCCGTACACCATTTGTTAACTCTCTATATATCTAGCCTTATATTTATAAACGCATAAACCAATTCTTAGCCATTCGTTCGCGCTAAAATATAGCCTTGTGTTACGATACGAAAATCGCTTAATATCTGGCCGCAGGCAAAAATTCGCAGCCTTTGAAAAAAAATATATTCCCCTCTAAAATATGAAGGGCTAAATGAAGAAGGAGGTATAAATGTTCTATACTGTCGGTGTGTCTATACCGCGGGTCTGTTCGCTAGACTGGATGGAGACAGCCTTCGGTCTTTTATTTGCGTCGAGAAATGCTGAAAGCATCCGAACAAACGGGGTTCCTTTCGTACGTGTACCTCCCAAAATATCGGATTGTACCCAAAAGAAATGCTCACTAACAGCGGAAGCTTCCTACATTCGTGTGTTGCGATTGAGTTTTTTTTTTTTGTTTTTTTTTCATTTTTCATTCAAGAAGGGACCGTTGTCTATAGTTGTATTTTACAATTACTTTTATAAAGAGTGTGCTGGGTTTATGAATGTAATGACATGGCGGTTTTACAAAAGGAATGTTTAAAAAATATGGATAAGATAATAGTGCAATGTTAAGTCGACTGTAATTTGCTCCTGAGTGGGTGAAAGTTGTGGCTTATGTATTTTTAACAGCTTCATTTGTTTTGTTTTTATTTCCTTCGAGAAATGCTGAAAGCATCTGAGATCGGTGTTCCTTCCATACACGCTTATGTTCTGGTGTACCTGTAAGAAAGGCTCACAAATAACAGGGACGTACTCTTTTTGTATTTCGCGATTTCATGTCATTATCATTGTGTAGCGTGGGATAAAGAATGAAATGAACATTGTGGTCTATTACACGAATGTTTTAAATAATGAGAAAATTATGTGTATGTTACAGTTTTGATGATAGTTAATATTGGCTTCTTAATCGAATGAAATACAGTACAAATATGTCGAGTACATATAATGTACTTTTACACAAGTTGCAGTTTCTTGTCAACCGGTGTTAATGTAAGAAATAACGGAATTTAGCGGTTCGTGTTAAAAACACATGCATAAAACCTTCAAACTGACATTGTGTGTATACAAAACATTCACGTGAGTTATATTTCAAATTTGACCGTGTGCTACTTAAATAAGGTGAGAAAATATTAGTCAACAAAATATGGAAACTATATAGGCACGCCTAAATTATAAATAGCTCACATACAGAAATATAAATCACCAGCCGAATATCCGAGTGGTATGGCATTCAGTCTTACATTGTTGAGTGTTGGTGGTTCTATCCGGAAAATTTAACTCGGACTTTACCCACCATTAATGTCTGTACATCGCTAATTGACCATAATTCTGTCGGTGCTGTGGACAAAAAAATCCTTAGCCCACTCTTCAGCCATAACAAAAGAAATCACAACGTAATGAATATACGTTTCCCCGATTTTATAACGTCATAAAACAATAGTGGTTCATCTTAAAGTGACGATGATGATACTTCCAATCCAATTTTATGCCAAGTTTAAGAGAACCCACAAGCACACTGTAAGATAGCCCCCTTAAATACCTTTCATTCTGTAATCCTATACAATACTGAATTTTATTAGCCGTCGAAACGTTGCTCGTTTACATTGCCCGATGATGACAATAAAATTGAAGTATTCGCATATTGCGGATAAGTAGCGCAATCGTGTACGGTTTCAAATTATTCGACATTCCATCAAAAAACATACCTGTTGATTACATAGTTATTCCCGACAGAAGTAAGACGAGTGCTTAAATAAAGTAAATTGCAATACACATTTGAATTATGGGTACTGTTGTTGTTTTTTGTTCTGAGTTTTTCGTTCTTGACAGTGCTCTTTTTTAGACTTTTCTTTATTTTTTATCCCATATATTGAGGAAAAGAAGCAGCGTTTTTTTTCCGAATATAGAGAAATACAACATGAAAACAAAAGAATGAAAAGGTTTTGCCAAGTTTATGATATCATTAATTAATCAGTGTTTAAAAAAAAGTATTTACAATGGTAAATTAAATATGATCTTACGTATAAATATCTTCCGTCTAAAGACGCTTAATGAACATTGCGTAAAATAAAATTTCTTAAGTAACATACTGTCTACCTGTAAAGTCGAGTTTAAACTTCATGCCGTTTGACCCCCACCCCCAACCACACACACTACCCCCACACCCTCTCACCCTACCCCTGGAAAATGCCCTCAAGGGATTTCTTTGCCCAAAAAGGTTGGCACAATAATATGGCATAAATAAATAACAACATAAGTCTTATATAGGAGACAAATACCGCTAAATACTTCAATTACATCAATGTGACATCGCAACTACTTTATCCGAATACCCTAACAAGTATATAACACATAATGAACATAATCGTATACATTATGATATTAAGTCCGACTTAATAATGAATAGTTAGAACTATAAAACAGAAGTTCAAAGAATGCCTTTACTCATCCACGCAGCTTCTATGTATTAAAGATAGTTTTCTGCATGCGTGTGGTGCCAATTTAAATATTGTAAGGCTAATTAACCAGTTAAGATAATGATTAAGGCAATTAGGGCTCGTCGTATAGCTATTAGGCCACTTATCATTTAGTTTTATTGCTCTTTATTACATTCAAATGACTATAAAGTGAATTGTCGTTTAGCGAAAATGGAAATTGTAAATCAGTGTACCTTGAGCTTTTAGTATGTTAAGAAGGCTGCATAATAGGATCTTTGCAATCAGAATGGAATTTTCTTCTTTTTTGTGAACACCAAAATTATTTTTACCGGAAGTTATAATAATACAAGTATACTGTTAGGTCCATACACTTTTAAAGCCGACATTTGTTTGAATTGTTCCGTTATTGGTACGTTTCTCGTTTTTCTTTATTTTCTCATTTTTCGATTTTATATCCCGATTTAGAAAATAAAATGACATTTTTTCCTACATATTTGCTGTTTTAACGTTGAAAATGCATTGTCGTTTAAACGCTGCATGTTTTGTAATGTCTACCAATTTGTATGTTGTTGTTTTTTGTTGTTGTTGTTTTGCTGGTTAGATTTTTCTGATCTCTCTCTCTCTCTCTCTCTCTCTCTCTCTCTCTCTCTCTCTCTCTCTCTCTCTCTCTCCTCTCTCTTTCAATCTCTCTCTCAATATCCACTCAAATTTGAACACCAACATATTATCCCCAAAACGCGGCTTAACTTATAAATGATTTCGCGCCATTTTTTATAATCTGCGAAAAGCGTTCTTTTTTCCCCGCTCTTTTTTCATTGCGAGTAAGTTTTATGATGTAATAGAACCTTGAGGGCCACTTGTGGTCCTATTACGCAACATCAGGACTCCTTACATTTAATTCGAAGCCTCAACGACTCCACAGTAAAAAAAAACCCTTCCAGCGCATACAAAACCAGTATAAATCAATGCGCAATTCGACTGACAATAAACACTATGATGACATTAAAAGTGGCAAATACTTAGCAATGACGAAAGCTAACATATGATGGGTAATACGCCGCTTTCTCAAAATGATCTAGTGCGCTAATCGTTCATTTCTGGACACTTTTCATACATTGCTCATTGCCACTTGCGTAACTATGACTAAATTGCATTTTCTATTCTTGTCAATGTAAAGTTTTCTATTGTTTTACTTTATAAACTGATTAAATATAGTTATATTTGAAATATAAAAATAATATATAGTACCCATTCCTACAACGGCTGTGAACGTAAAGATATTTACAAATCGAATTTTACATTGTTTTTCTCAAGGGGGATGGGGTCTTCTTTTCAAATCTAAATAGGCAAATCTTGTTCAATAGCACAGTCCACTTGGTCATTTTCTAAAGAATAAAAATATGTAGACAAGCTAACCAAAATCACAAATTTTTAGAGTGCTTTCAACCATAGGTTTAAAATTAACAAAAAAATCAAAATCGAAATAATATTTTTAAAGCGGTAAAAACGAAGAAATAGACAATTTCTTACCTGCACACGAGCTTCTGTGAGGTTGCATCGCAACGCAAGCTGTTCCCGCGCGTAAACATCCGGGTAGTGCGTCTTTTGAAACACTCTTTCCATCTCTTCCAGTTGGAAACTTGTAAAAGTTGTGCGATTGCGGCGTTTCTTTTTCTTCGAGTCGCTATCACCATCGTCACCATCGCCATTGTCATCTTTCTTACAAAGATCATCGGTGGAAAGCCGATCGCTAGAATCGTTGGCGGAATCACTAGACCGCGGCGATTTGCAATCATCCGATGCCATTCTTTTCTGGTCAGTTACAGTTATCTCCCTTTCACGCATGACGTTGACATCCGTGTCGAGTTTACCGCCTTGTAGAGTGTCGTCTGTAACCAGTTTTGCTTTCGCCGCTTCTCCGAGTTCTGAAGAAGGAAAATAGGATCAACGTGTGAAAGATATAGAGTAAAGAACAAAACAATGTTGGTTATTGTAAAAAAAAAATGTTGTTTCTTTTGAATGCGTGTTTGATACGTAGACATCTGACGGCACTCGTACCTGTGACACAATGGTCGTCTATTGAGCTAACGTCTGTAGATCGGGACAACATTTTTTTCCTGTGTTTCGACGAGGAAACTGCCTGCTAGGTCTGATAGTAAATAACCATCGGTTATGGAAAACTGAAATAACATTCACCGTTGTTTTAATATTCTCTTCCCGGGGTCCTGTCAGTGGAGTTTTTAACTAGTCAGATAAATGGAGAAAATCTCATTTACCGCACTCGCAGCGCAATCATTCGACGCATCGCTCAAGCAGCAGTGCTTTGAACACCCTCAAGGATATGAAGCAAGCGAAGATTGCATTCTTAAGTAATACGCCAAACTGAATAATAATAATAAATAACGCCGCATAGTCTTCTCTGTTAGGGACCCGAGATTGTTATGTATGTCTTGCGAGATGCAGCGGCTAGACTGGCGAAGTGATACGTGTAGGACTTTTATGATTCGGTTTAGAATCAGCTCCTTGCAAACGCTTTGCGTACGTGAACGGTGTCTGTATAACCTACACGTTAAATAAAATTTACAAGATATGCCTTGATCCCCTACTTCCGTATCTTATAATCCAGAGAATATAATCTTTGAATGAAAAAAAGCAACGCCATTTATAAAAATATTATTCTTGATTGTGAAATTATGGTTTTGACTTTTGAGTTTAAAATATTGTCAATATGCCGAAGTTAATCTACCTCAGATGCATTTGAACAGATGAAAAACATTAATTATACTAAGAACATGGCGGACACGATGTGTTGCAGTCAAAGCGCCTTTTCGTGCTGTAGAGCATAATATTTCCTCTTTAGTGCGATTGAAAAAGACTTAACTTAAAAGACTTAAGACATAATCCATTGTTATATCATTCACATAAAAGAATGTGCGCTCACAACATGTGCTCAAACAAACGAATATGTTACTTAAACACCAACAAGTGAGGAACAGCTACTGCTTTCTTGTCTTGTGAATCTGCGGAAATGGGCTCATAGAAACGCCTAAATGGTTTTTATGAAATAAGTTCAGATAGAATCATCGTTGTGTGTATACTAAAGGTGGGTTCATTTTTAAAAAGATTATTTTATGACCCTTGATACTATAGCTGGATTTTAATTACAAGAGATATTAATATCTGCAGTTTTTATAATGCTATGTTTCGGGTTTGCACCAGCCACAGGAGCTCAGAAAAATCCATTGAAAGTATATTACGTGTGATTTTCTGTTAACGTATGCACAATGATGTTTTTATAGACATATTATGATACTCTTAATTGATTTTTAATTCATTTTGCAATAAAAAAAAGAAGTTTTAAATATCTAAGCGTTTAAATCTTCTTAGATTTCCCTGACGGTTGCCAAAAGTTCTAAGTAATAAATGTGCATAAACGTACAATACGCGTAACGTCAATAAAAAAATCACCATATAAAAGAATTGTAATTGAATATTAGTTGAGATATTTATTGAAGAATATAAATTAAAAGACCGCATACATGAGTCAAAGTGAAATTAAGTTTATCTTCTGTTTACTTATGACCATCTTATCGGCAAATGATCTTCTGAGGACAAATTACTGTTGACAATTCTACTCTTATACTTCCAATTAACTTACGTTTAGAGGGCAACTTACTATTTGTAGCTGAACATTTATATTTACCATTAAGCTCACAATGACAGGATAATTTTCTGTTTACATCGGACTATTTATTCCATCAGTAAACTCCGCCTGAGAAGGACAAGTCTTGGTCAGAATCTATGTATATATAAACACACTTTCTGCTAATTGTTCTTGTGCCAAAACATACCGGGATGGTGTAGTGGCGTTGCGGCCGTTGTTTATTGAACAAATTCCTCCGCAAAATGCTTAATTACGTTAATTAGCTATCCTCGGTCAGACATACTGTTTTCTGTGGATTCTCTGGGTCTAGGGGGGTAAACGGCGCATAAGTAATGACGTCGAGGCTAATTCCCGGCATGCTGAAGGAAACCGGAACAAGTCGACGAGTACCGATCTTGGCCAGTGGTAAACGTTTTGTTTTGTTGTTGTTTTTGTGTGTGTTTTTGTGGTGGCGGTGGGGATGGGGACGGTCAATAGTCCAATGTAACCCACTTTGTTTCTGCTACAAAATTCTCAGAAGCTCTTTACACTAGAGCCATGACTTCTTTCGAAATATTAGTTATTAATGTCTTAGTCATATTTTTAACAACATGGTTTGTGGTTATCCTTCATATATGTATCATATGGAATGATTCTCGAATAAATAATAGTTTAACTGTAACAAGTCTTATTCTGTAACACTTTTGCTGCATCGAGCCAACACACGTTGCAATTTAAGACTATGCCTATCACAGCAATACACTCTTACTGAACCATAAGCGAAAACAACATGTGTAATAAAGATGATGTCGGCCTTTTCGAAGACAAATGTGTTTAATTGACACTTAATGGTGGCTGTGGTGTAAAATCTAATACATTTACGACGAGTGTATTGTTTTCAAGACAGTTAACGCTAATTAATGACGGTGAGAAAAATTAGCGGCTCTAGACGCGAGTTTTCACGCGCATATGTGGCCAGATGTGAAAGTCAACGGAAACAGGGAGAGCTGAAACCTGCATCGATGAATGGGTTATATATAAACAGTGGTGTTTATTATATATTTGAGCGTAACTTAAACATTTTAAGCAGATTAGGGATCAAAGGAAATATCAAAAGTCAATTTACAAAATGAAGGAAATGCATACGTGTGACCGCAATGGCAAGAAAATGTGATTAGAAGAGATTTATCGTCCAAATATTTTTAAATATAAATTTCATAGTTAAGCAAAATGAAATACTCAGATATTATCATATATTTGTAGAAATAAATCATTATTGTCTTTATTTATTGACTGTTACACACAAGAGAATTTTTTAATTAATGCCCAACAATAAATGATTAACAATGGAGTATTAATTAAGATGTTATAATTTTCTTGTTTAAATAAAAGTAATTGATTAAAATGATTGTAAAACCGACATTAACACCTTAAAATATCAATTTCTTTACGTCAACTCATCCGATCTGTAAGAAAACCTTGTTTTGAAAATGCTACGATGTTTGCATTGTCATATAGAAAGTAACCTTTTTGTTATTGATGCTTTCAGTTAGGACGCATTTCTACGATTTCGAAGGTATCCTGCATTGTTTCAACCCCAAAATAACCTTTCAATTTTCTTCCAGACTTGATGGCTATTCTGACAATGAATAGATTTTTAAATACGAAATGTGCGGCGCATGAATACATCACGCGAACTTATATTAGGCCGCGCAGACGAATTTTCTTGATGAATATGTTAAGACAATAATGACTTCTTAATTGTCACGTGGTGTTACTAATAAGTTTTGTGAACTGTTAAAGATACTGAGGATCATGTCTGGGTATAACACTTCGGGAAATGTACATTATCTTCTGGGATAACAACAGTCCCTGGATTATTGTTTATTTGAAAATAATTTATACGAGCAGACAAACAGTTGGTAAAGACAAAGTATGTGCTAAGTCAAAGACGAATTATCTTCCTTAAAAGATATTTGTGTTTAAGTAGTTTTGTGGCTGAAAGGGTGGTAGGATTGCTGGCGCTTGGTCGTTGTTAGTTTTTTGGAGTGGTTCGTATCAATGGTTTGTTTGACATCCGGCTAGCTATAGGAACATTTGGAACTGTTACTTGTTGAAGAAAGAATGTCTTATTTCAAAGCGAAATGAGAAGTGATTCTAGCCCGTTATATAAAGGCAGTTGCACCAGACATTTAATTGTCTTCAGATAGGTTTTATATCAAAGATGGTAGATACAAAATATAGTATAAACTTAATTAAAATGACTGTGGATTCCTTGCAGTTCTTTGACATTTTCCGAAGAGTTTAAATTACTTCGTTGAGTTGCAATATTTTATGTTTATCATGTTGAATTGTCCTGCTCTATCTCAATTACATCATAATCATATATAAATATCATAAAGGCATTGCCATTATTTATTAATTATAAATTAATTATGATCTCTTTTAACGTGTCTAAAAACTTGCTGAATATTAAATTGCATGTATTTGTTTTAAAATATATGTCTGCGTTTAAAATCTAAACCAGCTCTCGTTTTATAGTTTCCCCTTTTAACATTTATATGTTTGTCTTTACATTTGAATCCCTTTAAACATATGTGCAATGTCATATAAACCTATTAATTAACAATGCAACGACGCGGCGGATACTTTTAAAAATCCTTATGGACGAAAATAATATGCACATCATAGTTATATACTGAAATACGCACAAATCATTTATTGCACTATACAATATATGATTACAATTTACGTTCTATGATAAAAGAGGTAAATGTATGAGGGTATCGTGTACGTCTTGCTAATTGATATCAACAAGATATAAACAAAAACTTGCACGCGGTGTACTCTTAACATTAAGCGCCATCTTTTATAAAATGTCACAAACACCCGATGTCAAGAAATATTTCCAAACTCCAAACCGTCATTAAGTATCTTAACATAGGCGTGTTATTTTATTCATAACCTACATAATGACTTTTTTCTTAATGTCATGGCAATATATATTTATTGAGAAAAGTAGACACTAGGGAGAATGATAAGTAAATTAGCGCAAAATAGATTATTTTATCTTTAGCAGTGTATTACAACACATGCAAGTATCATTCCCGCCAGTTACCGACCATTATCTGCCGAGCAAAAGACAAAAGCATGAACCCCGCAAAATGAATCGTAATGAGGATGTCGGGTGTAATAATGCGTATTGGTCAGATGTTGAGTTTTCTGGTATACCGGTGGGTATAGTCCGGACACATAGCCGGTCCGAATAAGGACAGAACTGCAGAGCGTTAGATCTATTGAGCAGGAGGCTGCGGGTTCGAGTATGTGCTGATACATTTATAGCTGTTGTTTGTTTAGTTGTTGTTGGTGGTGTTCTTGTTCTTGTTTATGATTCAGTGCTGGTTATGAAAGTTGTATTAGGACGTCTGGTTCAGTGTATTTATATTCCCAGGTTTAAACATGTTAAATAGAAAAAAAGTCTTACCTATAATTGTGTTTTGAGTATTTTTTTTCAATTTATGTAGATTGAAATCGCACAGAAATAAAAATAAAAATGTGCGTATATTATAAGTAAAAATAAGTCAGATTGTTACATTTTTAGATATTTTAAATTACTTATAGATATAAGATATGCATAAATAAATAAGATATTAAATGTTGTAATATAATCTTTTTCAGTTTAAAGCATATATAATTTAAGCAAAGTATTAATACGATGAGTACTTAATTTAAGTATTGTATATATAAAAGTAACGTAACATTACCGACGTTTACAACTTCAACTATTAATCTTTATGCCTTATATCAAAGCCTCCCATTATCAATATAACATCTTTAAGAACATCATAGATATACTACCAATGATTTTTCATTTATTTTCTGAGAATGGAAATTAAAGTAAAACTACACTTAATATTATAAACAATTAGACCGTATGCCTGCATTGTGCTTATGGGCTATTGTGTTTTAATTGAGCTTAAAAGTTAATTGTAACTTGTTATATTCATGCAGTATTTATCTAGATATTTGATTCTCTTACCAACAATTCGGAATTTGATTATGTCAATTATGTATTTAAATATGTATATATTGTTTTAATTGGTTTAATAGTTGTCTAATTATTTATCAATATAATGTACGCAGATTTTGTAAATTGCAGATAATTAACATTGTTTAAATGTAAATATTAACCAACAATTACTGCAATTATTTAATTGATAAAATTGATAGTCTAATTACATCTACTGTTTATTATATAAATGTATTTTAAATCGTTATCGTTTTGCTTTGATTTAAAACATTTGAAAATTGTCGCAATTTTACAGAAAAAAAACACCTCCTATTGCTGTAATTGAATGTGCGATTTATAAGTTTAAAATGTTAATTGAGTCTTTAAATGGGAAATCCAGTTGCAGAAATGATATCATGCAGATGCATGCTGCAACTAAATCATAGCGGACTGTCTATTCTTCATTTTCCTTTTCTTTCTCAAACCTACAGCAAATAAGAAAGTGCGTATTAATACATACACTGGCTCCACTTACTTAAAAGTTTCAACATCTTCAAACGTGCACTTTTAGCACTGCATGTATTTTCTTCTTTCACTTTTCTTAGCGGACACATACTTTGCTGGTTTTATACCCTGCGCCCCTGTTTTAAATGTCCATTACTGGCAGGGAGTCCTTTAAAAACCATAAAACCCTCCCTCTGCCGGGAGAATATTTAGTCTCACAAACGAGTTGTGTGTTTAGTTTTGGATTTATGGTATTTAATATGTTTAATGAACGCTATGCTTATCTGCGTGTTTTTTTTTATAATTGCGTTAAATATGCTCGAGAAATAAAGTATTTATAAATGTGTGCAGTACTTATTTTCGTGTTGTTGTTTTTTCCATTGCAACTATTTTAATGTTGTGTGCCATTATTTTTACATATATCTATTTTTATATGTCTTGATGATGTCCTGCTTTAGATTATTTTTATTGTTATTTCTGATTTTAAATTTATTCCGTGTACTTCCTGTTTTAGACTTGTGTAGATTTGTTGTTCTATTTTTATGTAGTATCTATTTAATGGGCTTACTATTCGTAACTGGTGATAAGAATTACTGTATTTTTCTTTTTTTCTCTCTCTTTATATTTCTTTCTTGTCATTTATCCCTATTATAATGTATTAAGCCATTCACATTACCACATATTTGTTTTTAGATGCCTTTTCTCCGTTTCAAAATCTTCAATATGTAAAAAACTTTTTTATAAGCTTACACGGGCGTTCGGAATGACAAACTAGCATAAATTTTTTTTTATGCACGTTAATGTTGGTGTTAATGTGGACAGGACAATGCAAATGGAACATTAAGTTATGATGACGATTTTACATAGATACTACGTCTTAACATATGGGAAATATGGAATATATATATATATATATATAGTACAATCATATATATATTTATATATGATTGTACTATTCGTAAACAACTTGAATAATGTAATTAAATGTGTGCATACTGTTAATAATAATGACAGACGAAATAGCAAATGCAGTTGATTCCAGATAATCGGAAAACTTCTGCACACATATTCCGTTTTATTCCATTTAATTGTAATGACTTTGTCTGGAAAATCTAAGGAAAATGTTATTTTAAAAAATTTGCGCATAATTCGCAAAATTATTTATTGCATTATTATAGACTTATTGCATTATCGTAGTGATGTTTATTTCATTGACGTGGTTTATAAATCATAGATGGTACAGACATTGAGCTGGAAACAATGTTGGTCATTATAAAATACATTCGTGATTGACCATATGTGAACTACAGTCTTGAGTCTGGAATAACACAGACATCAACATTGTGAAAGAAAGTTGTGAATAAACTTCGATCACACAGCTAAGCCATTAGAAAAGCCATAATATAAAATGCATTTCTTACCTTTCATGGATTCTTGCATCCGTCTGTATCCCAAAATATCATCAATGGAGTGGTGGTTATACGCCAAAGAGTCGGGTACTGGTCTATCCGAACATAGGTCATCTCGCCCTTTCATGCCCTCCATCGGGATACGCAGCCCATAGCCGTCAAACATGTTTCGATCCACCTTTATCAAGTCTGTCATCGTAGTCATCCTGACGTTCGAATTTGTCAATTAAGATATCCAATTAAACCTTAATTGTTGCTTAATCCGCGAGCCCGCTGTCGTTCACTATATTGTTGATTATTACAATGATTATAATAAAGTAAATGTCCCGAGTTTTTTAGGTTACATACAGGTTACGTTGATGATTCCCCGCTATTATCAACAATATTTAAATATTGTTTCAAATTAGTTTAATTAATCAGATAATAACCTAAATTTCACTCTCAGCCTACTCTTGCGACATAACCATCATCCTATCAAAAGAATTAATACGTCATCACTCAACAGACGTCGTTCAAAGTTCGAACCACCAGCGCAAATTTCAAATCGTAAATCCGCCTTTAATAGGATAATAAAGTGTCACTTTTCTCTTCCCGACCACCGTAAACTGTATTATCAATGGCTTGCACAGTGAATTTCTTCCGTGTAATCAACAAGAAATCAACATACAAATTGAATTAGCTTAGTGTTATGCAGACGATTTATACGCAGCTTCTTTCCCGCCACCATATGCCTGCGAGCGTTTCTGAGAGTTTCGATTCCACACGCAATCTCCGCCCACATTTTCGTTCAGCCAATCAGGTGACGCGATGCGGTACCTGGGGTGTCACAAGTAACCGGAAATCTCCACGTGATGCCGTTCTGGTTTATTCGCAACTAACCAGACGCAAAAGTGGCCACTTATCCCCCAGTTTCTAAAGTCCACTTCAACATCTGATAGATAAATATTGCAGTTTATGTCAAAAGAAGCACTACCTTGTTTTGCGTTTATTTTCATGTCCAAGGGCAATTTTGATAACATACGCGAAAATATGGCACGTAACATGTGTTTACAAAATATATCCAGACCACCACATTTTCGAATTTGCAAAATTTTAAAAACGACTTTATTCCGTTACTTTGTTTGTTTTGTTATTATTTTCATCATCATCATCATCATCATCATCATCATTATTATTATTATTATTATTATTATTATTATTATTATTATTATTATTATTATTATCATCATCATCATCATCATTATCATTATTATTGTTATTATTATAATCAAAGCTATTATATTATTTACCAGTAATACTTTATTTCTGCGCTGCTGCTACTACTTCTATGACTACTACTTCTTTGGCTACAACCACGTCTACACGTATTATTACTACGACTAATAACAACACAAACGCGATAAAAGGGTAAACAAAATATTACCAATATCTTTTAAAAATTACAAATAAACCGGAATCAACATAATAATAAAACCTGGGGAAAAAAAAGACGGAAGAGAACGTTGTGTTCTCGGAATCTTTTCATCAACCCACGTGTTTACCATCGCCGGATAGCTAATACCATTAATTGCTTTTAATATGTTTTCGGTCCCTTTAAGACCAAGGATTCATTGGACGCCTCGTCAAATATGATCGTATGTTGCACTTGTCGGACCGGAATAAATTGTGGCTTTCGGAGTTCTGCACTTGGACATAAAAGATTTCGGAGGGACTTCAATCAGAAAGAATGACCATCCGATTGAACGAGTCTTTGCTTAAGTTCAAAAGAGCGGCATGTGCCTTTGTTTTTCTTCACGTTTCGGTCATTTTGCGTAAACGAGGTAATTAGTAAGGCATAAAACACGCCACTTACGGTTCATTAAAGTTGCTTTGTTTTCTAATATTCTCCTAGGAGAGGACACACTTATAAGATATGATGGCCGAGGCAGACTCGAGAATTGTTGAGGAAATTTTGCGTTGTTGCTGTTGCTCGTATACCAAAACAACAAAACATGTAGAATATTGTATTAAAAGGCTTCGTTTAGTGCGTGTTTTTTTGTTGTAATTGTTGTTTTTGTGTGTGTTTTTGTGTGTATTGTTGTTGTTGTTTGTTTGGGGTTTTTTGTATGTTACAGACATGTTCAGTATGGACGGTAGTAATTTGTAACGTTAACTGGCGCGTAGCTGTCTGTACGCAGATTACGCAGCTGCATAGACACGGTCTCCAAAGAATCAAAACATAAAAAATATATCTGCAATTAAAAACCTCGTATGGGGTATGGTGTATGTTTATTGCATTTAACTATTTCTGCTTTTTGCACTATAAAAAATATGTAAAATTGATCAAGCTATTTAGTAAATTTTCTATAGGTCCTGGTATAGGGCAAGTGGTGTACCATTATATTTCATATCAGAACTTCTAATATAATTCCGTCCACAGGACCAGCAGACATGATATTTTATTCAACTTGTAGTTATGTCTTGATACCGAAACCTCCCCAGTTGCCACCATGTACGGTCTAGAAACATACAATTTTCCAGGGGTACCATACCCCTCTAGCGGCCATACGTACACATCCTATCATGCCTGCGCAACCTCTGATATATGAACATGTATTGCCTTTTTGAGTCAATGTCTTTTTTTGAAAGAACAATCTGAATATGTTATTTATCTGTAAGGCTTCACGCTGTGTATACAAATTCCCTTTTAGCAAGGTAAGTGCCCCGTTGTTAAAAGAAAAAAATATCACAAATCAAAACAAGTATTTTTTAAAACTAAACGACATCGCACGCTTCCTATTGATGAATACCATTTTATTTCTGATGTCTGTTTTTAGGCAAGAAAAAAATTTCATTCGAGTTAAGATAAAAAATACATCTTATTAATGAATGTAAACTATGTTCATAATTTAGTTTTGATTTAGTTTAAATATATTTTATTGCCCAAAATTATTAAAATTTATCTATAAGCCAAAAGAACAAAAACTCATTGATTAAATGTGACAATATTCTACTTAACTGAAACATTGTCTTTATCAGATGCACTATCCATGTATTGCATATATAGGGGATTTAATATGAGTTGTCATTTAATACTAACATTTAATAAACAATTTCAGGAAAAGTGATAGTAAGCGAGCCTATGACAAGCTTACTATCATTTTTCCTGGACGAGTTTTATAAATGTTTGTATAAAATGACAACGAGTGTCAGATTCTTTTTATCACATGACTTTAATCGCTAATATAAGATTTTACGAAATTTTAACAACAATACTTGGTGAAGGAATGGTATGAAGAGATCTGCAATATGATGACCTCGATAACGTCATCAATTAAAAGGCTGTATTACAGTAGTTTAATGTAACACATTGTGTAATAGGTGTATTGAATGGACAACAAGGGGAATCATGTGATAATATAATCTTGACAGCGTCTATAAACCTTTTTGTAAACTCTTCGTTGAATATACGTCACATGTAAGCTATAAACATGTATGTTTAATGGTATAATGTATGAGTATTTAAGGTAATATATAAGTATAGTCGAAAAATGTATACACGCATTGTTTATTAAAACCAATAAATTGAATGTGTATATAAATTTTCGTCAGTAGCAGTCATTCCGTCCATTTAACCATCATCAAATGTGTATAGGCATTACAACGAAAGCAAGAACAAATATTTAAGTGTCGACTTCGTTTCCACTTCCATGAAAGATGTTTTCTTCACATCGTAAAATACGACCTCCATAGCGGAATGGCGACCTAACAGAAATTAAACCAGCGGGAGTTTCAACTCCTACATTTCGGCGCACTGTTAGTACACCGTCGCACAACAACCAGCATCATACAAGAGCACGAGAACCCCCCAAGGTTTCAGATATAAAATGTTATATTTTACTCTGTTTTGAAAGCAAAGTACTTGAAAACAAAATGGGGATATGAACGAAAGCGCCGCAAAACAGTTTCAGGGACATGTTTATTATGCGGAAAAGAAGTGAAAACCTGCTCGCTTAAATTTCGGGTGTGTGAACTTTTTACATTCTAAATGAATGCCGATTCTAAGAAAATATATATTAAACATTTTTTCTCGGATTTAATAAACCTTTGCTTTCTTAACGATTTCCCAATTCTTTCAAAACTTTCATTAACTGTGTTATCGTGTCGTCTTAATTATTGTTAAAGCTACTGTTCCACGTGCGAAATATTTTCAGAATTTGAAAAGTAAAGAGGATCGTCAGCAGAATGTGGCTTTGGCAAATAAAAGTAGTGAGGGTAGAATATAGTATTTTATTGAAAACTGTAGAATCTGTCAATTGCTGTAGATTTGTGCTGTTTGGTGGATTGTTTGTTGTTTTACTTGTTGTTTTTTTTTATTTTCTTTTTTTTTTTTTGCATACTGCAAACCGGTCACATCGGTATACTTTAAAATCTATGTTTGTTGATGCTTTGTAGCAGCAGATAATATATATATATTATATATATATATATATATATATATATATATATATATATATATATATATATATATATATATTCAATTTTTATAATATAAAATATCAAATAAATCGGTCGTCTTCTTTCCCTGATGATCCTTGATAATACACAAAGCATATACGATAGTCAATATCCATCTGTTGATTATCTGTTTGTTAATGTGTTTGTTTATCCGCAGATTATTGTTTATTTTACCGGTAAACAAACATTTCTGCTGTCACTGTCCACTAACCACCAAGTCATCGCGGAAGACAGTGACACTTCAAGAGCGACACCAGAAGGTGTCGCCAGTGTCCTTAAAGCTGTCACATCTGTGTTGTTGTTTTTAATGTGTGTTTTTTTTCTTTCTCGAAAACATATGGTCGGTGGCTTTTGTGGACGTGGGCCTTCTATCGCAGCGTTGGCAGCACTGAATCTGCGTCAACGGTGTGCAATCTTTGAGTACATTTTTTTTTTCTCTAGAAGGAGCATTAAAAAGGTAACATTAAGATATAGAATACTTATTTATAATTATTCAGTTAAGTGTTTCCCCTTTGTCGTAGTCGTTTAGCCATTTCGTGTAGGCTTAATTTAATACTTGCTATCCATGTGAACAATAGGATTCATCTGAAACGGCAGTTTTATACTTGACTATATTTATTATATTAAACACTTACACACTATAATTTATTAAATTAATATTCATAAATTGTAAACTTAAACAATTTCTATTACTTCTGTCTTGCATATTGAAACGCCAAAAAAGCATAACACTATCCATATGTGGGTTTTTTTTCCCACCTATTTACATAATTTTATAGTTAATAAGCCAATATCTGTGAAAAGTAAACAGTAACTTTTGTATTGTCCGTCATCGCAAAAATAAATATTGCCGCTCCAGTGAATGGCGGTAATCGTAAGCTGCCCAACATGGCGGATGCTGTTGACACATTCAAGTGGACTTTATTCTTTTTAACATGTAGTGTCTTGGGCAAGACCAAAAATGTCACATCTGTATTTATACTGTGCAAGATTTTATACAAATGCCTGGTAAGATGCAGATATGTTATACATACTCCAATTTTTTGGGCGAGCATAATAAAATATTCAAATATTGACCCAAAAAATGGACAACAGATATAAATTGTAGATCTGGATTTTTCAGTACAAAATATATGGCTAACTTATAGTTTCTGCGTTTATACTGTACAATTGGGTAGTTTATATGCAAAATATACCGCAATTTAACCACTGGAATCGTTTTATGGCACGAAAATTATAAGTAAGATTTTGGGAATTTCGGAAACTTATTGCATCTCACATTTACTTCATAAATAGAATAATGTTAGAAGATAAGTCAAGCATGAATCGATCTTACAGATTGTTATTGTTCACTTTTTGTAATTAAAGTCAAACAGAAATAAAAAATCTTGTCATTTATTCTGTATCGGTTGTAGAACGAAATTTATTATTTATTAATAAAAATATGTTAACAAACCTTTTATTTGCGATTAATTTTCTTATGCACGGACTGTTAAGGTATTTTTCAGGTAATGTTTAAAGTTTTACAGCTCTGGATTGAAGCAGAAAGTACAAAATATGTAATTAAAAAAACACGTCATTGCATTTTAACAATCCAAAACGTATACGCCCTGTATAATTGTAGGCACGCGTCCAAATATATTTCCGTACTGAACACTGCATTACCTTTCTAGTTGATATCCATTTTTTTTCTATTAAGAACTTAACTATTATATACTTGATGATACTTCCGTTATTACTTACTTTGGAATTATAAACAATACTGAACTTTAAAAACTTTTTGGGCTTTTTAAACAACAGAGATGTAAATAAAATTAGTTTATTCTATATCTATTTTTATGTCTTCGTTTTTCTGACGACTGCTTTTTGTTAACAATGAAACGCTGACTAACACTTCCGTTGTTTGAGCCGCTTGAATCGTACTATTTTATGATATACAGTATGTAATGTAAGCGCTTGCATACGTCAATTTCATCCGGATTCTTACTCGTTTATGACCGTTATCGTATATTGTGTCCGAGATGCTGAGATTACTGTCTAATTATGTATTAAATTTGGACGACTAACTGTGCAATACAACTATGCATTTAATGATCACACGTGGAACAAATCGACTGCATCGATTGGTAAAAAACTGGATGTAGAATAATAGTCAATATTAATATTAATATTCGTTTCAATGTTGGGAGAGAAACGTGAGAAGCTTTAGCTTTCGTTTCAGTTCTGTTTGATTTTTACTTCGCCTTGTATGTTACATTCTGTAAGATATTCGAAATAGAAATATATTATGTACACGTCCTCGTGTATGCAAGGAAGCAAGCGCCACATTTCACACATGTCTGCAACATATTGACACAAAGGTGATAGTGTTTGATCTGTGAGACCACGTGTTAACTTTAGGCACTCCACCGCACCCCACCACCCCACCAACTCTGGGGCCACCAGGTAAGCACCGAGACACTTGACACGGCCTGGTTATCCATCTGGCTAAGTATGCTGAGGAAGGTATTTTTGAAGAGAGCGCCAGTGGCGGAACGGTTCGAGTCGTCGACTTTTAACTTCCGAGCTGTTCACGGCATGGGAACGAGCTTCGATTGGTATGAAATATTTCACAAGTGTCGGCGTCCCCGCTGACCTAATGGGGGTCAATGGTTCTTCCCAGAGATTTGGCCGGGATTTCCTTGCATTAATAATAGATGAATATTGGTGTACTTTCCAAAAAATAAGTATTTGAAAAGATTATTTTGAAATATACTAAACAAAATATTATTTTAGAGGATGATGATTCAAACAGCATTGTTTGGTATATATTATTATGATGAAAGTTTTCTTATTTGTTTATTGTGTTGTTTTGCAATGGTGCTTGGTCGGTTTATATTTGAAAGAATTTGTATAAACAATTTTGTTATCTGCATCTTGTAACTTAAAAATGTCATTTGTTCCTTTGGGTACGTTGAATATTTCCATACGATCTTATTATAAAAATAATTATACGATGTAAATATGTAAATTTTAAAATAGTGTTAAAATACTTTTTTTTTCTAAATAAAACTAACTATTGTATTAAATAGATATTTTATTTGTGTTTCTTTGAACGGCGTATAATTTTTAAAAGGACAGCCCATCTTTTGGCCTTTATATTATGTAAATATCTAATATAGTTATTTTATATTTATGATATTGAATAAACATCCGTAGTCATTATAAACAACCCACACCGATTCAAGAAAATGATGCGTGTGTCGTTTTGCCGATGTATAATACAGGCGAGGCGAGGTACAATGTATGTACAAGTCATAAATAAAAATCTATCTATCCCTATAATACATGTAACATACATATATAACTCTGTTCTGGAGAATTTATGCATAATTCCTGCATAAAATGAATCCTTTGTTTAAGTAATGGCTGTTTATATTATCAACTTAATTGTTACACTTTACAAAAGGTGAAACATTTCGCTTTAAATTCCTATTATTTGCAAATCTACAAATAGGTGCGATGGGGATTTCAGCTTAAAAAGATATCGACGTCGTAGCAGATTACCCGGATGTTCATGTAAAGTGATCTCAAAAGTAGGTGGCCACGTGGTTTTCTTAGTTTTAAAAAAGCTAACTATGTAGCGTGGCTTGGATGGGAAATACCTTTATGTATGATATGTGGTGTGTTATACTTTATTTTTCCAATGGATTTAGGACAACAAAAAATAGCAATTCGCGGGAACATCTCAAGGTAACAATAATTTATTTGTTTACATGGGATTTAAAAAATGGTCCAAACTGTCGGATACCGCCTTTATTAGTGTATTTACTATATACGGGCATTGAAATAACATCTGTATTTTGAAATCGCACATTTGTGGGAGGAAGTGACAAGTGGGTGTGAATGTTTGATTACTGACTGTCCACGTGTCCCCCTCGCTACCGAGCATGTTCGAGTCCAGGTATGTTGACACGTGCTTGCTATGTCCAGCTGGACATCACCCGCTGACTTCTGAATGTACTTAAAATATTTGCGGTTCAACTTTACAGGATACAATATAATAGCACTTGGAATATTGAACTGTATTAAAATTTTGTACATAGACCTTTAATAGTTTCATGTTTATGAATGGGTTTTTTTCTTATTTGTGTATATTTCTAATTGAAATCATTGTGTTAAATTGTGCTTTGTGCATTGCTAGTTATATTTTGTTGTAATATATTCTTATGATACACAATTGTTAAATAAATGTATTTTACCTATAATAATTTGATGTCATACTATGAGCAGATTAATATGATCTTTTTGGTGGTAATTATATATATATATATATATATATATATATATATATATATATATATATGTGTGTGTGTGTGTGTGTGTGTGTGTGTGTGTGTGTGTGTGTGTGTGTGTGTGTGTGTGTGTGTGTGTGTGTGTGTGTGTGTGTGTGTGTGTGTGTGTGTGTGTGTGTGTGTGTGTGTGTGTGTGTGTGTGTGTGTGTGTGTGTGAAGTGCGGCACTTTCATTCATTGAATTTCGGTTATTACCTAACGTTGGTGGATATCAGAATTAATTAAATCATATTTTAAATATTGCTATATCGTTACCTGTCACTTGAAATTGCTACAGTTCCATATGTGTATGTATGAGTTGTTTAATTTAAATGGCATTTGTTACTATGTACAAGTAAAATGTGTCTATTCTGTTGTTTGAATAGGGTTACTGCATATATTTCTCACACATTAACATTTTACGACATTGTAAATCTTTTAATGACAGAAAGGTTTTGTTGTTTCTTGGACAGTTTGTTGTGAGGCAAAAATGGTCCATTGTTAAACAGGACCTACCTCGGCACACATGTTATCTTGTATTTTTATAAAGGACATCCCAGATTTGTTTCAATAAGAAAAAAAGAAAAAGGGTGCATGCGCGCGTATTGGTGTGTGTCAGGGATGGATCCAGGGGGTGGGGAGGGGGTGGGGTGTGCATCCCCCACCAACCAGGTAAAAGCGTAGAGTTGTGAAACACATAAATACTAAGCTATTAAAATAAATTTTGTCTGCTGACTGCTTAGGGCTAAGTAAGGGTCCGTAACTGTGTACGTATATCCAGTATTTATTGTGATAAAGTGGAATGGATCTTGATTCATACCCCACACACACACACCCCACCCCACACACACACCCCACCCCACACACACACCAAAATTTTCTGAATCCGCCCCACGTGCTACATGCTAATATGTCCATGCAGCCACGATGGTTCGTTTCTGGCATGTTATTTTGAGATGACAGGCCCTTGTTATGGTGTCTGGTAACTGGACCCGGGACTGAACATGAATCTGTAACATTCCTGACCTCAACTCACTAAAATTATTCAATGACAATGTGTAATAAAATCATTTTATATATTGGACTTCTGATACTTAAGCAGGGGTTTATTTCACTATAAATATCTTGTTGTCTAATTGACATGTAGGCTTAACTTAACAAACATTAAATATTGTTTTCTAGACATCCAACATGTCTGCAATACCGTGACACGCAGGTGTGTTTATTTGACCATGTGACGGAGCACTGTCCATGTGACCACGATGCCTGCTTTAGCCCAGGTGTGTGTTTCTGAGATGACACCGGTTTGTTATGTCCATCTGGATTGTGATTAAAGTGATAAGATTAAAGCAAAGTCCCGGACAAGTGGGGTTTTTTTCTGAGAAAATGCGACAAATAATAAATCGAGATATGTTATTAATAATTAATTGAAGTTTGTATTTGATGCCTCGTCGGATACCCACGCTCGCCTATTCCGTTTTACTACATTCGTCGACCGTTGGTTTATGGTACATTTTCTGTTGTCTTATCGAACTGAATAGAATAAGAATTGTTCAATCATAATACTGCTTACAAAATCCGCACTCTTTAGCGTGGAGACTAGAAGTATAACAATTACGTCGCCATTTTTGACAAGTCTGTCGAAACAAATGAAAGAACGAGCTTTATCATTGGACTGAAATCTTCATCGGACTATGAAGCGACCTATGTAATTTCATTACCAGAAATGGCGAATAGTGCACTCAATATCCCACGGGCGATGAATGTAGAGTAACGGAATGGATCGGTCGTGAGTGTCCGACGATGTATTTTATGTTATTTAACATCGTTGTGCTCAATGCATTGCTGACGAATATTAAACCAGACTGGTAAAAAGTAGCATAGAAAGTGACTGCGACTGTATACATGACTGTATACCTCGTTAAGTTTTTATACTATTTTGTACATTATATTATAATTATTTATACCATAACTATTTATATTATAAAAGTTTATGAATATTGCAATTGTATTAGTACTGACACATGTCAGCGAGAAATTGAAAAGCAGATGTGGTTATTTGATCCGTCCGTGTGGCAGGGAACATGCTTCAATCAATTTTGAGTTGACACGCCCTTGTTTTGTCCATCTGGTTACTAAATATGCGGGTCCTGTTGTAATGATAAATTTACAGAACCTAAAAAAACCCATTTAATATATTAATATTTTCTATTAACTACCTATTTTCTATCATAATATTAAAATGAAATTATATCACGCAGTAAATATAGGCAACGTCTGGGACCCAATCGAGATTTCAATCCATTGCGAAAAACAGAATATAGGAGAAATGTTTGCTAACAATTTCAGGTTGAAGAAAACAACGACATTTTCAGCATGTCCACATAAGGCAAGGCCTTAGTATAAAGTTTTAAAGTTTTCTGTAAACAATAAATACTTTCGCGAGTTCTTAAAATCAAAGGATTCTTGTAAATTAGATAACTTGCCTTACCTTCTAAATCTGTTTGATGGGGTATCTTTTTTATGACATAATTCAACAAACATTTATTTTCAAACCTCATATTTTACTTAGAAAATCGACTCGTACTCCATAGTAATGCTTAAGATTATAACATCGTTAAAATAACATTTATTTCGAACTAATTGTCGTATGTCTAAAACAAAAATGCATCTGGCATTCAAATAATGCAATTTATTTTTTAAGACATGATAGGTAAATTACTTGGTAAAACGTCTTATCATTATAAGCTGTGTTCTAATACCCCGAACATATGCCAATGAAATGGCCTTTGTACCTGCACCGCGTGTTGCGCCGTGAACTTTTCGAAGATGAAAGCAAACGCATGATAACTATTATTAAATGGACAATTTCGGAAAAAGTTCAAATCTAAACACAATCTGCTTCCTCGATAATGATCACATAATTCAACTGATTAAGCAGGCAATTTCTTCGACGGTGCGCCTGCTAATTCGGATGGCGCGACAAAAAAAAAAGACAAAAAAAACGCGAAAATTCATGACAACGATTTAAGGAATTTGGTATTTTTTACTGTGCGAAATAGAAAGAAACATATTATGATAACGCTAGGCTGAACTCGTGAAACCAAATTGAAAATGACGAGAGCGCCCCACCCCCACCGCTTACCACAATCCCTCCAAGGAAAAAAGATACTATTTTAAAAAATCTTTGCACGTTGTGACTGATTGCGTGCGTCGTCATTTGTACAATCAGTGGGTAGCTCGACGGTATATTACGTAATCTGCATAAAAATCACCGACGACCCGGCGAGTTAAAAAACTGAAGCGATCATTCGGAAGATTGTGGCCGCCGGTATCGGTCGACGGTACTACCCCGATAAAGGTCGCCAGCGGAGCATGTTTGATAGAAGCTCTTTGATTAGCCCCACATGCACTGTGTCTTTATCAATGTTCTGAGGAAAGAAGAAAATCTGCACAATGTCTATTTTGTTATACTGGAAATAATGAATAATTATTAAGTTATTTTAGTTATTTAGATATTTATTAGTCATCGTTTATTTACTTCGTTAAGAACAGACACTTATAAGTTTCTGTAGTCCGCTTTTTTCCCCCCAAATTATTCAACTTTAAAGACTATTTAAGGGAGGACTTTCCCGCAATAGAATGTCTCTTAAAATTGTGTAAACATACGAGGTAGCAAACAATATTTAAGAAATACAAATACACTATACTGGACCGTTCAAATGACTGCCCCCGTCCGTTTCCAGAAAATACACGCAGTTATAACTATGCATAATATAATGAAATCATGAATATTCATAGAAATGTCGGTCTACGACGCGGCGTCACCCGCCATGATATGCGTACGGACTAGGGATATGGACCGCTCCTGTGGCTTCGTTTATCTATAGATGTGATGAACCCACAGGAAAGATATCGCATGGCATGTTCAATGCGAGGATGTCAAAGAAGCCAAGTCATTAGGTACACTTTCATTTAAGATTGATAATAGTTGCAAGTATGAGAGAAGGGAAGAGAGAGGGAGGGAAGAGGGGGAGAGAGTGAGACTGGCAGAGAGAGACAGACACACAGAGAGACACAGAGAGAGGCAGAAATGGACGGAGAGGAAGAGAGAGACAGACAGACAGAGAGACAGAGAGAGAGACAGGGAGAAGCGAGTTGAACGCGTATATATTTGTTGTATATTTCTGTAGTGTGTGAGGTTGTGTTGTTTTTTCTTTTTTGCAGATACAGTTGACATTTATTCTGATTTTTTCTCTCTCGTTTTTTGCCTTGTATACAGTTTTTAATTAGAGAAAAAATATAAATAAATGTTTTGATCAACATAAAAGAACAGTTGCAGTTAACTTTTTCAGAAAAATATCAACACAATTAAATATAAATATCCAATAAAAAAAATAAGAAACACATACAGGCAGACAATTTACATAATATAATATCAATGTAACTAAGACCAAATTTTAAAAAATATAGCTGTTTCCCATTTTTAATTATTTTCTTCTTGAAAACTAGTATTAAACAAAATAACATTATTTCATACATTAACAGACCAGTACATGTTTTTACATGTATTTAACGAATTTCCATGACGTTCATTGGCCAGATTGATAGTTATAACGCCTGTCAGATTAATGCGCTGTATTCTTCAACTGAGTCTATGCGACTACCAAGTTATAATTCATAAGAAAGCATCATACCGACAGTGGCACTGTGACACAGGATAATCTTGTTATCTGACCACTCACGCCGTCAGCCCATTTTACGCCTTAGAGTGCCACCAGGACCCAAGACATCTTAATAACAGTGACACGACAGGCCTCCATTTGTAGTGCCACTGGCGAGCGTGTTCGAGCCTTTGCGGCAAATCAGGATGAGCCGACAATCTTACAGCCAGGCCGCTGGGCCATTTACGTTACGTTACTAAAACATGACAGGAGAGGCTCCTCAAAGTTTAAGTAACATGCGCCACCCAGGGGCCAAGAATACAGAGATCCCTTCACCGCAGGAATGAAAGGGATTATTTTATCATGGGAACGCGGACAATTTATGTTATTTTAATGCCTTTTCATTATGTATGTTTTATTGTACAGGTATGAATATTTCGATCGTCTGAAAGCCAGCGTAATTAACCTCGATATAATGATAAGCATCGGTGAGATAGGCAGTAAACCAGGAAGATGGCTATACCATTATAATAATTTAGAAATACATAGAGAGCTGTAACTGTCCAAATCACACGTTACGACATAGCATGCTCTTTAAAGCGGTCACGTTGTTTGTTTGTTTAATTTTTTTTAAACTGTGCAGCGTGGCTCAGACAGTAAATGCATGTTTGTAAAGAACGAATTCTGTGTTATGTTCCACTTTAAGCATTGAGCAATAAACAGCATTTCGCGGGATTATGGGTAAGGTAACAATAATATAATGGTTGTTTGAGAAAAATCTGGCCCAACCTGTTGGGTACCACAGTTTAAGTGACAAGGTCACAGTTTTTCGTAGATACACGACACATAGAACCACGTGATCTTCACGCACTTCGTATGTAATTAAAAATTATACGTATCTTTCTAGCCAATCAGCGCAATGTTTATAACTGACGTATACACTGGACGTCATATCGTACTGTAATTTGGAAATTTGGTTGACAAGCGACGCGTTAGCAACACTTTTGATTCTTCGAGGTTTGAGACAAAACAACATTATCACATATTATCACATATTATCTTGAAGCCATAAGTTACATTTTTAATTATTTAGCGCGCTTTAACAAAGTTTTGCATAAAAAAGCTAATTTGACAACCTACTACCAGATCGGTTTTTAGTGACATTAGCTGTCAGATAACTCGCTACACCTCTTTTTCCTGGTTGGAGTAATATCTTAGCCATGGTTCTTCACAGGAAGTGGCAAATAGTTTCCACACGGAAAGAATATTTGTACCAGATTCTGTATTATGTTATTTATAACGAAAGTAGAAAGTAAATAAACAATCCTGACTGACCAATATTAGAAGACTTTTTAAACCAGCAATACGGTCCGTGTATATGCCGTCTTTTCTTTTTTTCGTTTTCGTTTTTCAAGTTTAAAAAAAAACGGAAAAGGTACATAATGTTCTGTTTTGTTTTTGTATATCGAATTGAAAAAAAAAAAAAAAAACGAAATATATGTATTCCAAACCGTTTTCCTAACGTTTTCCTGCGCTGCGATCAGCACCAAATAATATCAACGCCAGTAAAGATGAACACCGCACACTTATTTCTGGCCCCCATTGAAACTTGTCTATCGTGTCTTGCTAGTTACTTCCCCTGCCGGACCAAGCGATCGCAGCGCGACTCGTTTATTGTTTTTCGTTTTGTGAAGCGGTTAATGGTTAACGGTTAGAGTTCTCCTTTTTTAATCTACATGTTTACGTTAGAAAAAAAAAACGGTCTGAAATACATATATTTCTGTTGTTGTTGTTTTTTAATTCGAAATGTAAAAACAAACAAAAAAGAACATTCTGTACCTTTGCCGTTTTTCTAATGTGTGTGTGTGTGTGTGTGTGTGTGTGTGTGTGTGTGTGTGTGTGTGTGTGTGTGTGTGTGTGTGTGTGTGTGTGTGTGTGTGTGTGTGTGTGTGTGTGTGTGTGTGTGTGTGTGTGTGTGTGTGTGTGTGTGTGTGTGTGTGTGTGTGTGTGTGTGTGTGTGTGTGTGTGTGCGTGTGCGTGTGTATATATATAATAAACTTTTGGTGGGCAGGGGCGGGTATGGATCAAGGTCCAAATCAACTTTAACACCGGATGTGTGTATATATATATATATATATATACACACACATCCGGTTAAAGTTGATTTGGACCTTGATCCATACCCGCCCCTGTCCACCAAAAGTTTATGGTTCCGCCCCTGGTATGGCAGAAACGTACTAGTACGAGGGAAAACATTTGGCAATGTGGACCTTATTTACAGCCTGAAGTGTTCATAGTTAGCAATGTATGGTCCGCATTAACGAGCACACTTGAGCAACATAATCTTTATTTATAACCGTTTAAAGGGCCATTCAAATGCATTGTACAACAGATCACTATTAGGATAAGATGTAAGGCATAACAATCCTTAAAGATGCTATCCGACAGTTAGCCTATATCAAATACATTTAACAATACCGATCCACTGCTTTGGGGAATTTGGGCATATTTTTTGTAAAAATTCATACTTCAGTCCTAATTAAAACGAATTTGAACACTAACCGAATTGTTACACAGAACTCATCGCAAAAAAAAAAATCTTTTTTTTTTTAACTGTATAAAAATCGATAGTGCTCTTCTGAAAACAGATATGGACGCCAGAGCGGATTACCCGGATGGTTATATAACGTGATCTCAAAAGTAAGTGGCCACGTGGTTTTCATTTTGCTTGAGCTATTGTGTTATTTGAGAAGAACACTGTTGGTCCAATCGCGTATTCTGCCTTTTAACTGCTTTAAACGGTTTTATCATTCAAAATGTCAATTTAAATTTTAAAGCGACTCGTCCACATTTGTTCATATTTGCACTTTTTAAATTCTGCTCAGAATAAGTTTTTTTTTCGGTCGCCAGATACTGCGTGTTAGCCTTTATGATCTTGTAGTGCAAATGTTTAAGTGCTCAAAACGACTAAAATAAAACGTTTATTCTTCTCACAAACCAAGAAATATAAATAATAAAAGATTACTTTTGCTTTTGTCGCCACAGTCTATCATAGCCGATAATTAAAACGGGTATTTCCGTTAATTAAACGCCGTTAATTAAACGCGCCGAAAGTAAACGGTGTCCTCGGTGTTTTTACAAGAAGAGAAGAATTCTAGATTTGCAATGTTCCATCCTACGGGTTAAAGATTTTCTTTTCCCTTTTCTTTCCGAATGAGACAAAGCTGGCCTTTCTATCTTTCGAGTCGGGCTTCCTTCGCCCGCCATTGTTATTTACGAATTAAGGCACACGGACGAAAAGTAAATGCGGATCACGGGATAATACGAACGCTTACGTAACAAATCGGGACATTCTGGAATTCGACCGAAGTAATTTCAAATCTTTTACGACCCCCCAGTGTAAAAGATTATATAATTTTCATTATTTTTATTGACTCATTTGAAATAATGATAACATCTATGGACAAACAGTCATTATATATTTCATATAATGTATATGAAACGTTATTTGCACCAAATTTGATAATGGAATAACAAACCAGTTGCTTCTGTATTCAACATCGAATAATGGCATAGAAAATAAGTCACTAGATAGTATATGGACATGCTGTATTATCGTCCGTAGGTTGAGATAGTCGTCCTTTTTAGCCGCTGAAAGTTAAAAAGACAACAGTATATGGTCGGACTGCCATGACATACGTCCGGTGTATTAGGACATCCGTTGACATTGTGCACATGGATGAGATGCAGATGCAATAATTAAAACAAAAATTATATACAGTGCTAATGTGTTTTTGTCACTTTTACATTTACCCTCAGTTTGTATGAATTTGTAAAGTTCCTATTTAAATATCTTTGGCACGTCCTATAGGACCATTTCTTAGTTTCCTATTTCTATAAATGTGTCATGTACGAATTAAAAACTGTGACCAAGTCGCTATTGTACGTTTTCAAATTCGAAAAATGTTGTTTAATTTAGAATATAAATTATCTTAGGCGATGTAAGTTGTTAGGATTTATACTAAACGAAGGCATCTGACTAGGAAAATAAATTTAGAATGTGTTTTATCAGTGGCTATCTTTTCATGTGGGGTAAAAATTACTTCATTAACTTGACAGACAGTACAAAAAGCGCACTTCGATTAATTTATATTTAAAAAAAAGGAAATAATTAGGCAAAAGGGTGCAAAATACCTTCAACATAATTATATTGTAGATATAGTCACTTATAAGGAGATAGAAATGTTAAAATAACTTGCGAAACGGCGACTAAAGTACATGTAGTTTAAAAAGTGTGTATATACATATATACATTTCACCTCTGAAAATAAACCATACGGTTAGAGTCGCCATTGTAACACCCCAGCCCCTAACCGCGTAGATGTGAAGTTCCAGTCGGGACGAGGACTATCTTGGGGAATGGGTGGCCCAGCTCACTGCTGACCTGTAATGCGCTGCTGGTTCTACCTTGAGTTTTGCTGTACCATTGTTTATAAATGGGCGTCGCCAAGATGGCAGCAAAATTGTCGACCAGACAGTATTAAATCAATTTTAATGAAATCCTACCGCCAATTCATTAACTAAATTTAAAAAAAAAACAAAAACATATGCATGGTCTTTCTCCAAGTTTTAGTAGGCTTTTTAGAAATCATTTTAAAAAAGCGGATAGAGTATCACCTTCAAATACATAAATGTCAAACAAAAATTCCGAAATGTTCACACAAACACAGCAACCGGAAGTCGTGTGCGTTTATTAAGTGGATGCATGTTTTTGCTTGTTTGTTCTACTTACTAGAAAAGTAGTTCCGGCACGAGTCATGGACTGTGCTTGGATCATTTATTACAGAAACGTTGGTTCTTCTCCTGGTGATCAAACATGATTATTACTGACAGCCAGTTGCTGCGACCAACAACACGTGCTCCGTGACGCAATCTCATGTTTATTTTGCGGCTCCCGGTGTTCCGCGAATCCGCGTGCGCCAGACTGTAATCTGCGGACCCTTGTAACACAATCCCGGCTACCTCGTCTTTGGTTTATCCGTGGCTACCTTTTACCTCGACTCCCACACGTGGTGAAAATATGTTGCATGTTTCTGTTACGTCCGAAACTCTGACCCCAGCCAAGTTTCAGCTGTTTGTTTGACCTGTGGATGATGCCCGGTCAAAAGGCACCACCCCTTAATGAATTCTGTCTGTCTGCACATTTTAGAAGATAATACTACTGTTCCAGCCATTTATTTACGTGCAAAGCGTATCCGACAATTTGTCTATAAGAAATACATGCCACAATATCTCGCCTCTGATATTTGTTGGATTTATGCATGAACTCATTCTTAAGTCAACATAAAGACGATTTTTAATATTTCTTTAATCGCTAGTCATTATAAATCGTAAACTAAATCTCTTATATTGTTTTTTGTTTTTAAATTTATAAAAAGGACGATAGGGATTTCGGCTAAATTTAGATGTCGACGTCTGGCCGGATTACCGGGATGATGATATAACGTTATTTTAAAATTAAACGGTCACGTGGTTTTATTAGTTTAAAAACGGCTATCTGTGCAGCAAGGCTAAGATAGGAAGTACGTGTTTGTAATGACGCGTGGGGTGTTACGCATTACTTTTCTCATGGATGTAGGACACAAATAAACAGCATTTCGCTAGACTTTCGGGTATCAGTAAATAATTTCGCTTATTTGAGAAAATATCACTTGGCCCAAACTGTTGGATGCCACCTTTAATAAAGCCTTATGGTCAATAAATCTCTGCATCAGTAACTTTAATACAATGATAATTGTTTTGTTTGTCTGTTGTTGTTGTTGTTGTTGTTGTTGTTGTTGTTATTATTATTATTTTGAGGTGGGTGGTAGGGTGGTGATGTTACTGGATGTTATTTATTTTAGTAGTTTTAAGTAGTTTTGGTGCAATCATACATAAACACATGCTTAATAGAAGATACCAACACATGCACACTCTCAAGCGCAATATGCGCATCCACGTGGACAAAATATCACGGTTGAAGTCATTAACGTGTAAATTGTTTTTGTGATTTGCACCGAAAAGATAAACGAGTAAATTAGATGTGAAAGCCTGGAATGCCATCATTTTAGCACAGGTTATTTACTTCCTTCAAAAAAGTGTATAATCTAAATTTCTAGTGTTAAAAATTACAATTTGGTTAAACAGATTCATTCTAACGAAATAACAGTTTATTCGCAAAAACGACTTCAATTAAATGTTCTTCGTTTCGTACTAAACGTAAGAACATTTCGTATAAACCAAACATTAATTCGTAAATGTATTGTAACATTCACCCTCAGTATCATTTCAAGCACATAAGCCACAGTTCTTAAGGACAAAAAAAAACTAACAAGTTATATGTATGCATAATTTACAAACCCACTACTTGAAGGTGCCGGTGGCCGAGCGGTTAGACTCTTTAACTTATTGGCCAGGTTCGAGTCCCCGTCGGGGCGAGAACTGGGGCGTTTTCCAGCTAACCTGCGGTGCACCGGCGGTTCTACCCAGATATAAGTCAAAGGTATTCCTCCACCAATAATTAGTTGGACGTCGCCAATATGACCAGAATTATGTCGGTACGATGAACAAAAAATGCTTCTTCGGAGAAACTCAGTAAATCCGCAACCTTGACCTTTATTCCCGAACAAAGTACATGTAATTGACTATAACGGTGTTGTACGATTTTAACGATACTTTCTAAAGAAAATCATAGCGGGGCGGAAAGCAACGTTTAGGTATATTTTGACAAAGTTTGTTTTATCCTTCTTGACGGATATTTTCCAAAAGTGTGTGTTTAGTGAGCAGATCGGGTAATGCATTTTAAATATATTTGTATCTGAACTGTTTGTTTTAATTAAATAAACTAATGTCCATTGTGTTCAACAAATTATGCGAACTATTCCTGTTACGAATTTCTTGAACGTGTGTGTTAAATTAATGATATATGATTATACGTGCTTTTGGTAGGCTATTAAATTAAACTGTTTATTGTGATTTTTAAATGTGTTAATTGAATGTTATATGTTTATGCGTATTTCTTTATTAAAAAAACTGTTCATGGCAATTCTTTATCATGTGTGTTAATTGAATGATACACGATTACACGTGTTGTTGATGTTGTTTTAGTTTTGTATTAACAGAAACTGGGATGGGATGGGATTAGCCGGCATTTTTGCCGATACTGAGCAGCGACATTGCTATCATTATAGCACTGGGGCACTTATGTGGTACCCAGGGACTGAACCCGGCCGGTCCATTATACTGATACCGACGAGTCAGGTGTAATGCTGTCCCTTAGCACCGAGCGTTAGGAGGGAAGCCACTTCTACCAACTTTAAAGTCTTTGTTTTTGAACCCACGACCTTCCGATCCGCAAGCCGACGCTCTACCACCTGAGATATTGCGGCCGGTTAACAGAAACTGTTTCCTCCAATTCTTGAACGTGTGTGTTAATTTAATGATATACGATTATAAGTGATTTTATGAATTAAACGAAACTGTTTATAGTTTTAATATGAAAAATAACAATGTGATATCAATATCGTTACTTACTACGTACAAAGTGACTGTAATACCATGCAGCAAATTGAAAAAAATGATTAAGTAAATATAAAAAATAAAGATACACACGATGAAAAGTCTCTTTTTGGTGCAAAACGCATTTTGTCTTACATTCTTTGAGCTGTCTTTAAATTTATTTTACTAAAAATTTCTTAAATTTTAGAAAAAAGCATTTACCATTTGAAAATTGTTGTTTGTTTTTTTGGTTTTGTTTATTGCATCTAGAAAAAACGACTTCACTACACAATCAACCCTGAAAGAAAGGAAAATTTACCAAAGTTATTTTGAGCGAAATAATCAGAAGGTCTATTTTTATTTCACATCACAATTAAATTACATATCTTTTAAATTTACTTACTTCTAGGCACAAAGACGATAAACATGAACTTCATGCACTCACGCAGAGTTGGCTGTCAACGCCAGCGGGATGTTTAAGCTGGCTTGACATGACTTTAACGATGTTATTTATTAGCTACGTAATTCACTACGAACTTCAGTTTTATTTTATCAAAATTTTCCCAACTGATTTAACTTTATTCATTTTAATTTCTACACTTAAAAAAAGAAGAAAAAAAACTCGCATCAGCCAAGCCCCCATATACAAAAATGACAGTACTGAGATCTAATCTCATCTACTTCAAATGGGCATAATTAATAATTTATATAAGATTTATAAGATTATCATACAATGGGGAACATTGGTGACACGGAAGTTGTCTCCCTTGTAAGATAATATCCGATGTATTTCAAACAGTAGGTAGGTCCTTTTAGTTGGAATTCTTTGACTTTATCGCTTGTTTTGTTTTTTGTGTGTTTTTTGTGTTTTTTTTAGATTTTGCAATTATAAACAGTGAAATGTCTAACTTTTGCATAAATATAAGCTTAACATCCATTTACATACTTTAAGAGATTTGTTTTTTAAATATATATAAATATATATATATATAAAATGGAAGTGTCTGTTGATGATGGGTATCACAAGAAAGGCAGATAAGTCAACATATATTCCATAGAGAACAAGCATAAGAACCGAGGAAAAAACAAATGAAAAGACCTGCTTGCATTGAGGGATTATTCAGGGGAGACTTTTCACACATGTCCCTCATTAAATATTACGGTTTTTTAACCCACTTAAATCATACCCTTGGCCCTGCTGTAATGTAGAAGTAAGTCAACAGATCTGGAAAAAAATATTCAATTATCGTTTACAATTTCTTGTTTAGTAAAAATAAACAAAACAAACAAATACTCAAGTCATTAAAATAGCTTAAGTTAAAAATGTTAATTGTGAACTTATTTTTTTTTTTACTAATATAATACGTTTCAATTATACTTCTAAAAATACTACAATCAGAGCTGCGGATGGTTGTTTCAAGCTCGCGCAGACTTCGCTGCTATCTTATGCGGTTCAACAACCCTAATACTCTCTGTACGGTGTTATCAATTAATAAATTGTTAATTACGACTTTTTATGTCGTTATTTTGTTCAGATGAATCAAGATCATGTTATATTAACACATTTGAAAGATGCTCATCTGAACGAATATATTCATGTTTTGTAATTTTCTAGCGTTATGATTCCATACGTGTATTATACAGTCAAATATTAGATTGCATCATTACATTCTGATTCATTCAGTTATTTCTATTTTTCTTTTGCATGATTTAATATATCTTTTTCTTTTGCATAATTTATAAGTGATGTATTTTTGGCAATTATCCATTCAGTATGTTTTGTGTTATCCCGAAGTGTCATTCTTAAAAGGAGAAGAAATAAACAAGATAAAATGAAGTAGAATTAAAATAGTGGTATTTTTCGCTATAAAAAAACACAATAATTAATCGAACGCCCATATCATGGCAATGCCTACCTAATTCTGTTTGGTTTGCTAAAACTGCTGAACGGCATACATTTCATCCCCAACCCTCTACGCAGAGTTATCGTTCGTTAAGCTGACGCGAACTTACAGTGAAAAAGTGTGCACACATTTTACTGGCACTTTCCATGAATTTTAAGAATCGCAATTTCTTAGAATGATCATTTATATGTTGGGCGGTCCAATCATATTCACGGCGTTTAAGCATATCGGTACCCTTAGAACCGGCTCCTTCTTGGCGAAAATATCTTAAATTTTTATGTAGTGTATGAGCACTACTGTATTTTAGTTTAGCATGTTTCGACAATTTTTGTGCAAACAATTCTAAAGGAAGCTGCACAAGTTATAGCATCACTGCTTAAACGTCGACCTTAGCATTTTTATCAAAGAATGTAAAATTTACAAAGCAATGTAGCATGGAACCTGCATTCATCTCATTATTATTATTTCTGACTATTTAAAAAAAAAGATGGTAACTGGGCTCAATTTAAAGGTGGTATACGACATTGTGCCTATATCAAGTACATGTAAGAATACCTGAACCCCTATTTTAAGATATTTGTGGATAGTTTCTGCAGAAATTCGTACTTTGGTCCAAACCAAGACGATATTGAATAATCATTGAATTTTAAGGCTGTACAACTGATTAAAAATACTCGAAATGTTCAATCTATCCAAATCTATAAATAGACACGATTGGGATTTCTGGTCAAAATAGACATCGACGTCAGAGCGGGAGGATGATATATCGTAATCTCAAAAGTAAGCGGTGACGAGGCTTTCTTAGTTTAAAAATAAATAATTCTGCAGCGTGGCTCAGATAGGAAATACATGTGTGTATTTTTGATTGAGGTGTTATATTTCATTTTTTCGCATAGGTGTAGGACAAAAATAAATAACATTTCGTGGGGTCTGTTCTGCCAACAATATTTTTTTTACTGTTTGATGAATACAAATTTTGTCCAGACTTTCGGATACCACATTTAATAGAAAAAACACGTTGTAAGGTCGAAAATTACAGATGTATGCCACTTTGTGCGTAAATTCATGTTATGTACAAAGGAAATGTTCAATAAAATGATAAAATACCACTGTTGTATGATCCAGGTCCTTTTTAAAGTGAAATGGTTTAATAAACAGTCAACTGAGCTGAGTAGAAGTTGCGCATGATCGTTCGGAACGATTTGTGGAGGAAAGAACAATATGCGTGTACACATGGAAAACTTTAATATTGTAGTATTCCCTGGTAAATATTTCTTAAATTAGATGCATCCATTCGGTTGAAAATTATAGGTTCATTAGGCTGACCTAGATAAAATGTATTTTCACAAAGAGGTAATCTGTGCTTTGAAGAAGGTACCGATATGCGTGATATACACTGTGACTTTTTGATTCTGAAAAAAATCTTGGCTTCAACATTTACACTCTACGGGTGCCTATCACGGCCTCACGCAGAAATCGTTGTAACTCCACTGGCCTCACAACCCCAGTACGTTTCGGTACGATGTTATTTATTAGCTTCGTAATTCACAACCCACTTAATGAAAACGTTTCATGATTAAAATGTCATTAAGCGGATTTCTTAATTAACATGAACACCGCTGATTAGATTGAGCCTCGCGGCAGCAGCAGTCAAATAAATTAAAACGGATATCACGATTTTTTATGGGGGCAACCTTTGACATAAGATACATTTGTAAACTTATTACTAAGCCCATGTTCTGCCATATTTTTGGAAGACCCATACTCCAAAGCTAAATAACTCAAATTGTATGTATAAAAAACACAATAGTTAAAATGGGCTGTCCTTAGTTAGTCAAAGTGGCATTTTTTAACTTTTGTTCACAAAAGTAAAACTTTGCTAGGCCACAAGGAATAATAAAATAAAATACTTCTTGTGAATTCTAAATTATAAGTGAATATATATATAAGTGAATATATATATATACATATATATATAGAGAGAGAGAGAGAGAGAGAGAGAGAGAGAGAGAGACGAGCATGCGGTAATATACGACATGTTTATATACGTCTGGTATAAACAATACGCTGATTAGCTCGATAGTGATAGTTTAAATATATACAAATTAAATATATTAAACAGAAATTATCTGACAATAAATACTTATTAGGAAACAAATAAGGCGGAGTTCCTTGCTTCCCGTGATATCTGAAACACACAAATGTTCTGACCCAAAATCCGCCAAATAAACGAGAAAAAGCGGCGCCAAGAAATTAGCCGACGTGGCTACAGGGGCGGACCCAGAACCTTTGGGCGGTGGTGGTGGTATGAATCAAGATCCATTTAATTCCATCGCAGAGAGAGAGAGAGAGAGAGAGAGAGAGAGAGAGAGAGAGAGAGAGAGAGAGAAGAGAGAGGAGAGAGAGAGAGAGAGTAATTTGATCCTTGCATGTCAATGATATTCCAGTTTCGACAGGTAAGCATTTGGAGAAATGATTTACAAAAATATGTTCGCCGATGGCAGAATATTTTATAAAGTTTCAGCTGCATTAGCTTCTATAGCAGGAACAATATACAGTCTATGCTAAGCAAGTAGGTAGCGGAATAGTACAATGTCACCAAAAGCTAGACATGTCAGTTGCTCAATAAAAGGTCAAGAGAAATGCAAGTTAACAGTCCGATAAAATGGAAAGTCATTGAATCAGTTTTACACTTACGAAGTTGGAACTGTAACTTCTGCACGGTTTGGTTTCAGATGAGTTACGTGAGCCAATGGGCGCAGAAGACACGATTTGGCTGGAAGTAGACGTTGCACTAAGCACAGCAATCCAGATGGACGCATTTGAATAGAATCAACCAACGTAAAATAATTTGGATAGACATCTGGACAATGGAAAGCCAGAGAAGCAGCTTTCTACAAAAATGTCTGACGTCATTCCATCGCTAATCTGTACAATTAGGGGCATGGCACAGGATGCATGCATGTTGAATATTATGCGGTATACTTGCCAACCTGGAACCCGTTTTATCGTTATGCAGCACTGAAGATATTACATCTATTATAGACAATTCAGGAGAATTGTAAAGAGGCAAGAAAAATGACTATGTCCATCGGTTTTACTTGAGCGGTCTGGTCAAAGGAAACAGATCAACCCAAGCAGCAGAAATTATCTCTCATTTACTACAAAGAGGCCAGATATCGTCATGATGTCAGTCAAAGAGCCAACGGATCATGCTTATCGATATATCAGTGCCATTGGAAGAGGCAGCAAGCGACACGTCTGACAGAAATCTTTCCAGATACCAACCTTTGATGGCCGGGTGCAAGGCGAACCATTGAAGACAAGCTGTTTCTTAGTTGAGATCGAATGTCGAGGCTTCTTTGCACTGTCTCTGTGGCAAGTATTCAGGCCACCTGTCATTGGAAGCTGTAGAAATCCACGCGGACATGTCAACAGAAGCCGAGCTCAAAGAGGAAAAATAGGTAGAAGGATGCCACTTGCAAGGTTAATGTCATATCTACACTGACTGTTGGAATCTCTGTAAATGTTCCAGGCTGGGACCTGATCAAGCCAATAGGAGCACTAATGAAGAACTTTGGGGTTAGACCCGAAACGTCCGATGAATGAGACACCCAACGGATAATGGAAACAAGCATCTATGTTTTACTGACAAAATCAGTATTTCAGCTTTAACATAAACTCTATAAAGACAGTTAGATATATTTCGTTATTTCAAGGATCCTTAATTAATATTGTAAAATATCTAAGAATATAACGAAAAACAAAATCTTCCCAATACCGCATTTTATTATTAGGAAAAAAAAAAGCCCGCTAAACGCTTCTTTACTTTTTAACCGTACTGCGTAATTATTTGGTAGCAATTATATGTTATACCACAATTTGCCTATATTAAATAAATGTAACAATATCTGACCACTGCTTTAAGGAATTTAGGCATAATTTCTGCATAAGCTCATTGGCTACTTTAATCTAAGTAAGGACGAATTTTGAACACAAAATTTATTGTTTAACTTTACAAATCGCGAAACATGACTCTAAATGTTCATTATAGTGACCTCAGCTAAAAATAGATATCGACGTCAGAGCGGACTATCTGGATGATGATAGAACATATTTTAAAATTAAGATGTCACGTAGTTTTTAACCAGGTTTTTAACGAAAATCCTGGTTATTAGACTGGGGAATGGTGGTCGGTTGGTCGAGCGGGCGTTCGGCGTCAAACAGAGGGTGTTCGGTCAATAACTTCAGTTTGGATAAACCAATCTTGCTGAAACGTTTGATATAGCAAGCTTGCATAAAGACCTAGCTTGGGATTGGATTTGGGGCCATATGAGTTAAGGTCACTGTCACGTGGTTTAAGCGGCTTCCAAAGTTGCGCGGTTACGCAACGGTTACCGTGGCTGGTGTACTGATGGGTGACGTTGGAGAGCGCCGGCCTGAGTTACAGTACAGACTGTCAGATATCACCTTTAAAACACCAGATATGATGTTAAAATTTATCATCAAAGAGCTTCGATCCTGATTAGAAGTCTTTACCGGGAGCTGGCTAATTTGGATCTACACCATTTGCCTTACCCTGAATAGTTTATGCTCAACACGCTAGGAGCTAAATAAAAGCCTGCATGATAAAATGAGAATAATTAACTCGGCGGTGAAAGTCGTAAAGGGTGCCAAAAACTTCTTCGGTGCAAGCAAACAAAGTACTTGGACTAAGTTGAGCATGTTTTATGCATGTAGAGTATAGTAATTAGTAATAAATAATGCCATTAAAACAGCAACTTGATCGTACCCCACAAGTTAATAACTCTTCATATCTACATTGTATGGTAAATTGCTAAAGGTCCCAACACGAAGGGGTGTAGACATAAATTACATTTTTTAATTAAAATAAGAATGACGTTGAAGAATAAGCTATTTGATGGGGAAGATAGGAACGTAATCTAATCTTATACATAATCTAATTATTTAGGCTTAATGTCGGCAACTCTCAACAACTCTTAAGAAAGCGTCACTCAGTGATGCATTTTTTGCTTGTTTCTATTGCGTCCCCATCCTATTTCAATGTAAAAGTACGAGAAGAGGTTTAGACAATGTTGTTTTTTATTACTAAAACAAGAGTGATGTTAAAGAATCGGCCATTTGATAGTGAATTTTTGAAGTTATCTAATCTAATACATGATCCACTTACCAGGCAATATGTCTGCAATTAAAAAAGCGAAATGGTCATAGCTGGTCAAATTGGCATTGGTTAAGTTTTATATCTTTAATGACCGGGAAGGTTCAAAAAAATGTTGTTTTTTTAAATTATTATTTATTTTTTGTATAACTCATTTGGAATATAGTTAATAACGATTTATTAATATCCATTATATACGCCATAAAATGTTATTTAAAGGGTATTGACAGACATTTTATCCATAAACACAATCCATATAACTTTAAAATGCACAAATAAAATATATGTAAAAGTGAAAACCCCGCAAAAAGGTATGTTTTTGCAGAAAAAAATGCCAGTCCTATTGGTTTGGTGAAATCGATCATAATAAGTCCATACACACAGACACATCAACATAATTATGGTTCCTGTGAATTAAGTTTATATTTTCCTTCATAAATTGAGGTAAAAGCATGTTCAAATGAGATACTGTTTTGAAATTTTAAGTTTACCTGTAAAATTCTGATAACCATCCTTTTCAATATTAAACTCAGATTTAGACTCTAGTGAAAAAATATACAGCAAAAAAATCGATATGATCGCGTAAAAAGCAATGACCTCTGTCATCGAATATAAAAACACAACCTGCCATACCAAATTTCTGTATTGACACACTTTTTCATGCATGTCAAAATATAGTCCGCTGCATGAAACTATGAACACCAATGCATTGGTAGGGTGTTTTCCCCAAGGCTTCCGACGATAAAAAAACGACAACAGACAGACAGCTGAACCCTTAATACCATTCTTCTTAAATTCTGTAGTTTTATCATGTACGATTATACAAAATTAAATTACCAGCAAATCCCATATAACACTGTTTAATACTAAATTTTTTGTTTCACTTGTAAAAGCTTCTGGGAATGACATTCATGTGCAAGTAATTACAACTCAACACACTGCTCTTTTGCATTTATTATCAGCCAATTCGTCATAAGAATAGCACAAGAGTTTTACTAGCATTGAGTATTTGTTCAAACTGCATGATAGCATTAAAGGTGGTATTCGACAGTGTGGACCAATTTTATTCCTTAAACAAGCAAATAAGTTACTGTTACTTGAACTGATCCCTCCAATCCTGTTTATCGATATGGAACATGTACATAAAAAGAATAACACCTAAGAATAACATCGCAATAGTCATGAGTCATCTGCAAAGTTGTTGCTTTTTAAAATAAGAACACCACGTTACTACTTTTAACTGTGTTTGAGATCATGTTACATTATCAATCAGAACCCCTGCTCCAATGTTTTAGCAGAAATCCTGCCTATTTATAGATCTAAAAAGAATGAACTTTTTTGGGTGTTGTTCTTTTATTGTTAACCACTTGTATTGTCTTAAAATTAAGAACATGGCTAAAAATGTCTCTGCTTACACCAAAGAATGATTTTCTGCAGAAGTTATGCATAAAAATCGCCCAACAGAGGTGAGATATTGTTTCAAGTATGTGCTTTAGGCAAACAGCTGAATACCACCTTTAATATATGTGACAGAATGAACTGCTTCTATTCTAAGGACACTTCAAGGATTTTTTAAAAACCAGTTAACATTCTGTCATAGTTAATTAAGGATGGGGTTTTTTTTTCACATAAATTTTCCACTTAGGCATACCCTTTATGACAGCAGCTTCTTATTCTAACAAGGCAATTTTCTGTTTAAGTTTATCTAATTATATATGCTTAACAAGAACAAATATTAAAATAACAACGAAACATGGAAAATATCAACGTTTTGATTAAGTAACAATAGGGAAATTACATATGACATGTGAAAATTTACTTAAAATGTGATAATCATTAAAATAAATAGACAGCATCACAGTTACCATTGTTGTATCACAGAAGCATAGTCATGTACACAGATCAGTGTTTACACACAAGGTATTCTGCTAACATTAATTATAAATTAAATTTATATCAATTTTCTTATTATAAGTCATTTAAAACAAAACAAATTCAATCAAAATGTAGAAGTGTTAAATTTAACAAACTTAACAAATGGACAGCGGCAACATTGTTATATTTTCAATAATAAACATTCAACAAAATATTTCTATCACTTTTTGAAAGTACCAATAATGACAATATCTGTCTACATAAGACAGCAAGCAAAAGCTATTTCAATTATAAATTGTATTAATCTAATATGCATAACATTTACAAATATATGGCAAAAAACCCATACATTTTATCTTTCTCATAGATAATGAAAAACTATCTCACAGATAATAAATAATTCAACTATCATCAACAGTAAAAACTGCAGGCACTGAACAGAAGCAATTTCTCATGACTTTTACCATGCAGCTGAACCATATCAATTAATAACAAGCAAAACAATTTGTGAAGAAGAAAAGCATTCTCAGGCCTGTAGATAAATATTAAACCTTTTCAGCATAAATGTTGTAGGGCTTAGGAAGATAGCACAGATCCAGATCAGTCAGCTCCAAGCAGGATCTAGCTGATCTGGATTTCGACTATTTGTAGCTTAGTCTCTGATAATCTTTTTAATCTACGCATGGAAATAAATAAAGGGGAAAAAAAAGTAGAAGATAGTACTGGGGTCTAATTCATAAAGAATTATAGGCCCATATTCACCAACCATTCTTGAGTCTAAGTCATGACTTAAGCCCAAGTTACAATTTTCATATCAACAAAACTAAGCTTTTTTATATGCAGTTTCAATGTGGTTTAAATCTCAAAGTAGCAAAGTTAAAAGTAACATGCAAAATACAGACATGTATGTTAATTCATTAAACCATTCAATCTGACATATTTCTTGGAAATATAAGGAAATTTCTTATATAAAGTAAGAAAAAATAACTAAAAACTTCATAAACAGAAACCCAGGTTGTTAGCAAATGTAGTAAGATGAGTATTAACATTCAAGTAGAAATTTTAGCAGTGCATACACTGGTTTGGGCCATAAATGAAGTTGACACAGGCCGTCTGCTTGTCTGCCCAGTATCAGACGACCGAATAACCAGGTATAACATTTCCTGAAGCTTTCCAAGAATGTTGGATCCTGGCTTCAGACTTTCCGAGACACTGGTATCAGGTTTGTGTATACAGAAATTTGTGCAAATTGACCAAACTTCCAACCTGCTGATAAGTCTATGGTTAAGTTGAAGGTATTTTTTATGTTTTGTTGACATAATCAAGAAATACTGATAGATTTGTAGATAGTATTATTAAGAAGTGCCAACTCTAAGACAAAAAAGATGCTTACATTTTGAGCTTCACCAGTATTCACCAATTATTCTTAAGTATGAATTGTTCAAGATCATTATGTATTTAGCTAAATGTCTGTATTTTTGACACTTTAACTTTGAGCTTGAATCACTTTGAAACTACATAAATAAGCTTAGTTTTGCTGATACAAAAATTGTGACTGGGTCTTAAGTCATTACTTGAACTTAAGAATGTTTGGTGAATACAGGCCTGTCTGAAATAATTTACATCATGCTCGTCAAACCTTGTTAGAATTGTGCTTTTTGTGCTAGACCAAGTTGTACTGTATAATTTGTAGTTATCAATGGTATATTAATCAGTCACATACTCTTACAAACCTGTGTTTATCAGCAGTCTGTCAGGATAATCAAGCACTTCTTTTTCAATTTCATTTTTAGCCACAAGCTCCACTCACATACAGTTGATGTATGTATTTACTTTGTCCTGAATATTCAGAAGATTTAATAAATTAAACTTCCAAACATGCAAGAAAAATAGGGTCCATAATGATATCACATGTATTTAATGGTAAATATAATTACTTGAAATATTACTTACTGCTATCTATGGCTATTATGAATAACAGTGACAATATTTTTAATCTAGTCTGACATGGCCACTTATTTCTTGGACCTTTAGTTCCATTTTTTAGTTGTTGACTTTTTTTTTTTTGTTAACTGCTTTTCCCGTACTATTTTAAGTATAAATCAACATTTTAATCAGGGTGACTTCACAATTGGTACAGCCATGTTGATTGGGAGTTTCATCTCTTTTATTTTCCACATTTTCGAAACCATTCTTGGCATCTTTGACAACATTCTAGTTTAATTTAGCTACTGCCTTCCTAGCCAGTTCAAAGCCTGGTTGATTATGAACTCATCACATTTTTCATGCCACTTTAGATCACAAGTCTGACTTTGACACACTTTCAACAGCATGTTTATATAGAGTTCCATTTTTAAGATTTTCTTGTTTAATTATTCCTTTAATGCTATTGTAGATTTAATTTACAGCATTTTCAACCTTGTGTGTTGTGGTAAGAGATTCCTCTGCCATGTTGGTCTTAAACTCCAGATCTTCAGTAGATACATGTACACGTGCTGTAGTCTTGGGTCCACACATAGCCGCACCATCACCTGCCTCAATAGGGGAGTCAAGGAGCTCGGAAAGTAGTTTTTCTTCCTCTGTAAAAATGAAAAAAATATTAGCTCCACTTTTTAAGAAAAAAGAATAAAGCTAGTGTCATGAACCTCTTTTTAAGTTTGTGTCAATTAACCTTTTTAGTAAGGTCCATTCTCTAAATAGTGCAAGAAATTTTATTCAAACTTAGAATATGTGTCCAGTATCAAAAGCATACATGTGAACACTCCCACTTTTTGAGGGAGTCTCCCACTTTTAAGGTTCAAAATTATTTGAAAGTGAGGGGTGTTTTACACATTTTCAGAAATCTTCCTACTTGGGAACAGGTATCTTAATTCTTTGTTTATATGAATAAAACAAATTTCCCTCTCTGCAAGTGAAAATCTCCCGCTTTGGCCTCAGAGAAAGTTCACATATATGCAAAAGTCGAACCCATTTAAATATGCAGATAACTAAAAAATTAGTTTTGGGCAAAATTATTCTCCTTTCTTGAAAAAGAATTTTTTTCATTGGTAAAGGTTTTGTAGATTAGTAACATCATTTATTCTATCAAACTCCAACAAGAGTTGAGTCTATTGACAGTCAAATCTTTTCTTTCACTGGTGAAAAAAGCAACAACATATAGGGCCTTCCAATTATTTGATGAGTCTCTGTTTCAGTTCAAGTAAAAAGTCTAATTGTATAAACAGTGGTTAAATTTTAATCAATGGTTAAAGTTTGGTTACCTAATACATTTTGGTTAACTTGCTGCTTAGCTATTGCATAAATGTTTTCGTTTATTTAACTGGTTCATTTTAAACCATTTTTGGTTAAGTTTAACCATTTTCCCAGTGGTCTGTAAAGTAATAACCAAAAATAAAAAATGGACGTTATTTAGCAAAACCAATTAGAATGTTGTATTGTGGGATACTTTGGTTAATTTAACTTTTGGTTAAAATTAAACAGTTTGGTTAAGTAACAAAACAATAAAGTGCCTTTATACCAACAGATAACCACTTTGGTTAACTAACTAAGGAAGTTAAAGTTAACCAGTTGTTAGAAAATAACAAAATGTTAACCTTAACCATTGCTTATACAGTTGGGTGCTTGTGTCAAGACCAAGGCTCAAACTTTGATACTTCAATTTTGAGCTCAAAGCATTACCCACCAGACCACAGACACCAATTATCCTCTACTGACAAAAGAAAGATAAAACAGTTTAAAATGTAGGCTCCCAGGACATAGTGTCCCTTTCTCTGTGAGAATAAAAATGTATCTGAAATTATGGAACTTAGAAAAAATTATAACTGGGTTGGCACAAATGTTCTTTGAAATAAAGAAACTCAGTGGGCAGTTTTAATTCTAAAACATTCCACTAATAATACTAGTAGTTAGATAGATGATCTTCTGAAAGCATAAGTGATAAAATAATTTACTTCTCCTAAAATCTAAGGAACAGTTGTCTTGTAAGAAAAAACATTGAAAACATTTTTAAATTCAAATACTTATAGTGTGATCATTAACATAATCATGTCACTACAAAACCATAACATATAATAAATACCTACTGCATTGCATAACAAAAACTTATTTGCAAAACACAAATAAGATACAAACTAACAACATCTTTTTTACCTACTATTTGTGAATGATTAACAAGAAACTATCATAAATAATTTAATTCATTTGATAGTGAACACTTAAGTTGTTTTTCTATTACATTATCAGTATGCAAACCTGTATGCAAATTTATGATTTCAAAAACAGTTAACAAAATCAATTAGTGACAGGCATATCGCAATAGAGAAATTTTGCAATAAGAACAGATAACTTTGCTTCGACAGACAATTATCTTAATTATCTTGTGATGCCAAACAGATAACTGACTCTGCCTAAACTCAATCTTCTCTAGCAATGAAACAATGCATGAAAGATATAAATTTAAATTCTCCAAGCATCTTGTACGGATAACTTACGAGCTCTTATAAGTCTTAATTGGTAGATAAATACTGAATTTATCATGTAATTAGCATCAACATTATTTATACTTAGACAGTTGCCCCAATCCATCACCTGACACTATGCACTAGAGAGAAACTTCATGGAAAGAAACCATATCTTGAGATACCAAGGATGAAAAGAAAACTTGCTGTGTGTTCTCAAATTTTTGCCAAGATCCAAGAAGACAAACAAACGAGGATAGACGCTATGATGAAATGCCCCTAAGAAATGAGAGTCTATGTACATACAAGAGAATATGACAAAAAGGGAAGTTTATGGGGCATAACTAAGCTTATAATCATTATTGTTAAAGGTGGTATCCAACAGTTTGCCTCTATCATATACATTTAACAATATCGAACCACCGCTTTAGGGAATTTAGGCATAATGTTTGTAATTTTTTCATTTTTTGTCTTAATAAATATGATTTTGACCACTAACTGAACTGTTAGACAGAACTAATCACACACAAAAATCACTCTTAATGTGCATTACTTCCAACTGTATAAAAAAAATCCTCGATAGTGGTCTATGCTAAAAATAGATAGCAGAATACCCGGACGACTATATACTGTGATCACTTATACTGAGATCACAAAAGTAAGTTGTCATGTAAAAAGAAACGTTGGTCTAAACTGTCGTATACCACCTTAAAATCCTGAAAAGAGATCATCTCACATCTTTTCATTTGTATCTGTCTTAGTTGATTATAAGTAGGGGTTGTTTTTCGTGGTGAAAATATGGGTTCTTTTTTCTGCAGCAAGTAACTGAATGATTAGTACATGTTATTAAAAGTTCTTGAAAGTGCATTTTGTTTTTGTAAGTTTTACTGACACTTTTACCAACAAGATAAACAATTTTTATAATGTTATTGATCAATCTTTAACATTAAGATAAAAAAAATGTGATCTCTTATTTGTATTAAATGAACATGATAAAAACTATGATCTATTATTTGTATTAAAGGATCTTTTTACAATAAATTTCTTTCCCAACCTGTGCAATAGATATATATTTATAGAATATATAATGTATTTGCACTTCCTGTCTTTTCCAGCAGATAGGAAAGCGGAATGTGTATTGTTTTAACCCTTAGGTTAAGTCGTATATTTGTGACTTTATATTTTTGTAAATTCTTTTAAAAACTATACATTTTTTCGTGCTTTTTCATACAAATTAAAAAAAATAATAATTCCAAATTAGATCGACATTGGTTGTATGGCACATTATTATTTATCACATGATTCACCTTGTTTTCCATTCAATATACCCATGTAATAGTTTTTTGTAATACACTAGTGTAATACAGCTTTTCTTGCAATTTGATTAGCTACCAGCTTCGTGTAACTATTTGGTATTCATCGGCCATGTTTGTAAACAAAATAGAAGACAATGACAGCTCTTTTCTCGTCGTTTTAAATTAATAACTACTATCACATAAGCAATAATCAACACAAAATGATATCAAACATCCTGACAAAGTCTAGCTGTTCTCACCAGCATGAATGTACTCCTCAAATGAATCAAGACACAAATGTCCAAAACACGATGGTAACTTCAATAGATTCTGCCACAAAGAACTCAAACATAACCATCCACGGTGGTTATAACAGCACCTTCGCAGTAAACGTTTTTGGCGGAACTTCCAATATCCACATTCAGCCGACTATGACACAATCAAATGTAAATTTTACTGAGGAGTCTGCAAATCCACCACATAAGAAACAAGGATAATCGACACTGACAGCTTTAGCGATGAGAATTTGAATAGTGACCTTCACACTAACCCCTTTATAAACTTTTCTGGGTCACGCACTTTCACATGTTTTCTGTTTATTGTTATCAGTTATTTAGCTGAACTAGTTGATAAAACATATGGCAATGATATGTTATTTTTATAGTATATTAATGTTAAATATGCATTAAACGTTTGTCAAAAGGTTGTTTTTACTTTCAATTAAAGACAAAAGTAAAAGAGTATGAAAATCATTTGATAAAAAGAATCTGACAGTTGTTGTTATTTAATTTATTTCGCCAGAGGCTCATTTAATAAATGTTTGTATTAAATACCAACTCATGTCAGATCCTCTTTATAATAAATTATATACAAAATTTACATTTTATGGCAAGAAGAGCTTAACTTTAAAGTATTGTGAAAATTTGACGTAATTATCTCTAAAATTTAATAAAATGTAGTATTTTGAAACAGGTCACTGGCCATTTTCTTCGTAACACCTAAAGTTATTGGAAGAATAACTTTCTGCTATTTATTTGGTGCAGAAAGGCTAAAAAGTATATCTTAATAAATAGTTTACTGGATTTTGAAGATAACCATATATTTTAATATCAAAATCAAAAACTCAATTATACAAAGGAATATCAAAAGTCTGTGGCACCTACAAACTGTCCTTTATATAAGTGAAAACTCCTGGAAGCTAAGCAAACTTTATAACTTAAGTTATGGTTATCATGTGCCTATTTAGCTATAGTTGAATTACCTGCACATTTCTCCAGAAAGGGCTGTATGTTAATGGCAGATACCCCATCCTGTAATATTAGCACATCCTGGTCAGTCTCGCCCAACTCTGGCGATGAGCACACTCGTTCTGTTACATCTTCAACCTCCTAAAATTCAATTTAAATAACAGAATATCATAATTTTCATTATATTATCACTAATCATTTAATCATATGTTATAGGTCAACAGAAAACTATCTTAACTTTTCTATTTTACAGAAGGTAAAAACTTAAAAAAATTTTTTCAATAGATAGTTTCCAAATCAGTGACGATCCCTTAACTTGGCGGCCATCTTTGATGACAACTTCAAGGAATTTTCAGATGAATTGTACAGAAGCGTAAATTTTATTTTCTTATAATTTCTTCATTTGTGGTCCAAAAATTAAAAACTATACACCATTGGAAAGCTCTTGAAATTCATATTTTTAGAATATATTATTTTTGAAATTGATAAATGCACAAAGAATACACATAAATAAATAAAATTATATGCTTATCCTAAAACAAAATGAACAGTGTATCATTTTTGGTTGTATTTTGTTTACCTTTTAAAATATCGAAATATAGTTTGATATTTGATATTTCAAATACATCATAAAAGCTGTTCAATTTGATATAAAATTAAGTAAAATAGACTGAAAAATAAAAACACATTGGTGAGTTTAATACAGCACATATTTTTTCATTTCCAGGCTGCATTAGCTTCTGCCTTTCAAGATGGCTGCCTTAAACTGTCTTATCAGTGCCTATGACATTACATGGAAACTATCTATGGTGAACTGAAAAATGTGTTTACCAATTATTAAAAAAAAATTCATGAATTTTTATAATGAGTTATTTAATATAAGCTGCATTGTTGTATGTTTATTGCAATTGTTTGTAGAAAAAATGGTTTTACCTCTGATTTAAGTGCAGAATAGTATTCTGTTGACCTATCAACAGTAAAGTTTTGTAAAACCACTAAATGCACAGCTTATGTGGTCAGATGATTTTCTATTAAAATTTGTGAGCACTTTTTTTTACACTAAACATGCATGTTTTCATCCCACAAATGACGAAAGGTATATGTCAGGAAATGCCATAAAACTATGATACAATGTGACCACGGCCTTGTCAGTTTTGCACAAATCTAGTTATCAATGGACTGTAACATCGCAAACATCCTGTCAGAATGGTATCAAAAGTGGGTTTTTTTACAACTCTGTAATAATACAAATAATAAAATAAAATAAACTTAAAAATGGACCCCTACTGTGCAAATCACTGATATTTATTAACATTCTTCAAAGAACTTTACACAAATTATCAGGAAAATACAGAAATATTTCATTTGATGAAAGCCTTAGCTTTTCTGTTTCAGTAAAAGAACAACTCTAAATCTGATTGATTGTTTTTATGTGCTGATAATCTTCAGAGAAATCAAATTTATGTAGGAATTGCTAAATTTTTACTTTTTTTTGAAGTGATATCATTTTTTTTATTGTTTCACAATGCACATTATGAACTTCTGGGGTTTATTATCACTTTTTATGTCAAAGAAAAACACATTTTATTAACTAACAATATTATTTTATGTGCTATATTGTACAAGTTGTCCAGCTTGCTGATACCTACTAGATTCTCGACAGCATGAGCCCTCCTTTCAGACTCCTCAGCCAGCTGACACTGTTCTCTGACATAGGGTACTGCCAAGGGGTCAAACACGACCCTCTCTCCTGGGTCTATCTTGTCACTGTTGGGACCTGGAGTGATTTAAAAAATATATTAATGGGAGGTTTCTAAATATTGTCCTAGCAATTGGCTTATAATGACACAATGCCTAAAATGTTTAAAAGACACACATAAGATCTTACTGAAAACTTAAAACAATGTCCGATAACAGAGTGCTCCACTGTTCTTAGTCCTCGATAGTAGAATTAAATTAAGAGAGATAATTCAAAATTTATTTCAGGGTTACTGCCCAACTGAAAGGGGTTGTGCTTTTGATTGTGAACAAGACTTCAAAGTTTGAAGTGAAAATTCTGATGGTTTTGGAGAAAAAGACCTAAGCAAACAAAGAAACAAACAAGAGGGCCATGATGGCCCTTAATCGCTCACCTGATGACACAGGCTTTTAGTAGGAGCAAATCTGGCATCAAGTAATTAAGAGTTATTTGAGAAATCTTTAGTGAAGACTGGACCATAAGTGTGGCCACTAGGTTTATAACATTTTCTAGAATTTTACCAAGTAACCTACTGAATCCACAAGACTCACTTCAAAACATATGTAAGATTTCATACTGGCAAACATGCTGGCATAGTTTGGTGAAGATTGGGCCATAAATGGGGCCTCTAGTATGTTCACAAGCTTTTGCTAAGATCTGACATAGTGACCTACTTTTTGACAACAAGTGACCCAAAAATGAACTCATCCAAGATTTCATTCAGACCAACATTCTGATCAAGTTTAGTGAAGATTGGGCTATAAATGTGGTCGCTAGTGTGTTCACAAGCTTTTTTCTAGGATTTGACCTAGTGACCTACTTTTTTACCCCACGTGACCAAGTTACGAACTCATACAATATTTCATGTAGATAAACATTCTGACAAAGTTTGATGAAGATTGGCCTATAAATATAGCCTTTAGTGTGTTCACAAGCTTTTTCTAAGATTTGACCTAGTGACCTACTTTTAGACCCGACGTGACCCAGTAACAAACTCATCTAAGATTTTATGTAGACAAACATTCTGACTAAGTTTGATGAAGTTTGGCCTATAAATATGGCCTTTAGTGTGTTCACAAGCTTTTTCTAAGATTTGACCTAGTGACCTACTTTTTGACCCCACGTGAACCAGTTACAAACTCATCCAAGATTTCATGCAGACAAACATTCTGACCAAGTTTGGTGAAGATTGGGCTATAAATGTGGTCTCTCTAGTGTGTTCACAAGGTTTTTCTAAATTTGACCTGGTGACCTACTTTTTGACCCCAGCTGACCCAATAACGATCTCATCCAAGATTTCATGTAGACTAACATTCTGATCAAGTTTGATGAAGATTGGATAAAAACTGTGGCCTCTAGTGTGTTCACAAGCTAAAATGTTGACGACGAACACAGACGAAGCGGTATCACAAAAGCTTCCCTTGAGCACGTTGTGCTCAGGTGAGCTAACAAAAAACTGGAAAAACAACAACACATTAACGCAGTTTAAATTCATATTAAAGTAAGGAAAAGTAAATCAGTTGCTACAAAATCCCCACTGTCCAAAAGTAACATTTTACTACTGTTCAAATAGGTAAAACTATTTATAAACAAATAAATATTTGATATTACATTTAATTTTTCTGCCTTGCCTGTATTTGGTTTTTAAAGTCGCTTGTTCTTAAAAACTTGAGGAAAACAAGAAATATGAAACAACCAAGCTTATATGGACATGAAGCAACAAGACTGGCTAATGCAATGAGGTCAATACAAAATAATGGAAGCAGGGTCAATAAAGGAAGATGGAACCAATATGAAAAAATCAGCTGACAAATCATTACCAAGGTGATGCAATTTCTCCTTTCATTTCCTGCAGTCTGACATCATCTTTGTTAATAGTTGCATAAATATGACTTCATGTTCAGTAAATGAGTTGTAAAGGAAATAGGACTATTAATAACAATATTTATACCAGCTTTAATATAGACACTTATTATAATGCCACAACAACACATGTAAACATATCTACAAAAGACCTACCAATCTCAAAAGCTTGTATGACTGCCACATCTCCGTCAGTACTGGCGCCAGGTAGGTATTCCCCTCTGTCACAGCAAAGTACATCTGTCACTAGATTAAGCGGCTCTGTATGCTTTGCTAGAGTCTGGCGTATGGGACAGCGGTCGGGTGTGGCTGGTTCACTAGGGGTTCCAGTCCCTGTTACACTAGGACTGTTGGGTCCTGGAAGGTTGGGTGTGCCAGTACCGGTACCTGTTCCAGTCTGACTGGTACAACCAGAGTAGTCAGTGAACAGATCTTCTCCTTCCTGCAGTTGTAAATAGTTATAATTTGTTTTTTTATGCAATATAATGGTCCGATAAAAGCTGACTTTCAATCCACCTACTTAAACAAGATATCTGTGGAACTTATGGATGCGCCTGGGAGTATTACCAGGACATAGGAAAATATACTCTTTGTAGCTAAAAAAAGAGCAATAACGTAGTTAACACAAACTGTCACTTCTTTCTTCTCTCATATTATTTTGAATCTCCACAAACAAGTTAAGCTATATATAAATAGTTATGTTGACTGAAGCAAATGGTTGCTAAAAATATAAGATCTTTTACTAGATATCCCTTTATGGAAAATGGCTACACCCCTGGCAGCCATGTTTTATGACGGATGAAAATTCTTTGTACAATACTTTTGAGGGCCACCAATTATTACCAATTACCAAAGCTCTAGCTCTTGTTGTTTATGGCAAGTTTTACTACATAGTCATCTATAGCCTATATATCCATATAGGAAAATGGCCATGACCTGGGCAGCCATGTTTTTTGACGTCAAAACTCTTTTAACAAATTTTCTTTCCGCTTGCCTACTGAAGCTTCTGATGAAGTTTGGTTGAATTCGGGCCATTTTTTTAAGAAGATATGTAGTTTAAAGAATGTTGAGCGACAGGTGGACAAATATAGAAAATTAAAAGGCCAATAACTCAAATCACAAATCACCAAACCAGAATGTGCTGACAATATGCACATCTGCACTTGTAAGCACAGCCTCCCAAAAAGTATCATTGAATTCCAAATGAGAAATAGCCAGGACACCAATGGTCCGATATAGAAATATACATGTACAGAAATCCAAAAAGGGCATTAACTCCCTGAAAAAATCATCGAAATGGAATGTGTTGGATATATGCGCTATATAAACAATATACATTGTTTTGGTGAATTTTCTCATAAAGTTTAAGTGAATTCTAACCAATGGTCGCTGAGATACAGACCGGACATAACCACGACGGATTGACGGACGGAAAGATGGATGGATGATGCAGCAACTATATGCTCCCCGAAAAAAGAAAGGATAGATAATTTGTAAAATAAGTCCAAATTAACGATCTTTATTATCATACTTTTATTCATTTCACCACTGAGATGTACCAACAGGAATGCCATCAGAAGCATCGGACAGTTTGTTTGTTCATGACAATCTTGATGACAAAAGTGCAATGTGCTGAAACATATCTCCATACAGAGACAGCAGGATATACAAAAATATATACCTTTGCATTTTGCAAGTTTTACTATCCTTCACTAAAAGTTAGGAATGACTCCTGAAACAAGAGAATTGGTAGGACCAATGGGTGCTGCCCGAAAAAATGCTAGTTCCAAAAGGGCTTTTTTTTTTCAAATGTGTGTGTTTAAATAATTAAAGTATGAAAAATAACTCATAAACTATGCAAAAGAGAGTTATGGTTCTTATACAATGCACTTCTCATCACTGAAATCTATCTTCCTATGACGTTTCATGCTGATAACACTTACAGTTTTTGAGTTACACTCAGACAAAATTTAAGTATTGAAATTAACAAAGGGTAGTAACTTCTAAATTATGCAAAAGTTATCATTCTTGTACACTGCACTTCTCCTCATTAAGATCGATCTGCCTATGAAGCTTCATGTTGACACCTATAACAATTTTTGTGTTATGCTCCAGGCAAAAATATGACATACAGAAGAACGGGACAGGATGGACAAAGCAGTGACTTTATGCTTGCCTTTCAGGGAGCATAATATAGTACAAATATACAAATATAGGAAGGCTTTGAAATAAAGTAATCACACCCAAAATAAAGGAAAATATAAAATAGAAATTGTTTGATTGCTTGTTGTATGTCAATTATGTTATCCTTAATGGAACATAAAAGAACAAACTAAATACAGTTTTAATATAACGTATGGAGCTTCATGTAGGCTGTCTTGGGTTTCTAGATTTCTCCCCATCTGGAATTTGGGATATAAACTAAGCCCTGTATCAGGTTCAATGTTCACTTATGATCAACTTAGGCTTGATTAATAGCACACAACAGAGGCTGGTTACACAGCTGCAGTAACTGGTTTGATGTTTAACTACACATATGTTGAACTTAACAGCTAGTGCAACAGTAAATTGCTTAAATTATATAGTTACATGATGGTTAACAAAGTTCCCCTTTACCTGAGGTAATGTTAAAGCTCCTTACCCAGGGATCGAAACGAGAACAAAAACGTAAACATCATACACAACAAAACCAGCTTATATAGAGAAAAGATGCTGTTATCCTGTCATGTTTTCATGGCAATAGGGTAAATTTTGTTTATGCAAATGCACATAAAGATATAAAACAATCTTACAATAAACAATCCTTTAGGTTAGTTATAGCAAAAAAAGGTGTAGTGCTGAATATTGGTTGTGTAAGATAGTGAAATTATTAACTTGCCAGTAGGTCTTCTGGTCCCATCAGTCCCTCAATGATTGCCTTCAACTCTTTGTTCTGCTCCTGAAGCTGTTGTATGCAACTCTGTTGGTGGATGATAAACAGCTTCAACTCTGAGATCTGGATGGACAATATACCAGATTATGTTACAAACTAAAGCTGTTGTATGCAGCTCTGTTGGTCGATGATAAACAGCTTCAACTCTGAGATCTGGGTGGACAATATACCAGATTATGTTACAAACTAAAGCTGTTGTATTCAGCTCTGGTGTCTGTTGTTGCATGATAAACAGTTTCAACTCTGAGATCTGGGTGGACAATACACCAGATTATGTTACAAACTAAAGCTGTTGTATGCAACTCTGTTGGTAGATGATAAACAGGTTAAGCTCTGAGATCTGGATGGACAATATACCAGATTATGTTACAAACTAAAGCTGTTGTATGCAGCTCTGTTGGTAGATGATAAACAGGTTAAGCTCTGAGATCTGGGTGGACAATATACCAGATTATGTTACAAACTAAAGCTGTTGTATGCAACTCTGTTGGTAGATGATAAACAGGTTAAGCTCTGAGATCTGGGTGGACAATATACCAGATTATGTTACAAACTAAAGCTGTTGTATGCAACTCTGTTGGTAGATGATAAACAGGTTAAGCTCTGAGATCTGGATGAACAATATACCAGATTATGTTACAAACTAAAGCTGTTGTATTCAGCTCTGTTGGTCGATGATAAACAGCTTCAACTCTGAGATCTGGGTGGACAATACATCAGATTATGTTACAAACTAAGCTGTTGTATGCAACTTTGTTGGTCGATGATAAACAGGTTAAGCTCTGAGATCTGGGTGGACAATATACCAGATTATGTTACAAACTAAAGCTGTTGTATGCAACTCTGTTGGTAGATGATAAACAGGTTAAGCTCTGAGATCTGGGTGGACAATATACCAGATTATGTTACAAACTAAAGCTGTTGTATGCAGCTCTGTTGGTCGATGATAAACAGCTTTAACTCTGAGATCTGGATGGACAATATACCAGATTATGTTACAAACTAAAGCTGTTGTATGCAGCTCTGTTGGTCGATGATAAACAGGTTAAGCTCTGAGATCTGGGTGGACAATATACCAGATTATGTTACAAACTAAAGCTGTTGTATTCAGCTCTGTTGGTGGATGGTTAACAAGTTAAGCTCCGAGATCTGTATTTGTACTTTGGGTTTTACAGCACACCAACACTTAATAGGTCATATGGCGCCGAATACGTTAATAATAATTGAAAACGGGTTACTATTTTAAACTGTTTAAAAATGTATAACCGTTGCTTAATAGACAGTAAAAAAAATTATAACTTATTAAGAATATTGATCTCATTCAAGAAGCAAACAAGATTAGAATCCAACACTGTCTTAAACAGTTCATACACGTTATTGACATTAAAATACTTCGACCAATTATGGTCTGTGTCAATACACTGTAATAAAATATGGTTGACTGTCAGTGCTTTCTGGCAAGGAACACATACAGATTGAACTTCTCTTTTTTAAAGATATGAATGAGTTACAGACAATATACCAGATTATGTAACTAACAAAAGCTGAAAGCTAATGTGTGCATGTAGCTCTGTTGGTGGGTAAAAAGCAGCTTCAATGCAGCCAACTTCAGTAAATTTTGCATAGACTAATTACAATTCAAGCTATATATACATGTAGCTAATTCTGGCATTTGGAATTCTCATAGTGTCAAATACTTATTGTTAAATGATTTTGCAGGTTTATTTATTGCTGAATATAATCAATTTGGTTTCGTTGAAGCAAGGATTTTTTGACAATAAAAATGCACCAGATAGTTTGCAAAATATAAATAAAATGTTAGATTGAAAAAATAATGTATCCACCATACAAATTAAACATGCATTTCAAAAACTGCTGTGGCTTTTCAGGAAAAAATTATGCTGTAACTGCATTGTCATTTACACATAGCACCATAGTCTATCTTATAAGGGCAACTTGACCCAAAAGTTATGACATTAAAGGTGATATCCGACAGTTGGACCAGATTTTTTTTTCTCAAAGAACCAAATAAATTATTGCTGCCTGAAAAAATCTCGCAAAATGCTGATTATTGATGTCCTACATCCATGTGAAAGGTAAAGCATAACACATCACTGTTCATTACAAATAGGTATTTTCTATCTGAGCCACACTGCACACTTAGCTATATTTAAACTAGGAAAACATTGTGCCCTCTAACTTTATATCATCATTCGGGTACACCACTCTGATGTCAATGTCTATTTTTAGCAGAAATCCCGATCATGCTCATTTATAGCTTTGGAAAAAATCAACATGTAGATAGATTTATTTCACAATTTATATCATGTTACAATTAATGGTAAGACAGTATTCAAAATCATCTCTTCTTTGACTAAAGTTTGACTTTTTGAAGAAATGAAACCCCCAATTCCCGCAAACCAAGATGAAGTGCATTTGATGAAGGCAAGCTGTGGAATACAACCTTTAAAGCAGAAATTAAATAGCATATAAATTATGTTTTTATTATAATGATAATTGAAGAAGTTAATAAGGAAAGTGGCAAATGCTGAACATGTGACTATAAATTTAATAAAAACATGGCTCACTCTAATAGCCTAAGAAACATAAAATACCTGAGACGTACTGGGTTATCATTTCTTCATAAGAAATAATTATCTTTATCAATATTACAACATTAGGTGAGCACGATCTTTAATCCAACGCAAGCGAAATAATCATGCAAACCTACAAAGAAAGGATAACAAAATAACAACTTTTTTTTTATGATGATATTCTCATTCAAAATGGTTAATTAGCACAAATATATACATGTCTGTGATTATAAACCCACATCCTGCTAATACTAGTACAAAGTTTTCTGCTCTTTAACAACTTCATGCATAAGTGACCAAATGTTTTTGAAAGAATAAAGTAGCAAATAGTGTGGCTCCTGATGAGAAAGCTCAAAGGATTAATTCTTGGCGAGCATTCTCTGTGTTTATTATTACGACTCTTACCTATGCATCCTTAGTAGTACTAGTAATGCGTGTATGAAGTCAGTGCTACAAGATTAATTTATTCTTACCCCAAGTCTTAGCTAACAGTGTGCCTTAACAAGCTTTGATATTAAAACTACTTTGTGATTTCTCAGACATAAAATTCAACAGGGGAGCATTCTCGGCTCGATCTCGAGACAAGCACCCCTCCAAGACGCCATGGCACATTTTTGCAGCAATTTATACCCCATAAAACAGCTAGTTTGTAATACTTTTATCTACACTTTTTCATATGAAATTCAATTAATGGGTTTATAATACATACTAAAGATGCAATAAAAGTAAATTGATGGGATGAGCTAAACAATGAAATCGCATACGTTATAGCTTTATATTGTAGTAAGATTTAATTAGAACTACTCACTGCTTATCAGCAGAACAGTGTTACAAGGTAACAAGATGCTTGTTAGAAAAGTGCCTAGTTGATTTAGAAACTGAAGTAATATAAGATTTCCAAGTTGATTGAAATGTACTGAAGTTATGGGTTAAAGTGAATGAACTGAGGGAGCAAAAATAGTTTTATGTGTATCTTTGTGTAAGTTTTTTGTTTATTTTTTGGTGTATAAGTTTTGATAACATAATAAACAAGGATACAAGGATTAATGAACAAAACCTCCAATTATCTTGAAGCTTACGAAAATATTATATTTGATTAAAGTCAGGGGTGGAGGAGGAGGGGTGTCTAATATAAAAATAAATCAATTTGGTATTTTATGTTTGAAACCTATAAATATTTAACTTTTCATAGTATGAAAATCCATGAAAGGATTCAGCAATACAATTAAGCTGTCAAAATTGTTAATGTATTTTTAACTTAGTAGGTTAACTGAAATTGAATAACAACCTAACTACTCTACTATTCAGCAGTAAAAAACCTCTGACCTCCGAAAACTGTCTTTGACCACAATTGTGTCAAAAAGCTTTAAAATACACATATCCACTGTTGGGAGCACAGACAAGCTAAAATTCAGTTGTTTTTTACCTTTGACCAAGTAAGACCATAGCCCGTTTTTTTGCCTAGCAATCAGGTTCATGAATACAACACTCAGTCTTTGTAAACTCTCAGTTCAAATTATTTCTCCAACTAAAAAAGATGCAGGAGAAATAAGGTTACAGACAGCTGCATCCTAATAAGTTAGGTAAGTCAGATTATGATCAGTATGAGAAAGTACTAGATATTAAACAACGTCTTGACAGTTACTGATTCGACATCATTGTCCCAATAAATTCCCAGTAAAATAATATTTAGTTGCTTTGTATTATTAATAATAATAATTAAAATTTTAATAAAAATAATAATAAACATAAAAATAATAAACATAACACATTAATAATAATAACAAAATTATTATTAATAATAAACTTCAGATGTAAGTTAAAATAAGTCACATACCAAATTGGCATTTCTAACCTTTGATTGCTTACAGAGACTAAGTATAATGTTGTTTTTCTAGTTTTGAATAATAAATCAAGATTATCTTATTTGGTAAATCAATGCAGTATATCCGATATTTTCCAAACACACTCATGGATTCTTAAATTTTTTAACCAGAGCGACAGATGCTTTGCAAGTAGGGTATTTTTTTATTCCTGACTTTGTCTGGGAGTTGGGGTTTACACAGTTGCTGGAGTAACTCATTTTTAAACCAACAAAATAATTTTAAGGTTACTTTTTGTTGTTGTTGTTGAAAAGTTTAGCCTAATTTTTTTTTTCCTCTTTTCAATTTCGCTTAATTGATCATCGCCTTATTTAATATTTCACAAAGCACTTCAAAAGTACTTCACAATCACAAATATCATAAAATATTTTAGAAAGGACATATTCATGACCTTTGGCAAATAGAATTGTTTTTATGCGGAATCAATGCATTTTAATTCAGACCAAAGAACCTGTGAAAACACAAGGGATTTATGTGGAGAACCTGTCTAGGAAATGTGTCTTATGTCATCCAGAACCCAATTTTTAAAGAAGTGTCCAAGAAGTTCTGGCTAAACAATCTCAAATTAAGCATCAATTTGTGTTAGATTTAAATTATCTTGATAGCACTGATAGTGACAGAGCATTTCAATTGCTATGTTGTGTATTTACTGGTGTTCACAAATTCTCCTCTTACCTGCAGCTCTTTGTTACATAGAATGTATAGAACAGTATTTAATTAAAAGAAAAAAAGGAAAATGTATTAAATAACTTTTTATTTTGAGCATTAACACTATATACAGTAGTTTTGGTACACATGTAGGTAAACTAACTTATTGATGACATTTCGCCAACTTGAAATAAGCTCTACCCAAAACAGTGAGAATTTTTAGTCTCAGTTGGATTGAGAACTTTCATGAGAGAACATGTGGCTCTTTTTCAGATAACTGTTAAAAAAAATGGGCATTACATTTTTGTGCTTAGTTTCAAATATGTTATGTTTCAAATAAATAAATATTTAGTCAAAGAATACATTGTAGTATAAAATACATTTAATTGCAATTTATATTCTTATTAAACACAGCCAAATCATTGAGTTTATGCAACCAGATTTGAATTTAAAAGAGCCATCTTCTAGCTAACTTGCTGTATGCCAACGGTTCTATCTTAACATTTGTTTCAGATTTTCCACCACCAACAATAGAATGATGTCATCAATATGACCATAATTGTGTGGGTCTGACACAACAACAAACAACAACAAAGAATAACAACATAACATTTCCTACCTTTGACTGCTTGCTGAGACTCAGTATTATGCCCTGTTCCTCATTCTGCCTCCTCTCCACCAAATGGTCAATAATCTTCTGCTCTACTGGCTTCTTCAGAGAACATTCATCCACTGGGAATCACATTCAATAAAACTTCAAAGCAAAATTAAAAATACATTTTCTTTTCAAAAAGTTTTATGATTGCTTAATAGATTTACTTTGTATAATATACCGTAGACTACATACATGGTTAATACAGCCTTGGGCTGATGAAATTCAAGGACTTTTCAAGGATCCAAGATATAATTTTCAAGGGCCTTTGTAAACAGAATCATGTAGCAATGACCATATTTCGTAATATATATTTTTGACACTAAATAGATTCAAAGATTCATTTTTTTTTTAAATTTAATCTTATTTATTCACCAAAATCAATCATTCTACTCATACATTCTGAAATCTACATGCAAATGTATGGCAAGAGGTATGATGTAGCAGGCTGAGCTAAAACTGCAATACAGCCTTACTCCTGTCTGCCTTATGTGGCTGAAGCCATTCTTGATACTCCTCCTTCTTTGTCCAGAGTTGATTGAAAGTACACTTTCCAGGCATTTTGCTCACTTCAATAAAATAAATATTCCAATGGATGATGTATATCGCATGTTCAGAGAGGCCCTGAATATTACTGAGCTATGTTCGAAGTGCGGCAAAGCGTAGCTCATTAATATTGGGCACGCTCAGCAATTTCCGATAGGAAGTCAACGTGTAGGAACTACCAAGTAGCAGAAAGTCCTTCTTTATTTGACTCGGGCCCGCTTGGAGACAGCCAATAGAATTGCATTTTACGTTGCTTTCATGGCAGATGACAAGCAAATACCCGTTCGTTTATACAATTATGCAAATTTAACTTTTTTTCAAGATCCGAGACATATTTTCAAGCACTTTTCAAGAAATATGCCATATTTTCAAGGATAATTTTAATTTCAAGGACTTTTCAAGACTTTTCAAGACATCATTGAAATTCAAAGCCATGCGAACCCTGTACAGAGTAAATATATGAGTGGTGTATTTAAATTATAATGAAATAGTTCAACAGCTATACAGGAACTGTAAGGCAACCTTGAAGTCAGCATATGCAGCACCTGGTTTTAGATTTTTCACCAAAAATGATAATAATTCATACAAATCTATGGGGTAAACAAGGCTGGTGCATGCCAACAGTTCAGTCTATGTATAATCATTATGATCCTTTTTTGAACCAGACCATGGCAGGTAAAAAATTCAGCAATTAAAAAAATGAAAAAAATGTTATTTCTACATCCACCCCTTAAGCTTTTCAAATATATAGGGCTTCTAGATACATTGACTGTGTGGCTGTTGCTTGACAACCATAGATTTTTACAGTTGCTGCAAGCATTGTTCTTGGTGGTGAGGTGTATGGCCTTAGTAAAATTGTCTGCAGATTGTGAAATGTGTACATTTTAATATTCATATATAACAAAAATTATTTATTTATAAGAAATCCAACCATTTCCACATAATTTGGGGTTTTCCTTAAAACCTTAAAAGCTATCCCACAAGATATCAAAGGTTTGTATTACCAAAGGAGAACATATTAGTAGGTTAGTTGTCATGCAAATTGAAAAATGATTAGCAACATATACTTTTAGACAAATTTAATCATACCAATATTTATGTATTGGACTAATAAATGTACTTTTTAGAATAAATATGTATACTTATTTGAAAAAATTACTCAGAATACAAAATATGTTTTTTTAGTATAATTATGTATACAAATTTGAAAAAGATCACTCAGAATGCCAAAGAAAAATGTTCTTTTAATATATAATTATGTATACAAATTTGAAAATGTAACTTAGAATGCAAAAGATAAATGTTCTTTAGTATAATTATGTACAAAAATTACAAAAGTAACTCAAAAAACAAAAGAAAAAAGCCAACTTTCAGCAAGAGATACCCATTCCTTATATAAAATCATCTGAATATTCGATGGATAAGATTTAAAATAATGACTTCTGTATTTCTTAACAGGTATTATGGTTTAAAGTCTATATAAGTGAAACCAACAATTTAATATTGGAATTTCGAATAATGTCACACACTGAAAGTTTTTCACAGATAAAATCATGAATGAAAAAGAACTTCTAATAAGCAGTCTTTGAAATATGTATCTCAGAAAGGAAAAAATAAACATACCCAATTACAAGTGCACAATTTTAAACTATAAAAATAAAACAGGTTTTATCCACTGATATGTATTTATTTGCAATGCAGGTATATAGAACGTATCTTAATGGGGATTTTAAAAGGGTGCCTCTTGAAAACGTGTGAAGTATTGTATCAAGCAATCAGACATGAATAAAACATAATTTCCCGCAGGTCTATAAATCATGAATGTAAGATTACATCAAATAAGAGAAGTGGTGACGTACGGTTTGTGATTAGGATGTCCCAAAAACTTAAGTCAAGCAGTGATTATGAAATGATGCTTAGGCTTCATGTTGATTAGGCTAAATAAAAATTTATCAAACATTCTCTTCAGTGATTAATACTGCACTTAGCTTACTAACTATTACTCAATAACAATGATTATTTTTCTTACATAAAGCATTTACAAAAGTCTATGGGCTTTTTTTTGCTTTTGAGATACATCGCAGTGACCAGTTATGATCATTATAGCAATGTCCAGCTGCTGTCTTTGGAGGAAGACCTCAGACAAATGTCTGGGTAGAACCACCAGCACACCGCAGATTAGCTAAAAGACCTTCCCACATTAAGTCCTTTGCCCTGAATGGGACTCAAACCCATGCAGTGGAAGGCTAAGCAGTCAGAGGAGTTACAAATCAGTGACTGTAACACTACGCCTTGGGCGCCCTTCAACAATAGTATATAGTTATTATTAAGATTATTAAAAAAAAAAAATCACTCACAAAAAAAATACAACAACAGACTTATGTTCTATTTTAAAATAATAGGGAAAAATCAATAAATTTAGACAAAATAGTAGTAAAGTAATAACAGCAAAAGACCAGTTTTCCAATCAGCGATTTTTTGACATTGCAAAGCGAAAATGAGGCCATACATTTCAGGTCCCTATTTTTACTTATAGAAAATGGATGACATCAAACATTTACCGAGAAACATAAATGGAGGTTAACAGGGCAAAAGACATCTTTAGTTTTTCAGATTTATACAATATTCTGTGAATGAAATGATGATTAAAACTGTACAAAGTGTCTTGAACTGAGACTTGTATAGCGATACAATTCTAAAATAGATTTTTACAATGTACACATAGGTGAAGAAGACTTTGTATGTGTGTGTGTTTGCATAGTTAAAAGGCAACCTTATGCGACAAAGATCAAGCATTTTGCTGTCTGATTTCCAATTTGATCCATTTTACAAGCAACTTTCGAGGCTCAAAATGATTCACGCAACAGCTGAAAACTAAACACGCTTTGTTCAATTTAACACCAAATTAAAACTACAATACGTAAAGTAAACTGCATGTATACTAAAAACACTGTAAAGTATGCACTTTTTTATGTCATAGACAGCCAATTAATGCATAATCACTTAAACTTAAGTGATTTGGCAAGCGAGGCTGTTTCACCCAGGCACTTCTTCTATTCAACTTAGTAAGAAACACACCTTTTTATTAAGTTTAATCTGAAAACATATTAAATTAACAAAAGAAATATAGCTCTTTTGCCTTATGTCATTTGAAGATAAAAACTCCACATACAGTAAATCCTTTGAGCATTATAAAAGAGCCATTATGTTCTTTAGCTATGCTAAACATGTTTCCTGTCAGCAAAGACGTTTACACAAATAAAGTCTTTTGGTGACTTGAAATTAAATGTAAACCACACAGTAGGTAATTGATAATGTATAAACACATACAGAATTATTATAGTAATAAAATAAAAAGCCTAGTAACAACAAAGAAGACCACAATTGAAAAGAAAGGCAACTCCAACACACTTGAGATTAGCTCCTACCTTTTGTTCTAAAGTAGTTTTCCCCCCTTTCAAGCAACTCTGGGCATGATTTCATTTCTTCAACAATCTGCAGGAGTTGCTTCCCCTGAGACTGCATCTCTGCGATGAACTGCTCTCTCACAACTAGCATGTTCCTCTCTCGCTCATCAATGAAATCCTGGTGGAAAAAAAAAATGTGTGTTTAAAAATCCAACCTAGCTTATTTCATAACACTTTATTACATTTAAATCCTGGACAGGACATCTGGATTCTTGTTTTATTGTACTTTTATACTTTAACAAACATTATTAATGTTTGATTAACTTTGTTAGTTTTGTATCCAATGTCATAAGAGTAAATGTGAGAGATAATTACAATGCATTCATTTATAATAATGATAGAAAAACATTGTAAAAGATGTTTTAAGTAAACAAAGTAAATTCCCATTAGTTAAAAGGGTAATGCTTTCCCAAGGCAGTCAGGGAACCTAACCAGTGTAGTGCAATCAGTAAATTGTCTTTATGTTTTAACCTGGGCTGTGACATTTTAAAATGTCAAGGGAAGTTCCTTTCTTACATTTAAGCAAATAAATGGTGAGTTCTACAAATGGCATGCCTGTTGTCAGATTATGTGATTGGGTTTAGGTCTCTGCAGCATGCTATACACAGTGAAGGCAGCACTTAATCTTCTTCAAGTGCTTACTGACTTTAGATAAGTGAACAGTTCTTAGTTAGATGATAAACACCAACTATCAAAAAGAAACAGTCGTACTGAAATAAAACTTCTAGAGATATCATGCAACATGTTTGTTTAATATGCATTTTGTTATGGGAAAAATCTCTAAGTTCCCAATAAAAGTTGCCTCTCAGCTGCTATATATTATCAGAGAAAGAAGAATTATCCATTCAGCAAATGCTTTGTTGCTTTTGGTTTTCTCTTTTTGTTAATCACCTTTGCAATCAGGAACAACTAGGACACTAATTCCATTATGATTAGGATAATTGGAAAATCTTGAACACCTGTATACTCTGTATAAGTGCAATTTTTGGCACTACTCTAGAGATTGATGCCTCTTATGGAATGCAATTTCTTATGGGGACGATAGTGAAGAAGGAAATAGCAGAAAATAGCAGCAAAATCACAGTTGTCCTGCAAGACCTTTTTCAGGGACATAAACGAGCATTCTGCTTTTAACAGTATAGCTTTCAACAATAAAGTGTAGCTCTTACAATTGTAAAACGGTAGCTGGTACTAATACAAACTCGCAGTTGTTTGGGGAAGTCTTGTTTAAAAATAGAAACAGAGTGTGCTGATGTTAACAATGACACATGCAATTACTGACAAAGCAGACAACAGGGAAGAAAGTAAAGTAAAGTAGTAGATAGTCTAATTCCCATCACATTTACATTTCGTTACTCAGATATTTAATATATAGCTGAACAATTTACTACACATTTCAGACCTGTTTCTGGTCTCACAATTGAAACCCTTTAAGAAGATAAAAATGATGATACAGTGCTCCCTCTCCAAATGTCAACTCTCTTTAATTGAATACCTCTCTTATACATCAGTTTAATTTACCACCTGCTGTTTTCAACTTATTTTTTCCTCTCAGGAACAACAACTCTCTAAAATGGCTGCCATCACTCATTTTTACATCCTTGTTGTTTCAATTCCCTCCCCTGAGTGGCAGATGATTTGTTTCGCCTGTTGTCCTTAGCTCTTGGACGAGTGATATCGGAAATTTTGAAAATGAGCAACAACAGCTTTTCATGACACCTATTCCCATGTTGACGGGAACCACTTAGTATACACTTAAAACCAACATTGTTTTCACACTTTTCTGTTATGTTTTAAAGTAAATGTGTTAATGTTAGGAAAATTATTACAACAATTGCTTGCGGCCTACCACACGTTAGCCAATAAAGGTAGGCAAACCAAGCGGCTTTTTTAATTGCACCTATCTTACGTTGATTGGTAGGTGGGGTATTTCTGAAACAATTGACTACTGAAATGAATTTGTTATCAGTGTGAACAACAGTTATGGAGAGTTTTTCTTATAAATACCCATCGTTATTTAGCTAACTTACATTGGCTCAAAAACTGTCTTGTTTATTGCTGTAAATTACTGTTCAGTTAAATTGAGCTAAAAAAAGAAAATAAATAAAAATAAAGAAAGATGAAAAAATTATAACTAAATGCACAATGCATAACAATATCAGTTCATGTCAAAAAACTGAACTAAATGAATAATTAAAACAAAATAATAAAAAATAAAATTACTTTTTTAAATTTAATTAAATTTGATATCATGTAAAAAAGATAAATAGTAATAAAATTATTATAAAAGAACATTGTAGAAGACAGCCAATAACATTAACTAGTTTTAAAACCCTGAAAACTACTGATACTAAAATACTTAAGCACATATAGAGGTTACCTCTCTAGAGCAACAATCTCTCTTACGCAACCAATTTCTCTCAATCCGCACGATGTTGCTTAAGAGAGGGAGCATTGTACAATTAATTGCTGAATAACATTGCTGTAGGCATTTTTCTTCACTGGGAAAAAATTAGTAGCAGACTGAGAGAAGTATCTGTGAAAAATCGGTAACCCTGATCAAATTGGTAAGCACAGGGCTGTCTGGCTTTTATTTATAATTTTTTACAATTAATTGGGAAAGACATACCACAATTCTTTAACATTTTTGTCATTTTGGAATAGTTGATATTCAGTTATATAATAGGGCAAAAAATAATTTTGTTTTTGTTAATTTTTTTAAATATATGCAACATTTTCCTTTCAGGTGTCTTCAAATGTTTGAAAATGTCATTTGTGTCAGTCACTTTACAATGGAATGTTTATTACTTGAATGGGTGATTAAATTTGAATTTACATGGTGAATTTATAATAAAAACAAGTCATAAGGATGAACTACTGCAAGACACTTACCAGCATTTTCATGCGCTCATCCTTCATCTGTTCAAACATGATCTGTACACTAGTCGCCCATTCCTGTACAACTCGTGCATGTCTGATGGCCGCCTCACTGCAGTTCAATACACCTGGGTGAATCAAAAAGTACATTAATCTATGCCATTGGAATTTCATCTGCATAGTTGTCAATGTGTACATGAACATATGTTTATTTATATCATGTCTAGGCACATGCTTATTTATCTTTATCTATCTTGCAAATGTTGTTTAATGTACATTCCAACAGGCACGTGTTTGCTGACATTTGTCTCAAATTTCATGCAATTATTGTTTGATGTCTATGTCAACAGGCATATTGTCATTTATAGTCTTATGAACTTCATACAACTGTTGATTAATGTTCATGCAAAAAGAACATTTTAATTTATGTTTGCCTTGAATTTCTAAATGTCCATGGTAACAAACACATGTTCATTTATGTTTGTCTGAAATGTCATGCAAACGTTTTAAATTTTATTGCAATAGTCACCTGTCCAGTAATTTTGGTCTTTCTTTCATTTTTCATTTATGTTGTTCTTTTAAATATTCAAGGGCTAGAAATAAAATATCTACAAATTTGAGAAAATAAGAGATATTACAACAAAAAAACATTTTTTCCTAAATGTAATTACAAAAAAACAAATTTTGTTTTTGAGGAACCATTGAAACATGATAGATTGCTTCTAATTAAATTACCAGATGTAAATCAAAGGTACAATTACTGCTGCTGAAATATTAATTAATAAGTAATGACACACTCTATATGTGAAAGTTTAATTACATAACTGGGTAGGCAAAAAGGACAACTGAATTTAAAACCCGACCAGAGTGAGAAAAAAATCTGAAATTTAAACAGTATTGTGTATAAACATTTATATTAACCCTTTTGCCTTTATCTGGAGTTAGATGAGATTTAAATATCTGTGGAAATTTTGATAGGACCTTTTCTTATTTACCTATTGACAAATAATTAAACTCTTGTGAAAAGTTGAGAAATTGAACAAAGAAAAAGACCTAATAGTGAGGACTTAATTAAGTAGTATTAAGAGTTGTAGGTGTTAATCTTCATGGAAAACGAACACATCTGTGCATCTGCAATGATTCACTGGTTTGCAACTTCTAACTCTGAATCATGGACAAATGATGGCATTTGTGTCAGTCACAGCATGTGAATTATTAATAATTGATAACAAAATTGATGTAGTTTTGGCAGCCTCAACTGAGTTTATTGCATGTTTTCATCCAATTAAAACCACTTGTCTGTGCTGCAGCATAAATATTTCACCAGCCCCCTTTTTAAAATTAGCATTCATGGTCTGTCTGTTCCAAATAAAATATTTATACCACCACTTAATAAATAATCAAAAACTCCCATTGGGATGAGTCCATGCAATTAAGACTTTAGGAGAATTTGTGATTTATTGCTATTTTTTTTTTTATCATTTTATGTTAATAAAATGTTAGTGCTTTTAATGAGTTCATCTTGTTTAATTAATTATTAATTAATTATTAATAATTTAATTAATCAAATGAAAGACTATCCAAATAATTAATTGATATTCATAAAATAAATTATGTTTTCTTAATTCAGTCTACACTGGTTGCTGCTAACTGTTATACTATATGGCATTGACACATTTTGGGACACACACCCATGTAAAGCTATTATTGGTGGAGAAAGACCCCAGATATGTCAGGGTTGAACCAAAGGCATATAGAGCAGGTCAGCTGGAAAGCATAACTAAGTAAAAGAATTTGCTTAGGCCGAGACTTAAACCCATGTAGCAATGGGTGACTACCGGTAGAAGGCAAGCGCCACCTTATATTTCAGTAACCTCATTTCTTTTATAAAGATATTAAAATGTTTACTTTATTCATATTAAATTGTTCTTATTTTGAAAAAAAATTATTTGAAAGTAGTAATTAAGTAGTAATTAAGTTTATAAAAGAACATCTCTATCCTTATTAAAATAATGACAGGTTTGCACATCCAACTGCACAATTTTCTTGGTTATTTAAAATGGTTCTTATTAAAGCTTGTATTGGTTACACATTGCTTATAAGTAGTCAAGGCAAGTGGCTGAAGTAACCTGTTTTCAAAGATATGTTTTCTCTGAAGAGGCATCATCATTTACATTTAAATTAATAATCAGTACAGCACTTAAGGAATGTTATCATCAAATTAATAATTTGTGTTTATTTATCACAACTAAAGAATAATGACTAAAATTTTATTAAGAGACCTTACAATAGTAATTTTCTTAAGTTTTATTTTAAAACAATATGTGCTACTAACTAAACATCAATGACAATCATCTGAAGAAGCATAAAGAAACACTAATTGGAATGATTAAGGAAGATTAAACATCCTAACAAAAATCTGCTAAAAAATACAGTAAATGGCAATAACATTCAAAAGTAACAATGCAATCAGAGTCATCTCACCTTAAAATGCAACTACTGATCAATATCAATCATCCATGCATATTTAAAGAAACCCCCAATGAATAATGTAAATGTTGTCAGCACACAAATTTTCTAAGAAAAATAACATACAGTGCAATATATCTCCAGAATAAACAATGCAATCAGAGTTATCTTACCTTCATGCACAACTACAATATCAATCAGTCATGCAAAATGAAGAAAATCTGATGAGTAGTAAAGGAAGACTTATGACACAAAAAATTGTTAAAGAACAGACACATGAACATACAGAAGAACAGACACATGATCAATGCATATCACACTAAAAATCAGACCATGCATGCATATGAAAAGCTAACGTTAGCATATAAAGAAGTGTGTGTACTTTTCATAATGTTTTTGTATATAATGCAGCATCAGCATTTTGTTTTGCATAATACAACTTAAAGAATAATAAGAATAAAGAATATGAAAATGGCCGTAATTTTTTTGCACATGTAGCAATATAACAAAAAAATAAATTAAATGAAATGCTCTTTTTCAGATAACTGGAATGGCCATTATATTTTTGTGCTTAGTTTCAAATCTGTTTGCATAAATTGTATTATTAAGGCATTTTTATTTCATATTAACTGTATTTTTTTGTTATTTTTTCCATTTATCTGAAAAAGAACCAAATATGGAATGCTGTTCACTTCATAATACTGATATCTTACTACTAAAGACTACTCCAAGCTTAATACTAGTGCAATTTACTCATGTAAGGTTATCTAGCTACCCAACAGTCAATCTCATTAAAATCACATCCTAACTTTCGCTTCATTACATTCCGCTGGTTAGGATCTGATGACATCGCATTAGGTGTCACCTCAATTTGACCTTTGATTAGCCAATGAAATCGTCAGCTGCAAAATGTTGGGGTATAACTCCATGAATATTCGCCAGATTATGGCTATTTACAGAAATTCATATTGAGCGGCAATGTCCAAGGTATTCTGATTAAAGGTGTGTCACATTTTCAAGACGGCAGCCCCCATTGACATTTGCCCAGTAAAACAAACCCAAAGAAATTACATTCGTTAGTTGATCGGTGCTGTTTTTGCGGAATGTCATATCTCCAGGTTTTGATTACGGGTAGTGGGAGCAAGCACACTAAAAAGCAGTTCAAACAAAAACTTAGAATCAATGAAGAACGCCTTCAGAATATGAAAAAGGTACTGAAGTGTTTGTCGCTGTCTGACAACGATACAGTGGTGTAACGAGGTTTCTGATTGGTCAAGTTTGACGTCATCGGCTCATTAATATTTATAACTTAAAGGTCACTTCGAGGCAACCTTTATCAGGATGTTATAAGATCCTAACCAGTGGAAAGTAATGAAGCGAAAGTTAGGATGTGATTTTAATGAGATTGCCCAACAGTGCACCAGCAGTTCTACATTTTATTGTGTTTTGTTTCTACATACAAAATCACAATATCTTTACTTAATTATTTGATGGAATACTAGTGTTTACAAAAAAATGGTGACAAATCACCAACGGACAAATTTACTTCCAGTTTTTATTTTGCTGTACAAAATTGCATTCACTTCTGCATGAAAATTCTTAACAGTAAAACATGTCATGCAATCAAAGAAGCTTTAACAAAACTTACCATGCATGTGGTCCTCTATGTTTTTACTCATTAGAGGTGTAAACTTGTTAAAATACATTTCTTGTTTGTCGAACTTTCAATGAAACACAACAGTGTACATGCATATGTGAGTTTTTCCAGTAAAAAAAGTTTGCATCAAGTTTAACCATGTTTTTTAGCATGATGTCATTACCGCATTTTGACCCCAAGTCACAGATTGGGTCATATTTAACAGGATATTCTAAAAGTAGTGTTGTTGTGTTTTATTTTCATATCCTATAAGAATAAGTATAACTTCTATTACATTCATTCATTGCTAGAATTAATACGAAACAGGTAGGGTTTTTGTAGGTTTTTTTATTGGGTAACTTTCAACAACATCATTCTTTTTTCTCAAGTACATTAGATTGCGAAAGAATAACTGCAACTACAAGAGCTATCACATTTTTTAAAAAAAAAGTAAAAAAAATATTTTACCAACCATTTAGGTCTGAAGCAAACTCTCTTATCTTCTGTTGAAACTCCATAAACAGCTGCACATTAATCTGTGACGCTATCATCCCCTCTTTGATTTCAGCCTCTGTCTTTCTGTATGTCTGTGTTTGAACGCTAACACCACCAGGGGATGAGGTCTCTTCTTCTGACTGAACATTGATGCCACTCATCCCACCAATGCTGTCGTCTTCCACTTCCTGCTGTTTCTGTAGTTGCTGGTGCTGTTGCAGAACTAACGCATTCTCCAGAGATGAAGTCAGCCTAGACAGAACATCCTCAAGCTCATAGTGACGCTGTTCAAGAATGGCAATCCTCTGAAAGTATGAAAATGTAAATGAGTAAACCTAATTTTGTCATTCTTGCATATTATATAAAAATATTAAAATACAAAAATGTGAAAAAACTGCAAGGGTGAGAGTTTGCATCACCATTTTTAAGAGAAAACAACAATAAAAACAAACAAACATAATAACAATTTTATAATTTTTTTAAAACAAGAGCAAATCGATTTAAAGCATAATGCAATTTCCACAGGTCAAACCACAAGATCACAATAATGTGCATCGTCTGTGAAAAAAAATTCCATTGAGAAATTCAGGAGGAGTTAATATAACTATAAATGTCAATATCAATAATCCCATTAAGATTTTAGTAATTTTGCTAAAAATTAAACAAGTGGGTGACATCTTCAAAACAATTTGTGTAGGCTGAAAAAAAAGGAAAATAACCCTAGAATAAACAATTAATACATGTGTAGGCAGAAAAAAAAGGAAAATAATTCTAGAATTAATACGGAGTTATTTTATTTAAAATACTGATAGCTTTATGTGCAACTGAACCTCATTGTCAATAATCTATGCAAGTTTTAAGACACTCACCTTTGCTATAGCAACAAAACAATTTAAGGGCAAAAACTCATTCACTGCGCACGTTTACAGAAGTTTGGTTGAGAAATAAAGGAGGAGTTATCAAAAGGATAGTTTGCAAAAATAACAAAACATAACAAAACAAAGGGCAATATCCCTTCAACAAACAATAAGTTTTATCATCTTTATCGAAAAAAAAAATATCCATATTTCCTGCAAATTTGAAGTGATTACAGTTGGTAAAAAGTGCTTTGAAAATAACACAGGTCAATAACTCCAGAATGGTCACTCATGACAGTTTAAGGACAATCGTAAAAGCGTAAAATTTCTTTAAAACATATATATATATATATACATATAAATTTTATATATTTACTCTTATTTTTATTTCAATACATATGAAATATTTTTTCTCATAGAAATTGACCTTAACATAAATTCTTTTTTTTTTGTATATGGTAAATGTCCACATTAAAGAACACAAAATGTATTTTGAATTATAATATATGCAATTATTTACAATTAAATGTATTTCCACTTACCTGTATGTATTCCTCCTCTATGCCAGCCACACGTTCATCTCCTGGAGAGTCCCTGTAGTCAAAGGAATCATCACCAGTGCCTGTTTGGCTCAACCTACCAGGGGAATCTGGGTACAGTTTACTGTCATCCATCCCAGCATAAGCTCCATCCATCTGAGAAAGTTAATATATGATCTATCTTTCAGTATTTGCGGGTTAAAATATCAGTGCACACTTGTAATTGAGTCAGTGCATGCTTATAATAGGGTTAAATATCAGTGCATGCTTGTAATAAGGTTAAATATTAGTCCATGCTTGTATTAGGGTAAAATATCAGTGCATGCTTGTAATAGGGTCTAATATCTGTGCATGCTTGTAATCAAATTTTGAATGCTTAATACTCTTTAAGGTCCAATATTAACTGTTTTGTTCCAATATTCACACAAGAAGATAGTATATTTTATGAAACAAGTGAATTAAAAGCCAATCAACAACAAAATCAAAACACCAAAAATGCCACACATTAAGTTCAAACCAGTGACCTGTGGAAACAAAAGCAAGCACTGTAATGACTAATCATTTTGATAGATGCATTTTTTTCAATTTCTGTTGATAAATATTTGTATTTAACTTTAATGAATGAGATTGTCCAATCTTGAACCAGAGGTTATAATAACTGAGTAAGCATAATGTAGCTCTACAATGGATGTTAACTTTTTAGTTAATAGTATGATTCTCCAGCAGAAGTAGATGTGGCATCACCTTGATAAATTATTGACTTATTTAGAAGCAAAATACATCATGAGATCTTTTTATCTACAAATTAAAAAACAATCTGAAAATACAACAGATGATCCAGAATAAGGAGGACAGACAAAATCCCTCCCAAACAAAATCTATTCTTTTTCATCTTAGCACAGGCAATCAAAATCCCTTCAATAGTTTTCCATCCTAGCACAGACAATCAAAATCCCTCCAATAGTTTTCCATCTTAGCACAGACAATCAAAATCCCTCCAATAGTTTTCCATCCTAGCACAATCAAAATCCCTCTAATAGTTTTCCAAAGGCAGAAAAATATACCTTTTTTATTTTTTTAAATCCAACAGAATCCCTCCCATTAATTTGCAAAGGTGGGCAAATTCCCTCCTGAATCCCCTCACCCCTCAAAAATAATTTTTGTAACTGTGGACTATCTCCTTCCTACCCACCGCTCCATTTTGCAATGCAATGTAGCCATCACTAATATTGCTTAAAACAATCTGTTGTTTTGTTTTGTTTGATTATGTATACTCTATTGATCACAAGCCTACTTTTTCCTTGTACTCAACATTTGGCACAGTCAACTATTTGATCAATTTAAGATTATAAAAGGTGTAAAAATTATTACTAGTTAATGTATAATTGGGTTAAATTATGTATAATTAACTTCTTCAATAAACAAATTAAATTTGTGCCAGTCTCATGAATATAAATTAACTTGACAGATTCAGGAGGGATTTTGTTTTCTACTGCAATGTTCACCGTCAACAAAGTAAGGGAGGGATATTGTCTGCCATGTAAAAGGTGGTATCAGACAATTTGCTTACAACAAATACATGTAACAATATCTCACTAATGTTCTGGGGAATTTGGGCATAATTTCTGCATTATACTTCTGACAAAGTAAAATGACTTTGTTAAAAAGTACTATTTGTGAAAGAACACACCCTCAATATTTATTATTTCTAAATCTATAAAAAGCACAATAGTGATTTCTGCTAAAAACTTTCACCGACATCAGAGCAGGTTGAGAATATAACACGATCTCAAAAGAAAGTTGTCACATGGTTTTCTTAGCTGAAAAACAGCTATCCCTGTAGTGTGGCTCAAACAGAAAAAACTTGTTTGCAATGATAAGTGGGGCTTTATGCTCAACTGTCCAAGCATGACATTTTCAGATAATAATGACTTATTTGGTTATTTACTGAAAAAATCTGGTCCTAACTGTTCAATACCACCCTTAAAACTATGGGAGGTTTTGTCCACTTTTGTATACGTGACCTGAAGGGAATTTGCACAGGAAAAACTTTGTCCTACACTCTTAGAATTATCAGAATCATTTTTGCAATTTAATTTTTATTCAAAATATTTTAATATTATAAATAAGATTGTAGACACTATTGCTTAGTCAAAAATTATTTTTAAAAATACATGAAGTTGAGAGAAACATATCTTGTATAATTAGCTGGGGAGGTTACAATCACCATGCATTGTTGTATAAATACAGTTTAATCTAATGTTACAGTCAAACCTCACTAAAGGACCACCCCTATGGGGAACACTTTTTTCCAGAACTGTTTTATTCTTTCTTTATTTTAATGTCTCACAACCTCAGAAAGCGGGGCACCCACTACTTGCGACAGTTATGTCAGAACTTGTTAACAAATACACATCTTTCTTAATCCCTCACTACTCAAGCTAGAACCAGGTGGTCCAGTTATTCAAGTATTATCAATCAGCTGTTCACACCTGCCAACAATGCTCCAGAGAATGAGACTGTTTGCACAGTTTCTGACTTCAAATTACGGAAGTGCAATTCTCTTATGGTAAACAATGATAATCGTAAAGAAGTCAGTTATGGCGGTGAATTGTTTGATTTTTACAAACTGATGTCGGATTATAAGTTACAAACGAAAAACGGTATAAAAGCATCTGGGTGAAATGACCTCATCTCTTCTTAGCATTCAGGTAGACTTCCAGAAATAGGCAGTGAAAGTTAACACAGGCAGACAGATGTTTACCAGTTCTTCCAGTAAATTACAATCTTAGTAAATCTTAGTAAATTGAATGCGCTACTGAATGTATGCGCTATCACATAGAAAGAAAAAGTTTATAACATGCTCTGTTTTAAATTTTTAGTAAAAATTTTTAAATAAAATAACAAAAACAGAAAACTTACTTCATTTTATGTTAAAAGTATATCCCTGAGAAAAATTACTCTAGTACTATAAAATAAATTGTATAACCTACTATAGAAAGATGAAACAAATAAAATACAGCACAGTAAACACACTAGTTTATATTTATACAATATAAATACAATATAATATTCCACCATTAAAGATATAATAGTATTATATATGAATTCACTAAGATGATCTTGCAGTAAGCAGGACACTCTGACAAAGAAGCACAGGTGGTTCTCTTAATGAGGTTTTTCTTTATTTCCTTTGAACTATGTATGTGTTCTGTTTTATCATTCTCTTATCATTATCTTTTACTAAAAATTTGCTGATGTTGTTTTCATTTGATCATGATGGCGTGGACCGTAAATATGAGCCAACATGAAATAAGTGGGTTTTGCATCTCTATATTATAGGGCTGTCATGGTATACCTGTATATTGCAATACTGGGGAATTCAATACAGTACCACGATATACAATAAACTTACTAGATGTTTAGGATATTTTGTAAAGTTTGGTTGCTGCCACCATCTTGTGCAGCCAAAGGTGCTCGTATAGTAATAGTGAAAAGTGATCGTCGTTAACCAACTGAAAATGTAGTCTGATGTCGAATACATGTTAGGGGAGTTCATTCCAAATCGCTTGGGGAACTCAAATGCGTAAATGCATACTTGATTTGCATTTCCTATATTCCTTTCAATAAGAGTTTTAAACTAGATATTGACTTTTGATTTGACATTTTCATTTTTTATTTTAGAAAAAAAGAATGTTGCATAGAGGCATGAATCTTATTCGACTTAAAATTTACTACAAGTAGTCACATTGTTATAGGATAGTTCATTGTAGAATACTTAGAACATTATCATTACCTTCTATTCAGCAATTTTATCGAACACGACCATTGCAAATTGTAAACAATATGGCTGGGCCGATTGATTTTTCGAAAAAAACGCTGCATTTAATTGCAAAAAGCAATTGTGGTTGGCCTCTTCTGGGTAAAGGATGACAGATCAACAAAGAAAATTGTTTAAAGTCTTGTATATTGTCGACATTTTGATGTGCACTAAGATACAGTGGAGGTACAACCAATCCTAAATACAATCGTGAATCATCATCTAAAAGTGCATCACACTAACCTGTTGTGATTTTTTGCAGTGAAGTCGCTTTTTGATTTTCTTTTTTCTTTGCTATTTTCTAGTCAAATTTCTTTTTGTTTCTGGTTTTACCTGTTATAAAGCTCATATAGCTATGTCATATTACACTCAGGCAATTGTTGTTCAATCTGCTCATTATAATTGGGCAAATTGCTCCTGATAATAGTTTGATCAAATGTGGCAATATATTGTGGTACATATTGCAATATGCACTACATATACTGCAATATATCATGGTACATTTCAAATATATCATGGAAGCCCTACTAAATTATTTCATTTGTATGAATGACAAGGATAAAGATAAAATAAAAGGACTACAGAAATAATATTTATTAGACATATATTGTCTGAACCATACTTTGACTCTGGTGCACTTCAAAGGCCTGGCAAAATATTATTTTGATAAAGTGCTGAACTTTTAAACATTTACCATAAATGGAAAAATATAAACGATTTTAATTTTATAATATTTAAAGATCTCTTTGTTTTCAATTGATTTTTCTGCTTTCAAATGTAAAAATTCCAGTTTACAAAGTAATTTATAGGAAGCATGTTAGTAATAGTAAAATTGATAACTTATTTTAGTCCAAGATTGAGACAATGAAATGCTTTTATAACAATCCATAAAATTTTAATGAAATTTTCCTCCACTTAGTCATAATATGCAAAATAATTACTGGCCCAGCTTAAAATACCTTACAAAAGCTCCTTATACAAAAGTATCTAAGGTGGTAAAATAAATTATTTATACATTACACAAAAAATAATTGATTAATTTTAGGTTCATTGTAACTTTCCTTGTATGTGTGAAACTAAAAGTCTGAAAAATCAATTACACTTTCATGCAGATGAATACCTAAAGGTAATAATTTCACAAAACTATTATTAATATAGCTTTATTTATTAATTCTAAGTGCACACATTGGAGAAATTTGAGGTTAAGTTTAGTGTGTGTTGCTTGTGGGTAATACACTTACTGTAAGTTCTTAAAATTATTAAAAATGTAAAATAACATCACTTATATCTATGAACTGTGTTTTTATGGTTACAGTAGTTAATAATTTAAATAAATATATCTCCTTGTAGTCATTTTGTTTTTATTTTTAATGGTAACAACAAATTAAACTTACTACGTGAATATAAGTTTGGTAAACAAATTCTTTTATCATGTTTTCTAAAGCTACTGACTTTTAGAATTACTTCATAACTTATTCAACTGATTCTATGGTAAGTGGGCACATAAATAAATATTTATGATCAAGTCAACAGTTTAATTAAAATTCCTCTCTGGAGAATAAGAGTGGAAATTTTTATCAATGTTTAATTAAAACAACTACACATTGGATCTTTAAAAACTTGGATTGCCCACTGTTATCTGAGAATACTACAGATTAGAAAGAAAGAAAACACATTTTGTATCTGAAAAAAAAAATCTGCTTAATTATCAAATAAATATCTACATTATTATAAGAAGCATCTATTAATCCTCACATTATTCATCATCATAATCCTTTATCATCATCATCATCACCATCCCCACCCCCTCCATCATCATCAAATATCACCACCATAACCACCACTTCCAACATTATTTTGAAACAACTGATAAGAGCATATTCTATGTTCTACATCACAATTACTTTTGGCATCATTGTACATTACTATTATGTAACTAAGTTCTGAATGACACATGACAACCCATTAAGGTACCAAGTGGATCTAAATTCTCACCTCAGCACAGGCGTATTCATCATGGAGGTGCTTATTTCGCTGAAGAAATCCCGCAGAGACTACCTCACTAACGGCAGTAGGAGAATCCGAGAGATTTGCAACAGCTTCATGTGTCTACAGAATAAAAGACAAATGGGTAATTAAGAGAGTCAACAGATACAGAACATATACAAACGAAATTTAACTATGCTTCTTTCAAATATAATTAATGGTTGGAATTAAAATAAGTTTTTTTAATAGTTAGACAAGTGTAGTTTGTCGAACTGGAAGGGTCCCCATGACCTTCGTAAGAATCATCCAGTATTGTCTACATCATTTAAACTTCAGCAAGTAAAACTCTATTAAATTTTCTTCACTCAACAATCTATAAAAAAATTTGTCAAAAGGTAAAACCTTTTCTGTGGTTTATCTTCAATTTCACTGAAAAGAAAGTGAACGACTTGGCAGCAGTCAAAGGAATTGCAGAACTGTTACAGTAGAAAATGTAGTGACAAACCTTTATTTGGTGCTGTAGTTCTAGTAGGTTATCACTCTGAGAACGCGGAAGCACACAAAAGCCTTCATCAGACATGCATTCAACCGGAGTGTCTAATTTGGGTGACAAGTTTAATTCTGCACCATACAGTTCGTCTGCACAAACGTAGTCTGCTTGTTCGCTGTGACTCTCCTGAGACTGCTTTAGCCTACCGACATTTGCTAGAGACTCCCGTATGACATCGTCAATAATCTGACTTGGAACAGACGTTGCGTTGTTAGAACGCTGGTTGTTTTTATCAGAACTTGACGGAACTGATGATTGAAGATTTAGAAGAATGTCCGACTCATTTGTGTTTTCAAGTCCAGCAGTTTGTTCGCTTTCTTGATCTTTTGGCTCAATGTGCGATTTATTTATTTGTTGCTCCATTTTTTTTAAAACTTATGCCTCAAAATGGGTTTCAGAATATTAACAACAGTTACTGTATCCAGTGACAGACGACGCCATTTACTCACGTGCGCGTGACGTCATTCCAATACAAGTTATTATGTCAAGGAAGATTCTTGAGGGGTTCCGATTAAAGATAATATCTCACATCACAATAAATGTATTTCAGTGTAGAGTTGTGATCTATCTATCTATCTATCTATCTATCTATCTATCTATCTATCTATCTATCTATCTATCTATCTACCTATCTATCTATCTATCTATTTTATGAATTGAAGTATTGCTCTACGAAATGTGATGTGCAGGATATTTCAGGCGGTAAATGTAAGAGTTAGTACGGTGGGATCACTGCACGGGACAAATGGGTTATTTTACACAGTCATTTTCTCCGTTCCCATAAAAACTAAATACACATTCCATTCGTTACTATTCGGCGGTATCCGGACAAGCCTGGAATACTGACCGAGGAGTGTCGTATGAATACTCAAAATGGTCACTATCAGGTGTGTATCTGGGCCGTTTTTGAAGTTACGCACAATTAAAAGGAAAATAACCTTTGTAGTAATACTTTTGAATATATTCGGTTCTTTCTAATGAAAAACAGGTAAAATGCGGACATGCGAGGAACTTAACGCAAAATATGAACAACCTTTTCAACTTGAATGGCGTTGTAATAAGATTTTATAACATAGAAACTGGGGAAATAAAATATATCATTCCTATCCCGGGAAAGGTATCGATATTCTTAGTGTTTTTGGTACTTTTAGATTTTCCGAATTTTCGAACGGATGTTAGGCACGTGCGTAAAGTGCGTAATGGCAGAAACGCGCCTGGTCACTATGACACATGCCATGGACATTGCTTGGTAAATGGTAGAATGTTGTACAATACGAACAAACGTGGACAACATATATGTGTACGCAATGCAAAGAAGAACCAATTAAAGCCTGGTTTCAATAAGGAAAAGAGGTAATCAACGCATAGACACGAATAATTAGAGCATAAATAACATTTTATTTTGCTTATTGACAGAATAGGTGTGTTTTTAACTCTTATTTTTTGTCTTGTCGTCTCACCCGTAACTTTTATAAATAAATTTCCTCTGATAATAACAAAAACAACAACAAACAAACAAACAACAATACACATATCGCACGCACACACACACACACACGAGCCCTCGCGCGACACACACGCACACACACAAACAGATCTAGAACCATAATAATATTTGACACGTGGCTTTATTTGTGCAATGTATTACTTGCACGTGCGCAAGACGAGCACAGGCCCTGCCAACGATTCGAGTGGTCCCGCCAAATTGTTCGATAGACTTAGATATATTTCACACACAATTATGTTATTTTAAATCCACTCACCCACGTCCCACATAATCAATATCAAATTTGACTATGTGAAAACTATGGCATTTTTTGTTTAAGTATTGAATAGCCTATTTCACTTATTTCTAATACAAGAACTGGTCCAAAAACCAGCAACATAGGTATATGTAAATATATAGGCCTATATATATATACCTATGTTGCTGCTTTTTGGACCAGTTCTTGTATTGAGACAAGCAATTTATCTACAGTACCAACAACAAATATATAAATATAGCAAATAGTTTTCTCTGACGAGATGCAACTTTTTAAGTTTTTGTTGGACAGAAATTTACATTTTCACAGTCGCATTCCTGAGCCACAATAATTAATTGAAAATGTGCAAATTAATTACCAAATAAAGCATTAATTTTCAGAATGATATAGATATATTTCTAGTAATAGGGAAAACCTGAAAATATAAAAATCGATTACGTCAACATTCCAGACGCTTCCATCTAACTGATGTAATTATGACACTCATCGGTACTAAAATTTCCAATAATAAAAAATAGCCAACAAATAGCAATGGAAAAGGCGTCATGAATAAGTGATAAGTATCATTAGTTAACAACATAGAAAATCAATACCAATTAGTTGTTTTCAGTGGACTATAGTGCCGGCGTTCGAATAAAACTGCATTTTATAGATGTTTATTTAAAGACGGGAACAAACGATTTAAACGAACGGCGGCGAGCAGAGTAGAGGACGGAAAAAGGGAAAGGGATTTGGAGCCTACCCGAGTATCGATTTCCAATATACCCTCGGTCTCTTTATTTTTGTCTTTACCGTTATGAATAATTAACTACGTGGTACAGGTGTTCCTAACGCACCTGCGAAGGATCGAGCTGTGCTGGTTGCGAAATAATCTGCGCTAAAAGAGGCTGGGGATATTGCGATTTGCTCTAAATAGGAAACTCCATTGTTTAAACGTTGATTGGATGCAAAAGCAATTTAAAATTCCAATAACAAGTCCCCGTGCGAGGTAAACACATTTACTCCTTAACTGTTTGCCAAGGTGTGATTAAGTTCATTTTAAAATGTACTGCTTTGTCTGTTAATTGGACTTAAAAAGAATTATTTAAATTATACATTCCAATCCTCCAAATAAATCCTGTAATTATTTCTTTTTATTTCATTTATCCATTCTTTACTCCCATTTTTTTAAATTCGTAATGACAACTTTATTTTTGATAACAGAACATGTAGTAATTTGTCTATCTATTTTTTCTTTACCAATGCCTTAAGTTTTCCTTTTTTCTCTTTTTCTGCAAGCTCGGGAATGCATTCATGAATGCATTCACTCATTTATTAAAAACTGTGCGCTGTCCGATTATTTTAAATTACTTTTTCTTTTCTTTTTTTGAAGTATCATGTGCTGTTTAATTTCTTAATGTATCGTTCAGGTAGTAAAGCCCAAATTGCAATATTCCAGTTCGTCCGTTTGTTTAGTTTTACAGTTTTTGGACGTTCTTTCTTTAACAACGGACAAACATGTTCGTTGTTATCGTAATGGTCAAATTTGCAGGGTTTTTTTCTTGTTTTGAAGTTTTGAAGTTTTGATTTGTTGTTTGTTGCTGCTGCGGCTGCAGCCTTCTTTATTTATTTATTTATTTGGGTTTTACGGCACACCGACTCTTAACAGGTGACTTAACCGCTCGGCCACGGGCGCCCCCACATGTAGTAAGTTATTAATTAAAAGTGCCTCGAGGTGTGTGTTTTCAAACGTCTGAGACATCGGTTTTAATGACAAAGATATAGCTAGGCGCTGTGCCCGTGGACCGGGTTTACTTGTTCTTGGTATAGTTGAATGCAAAAAAAAGCTCAATCATGTACATGTATATATATTATTTATATGATCATCTGAGAAATCATGCGGATGGTTACGAATCACTACAGCGTATGAAAATTTTATCCAATCAATGCGTTTTCCTGCAAAATTTACGCATATCATAAAATTAAATTTTCCAGTTGGTAAATTAAAGGATGTTTGTACTTAAAGAAGATTTTTAACTACGACCTTACTCATTGATCGAACACTTATCAGTGCTCAATCTTTTAATTCATGCAGACGCTTCGAAATCCGACCAAACGTGGGTTTCTCTTTAAGTCTAGCAAATCGCACGAATTACATCGCGCCATTGCGCAAACTTTATGACTTGATTAAGAATTCATTTGCCAGTCACTTCGAAACATTTCAAAGAGAATTAAAGCTACGATAGGGGCGCAAGGTACATGTTAATTAAAAATGTATCACAGTAGTCATAGCGCGGTATTAGTAACAGTGGATATAAAGGGCGGGTATTAAACAAAACAACATATTTGAAAGCGCCTAAGTATTTTTTAATTAAAATTTATCTCTGATAAATAATTTCTTCAATTTAAATGGTTTAAAGCATTAGAGTATCGCTATGTGGTTTACAAATGCACTGGCGGATTTGAATGAGTTCGTACTTCAAACGGTTGAATGAAAATTGTTGTTATTTAGTAAAATATATTTAAACTAAAATGTTCAATTATCATATACTTTTTATTGTCATTAGCTCTTTTAAAGGGACTGTAAATAACGGATTGGTAATTATTGGCGATAAAAATAAAATTTTATAAGGATTAAAAGTTGAAGTACCTTGCAAAGAAAAGGGATTGAAGGACATTGTGAATTTAAGACGATGTAAATAAAAAGTAGTTATTGCATTTACACATTTACACACAATATGTAGCAAAGAAGCAAGACAACCTCACAACAAGGCGTTTGTTTTTGGTGGACAGCCATGATAAAAAACACACACAAAAACACAACAAAAACTAAAAAACAAAGCAAAAAAAAAAAAGTTAATATAGCTGAATACCACAACTGTGTTCCAGACAGTGCTTAAATTACCAGAAATATAAAGGAAACTTTTACGCACCTTCAATAATATTACAAGATAATCGTTGAGCTAAAACCTTTAAATCAATGCAAAATTAACATGTTTGTCACAAAATTCGACGACCCGCTTATTTCTTCTTGCATCTTTAGTTTTAAGTATTATATTAACTCCGCAATTGTCTAAGGTATTAGGAGTATTATTTCATAAACTAACGGTAATTTCACAACTTCTCACCCTTTGCCTCCTTTTTTCCAGCATCTGTCTGTCTCTCTTGCTTCGTTTTCCGCGCGCATCTCTTCATAAATTATTCACTCATTGGCTGAACCGATCTATTTATAAACCCTATTGACGCCTAGCCCAGCCATTTATAATAATTTGTAAAGCGAGAAGAAAAAGTCCCTCTCGGTTACCTAGCCGCGCGAACTTGAGTCAAGTTGAAAAACTAGTAGTCTTAATTTTCCCGCTTATTTATTATTTATATATCCGCCAGGCCGCAGTGTTGTATAAGGCAGTCGCCATTAATTATTCACAAACAATCGGCAAACTCTCAAATAATTTTCACTTATTCTGGTGATTACAAATGGAACCTTACAAATAATTTATTTGTTGGCAGTAGCATGGTTAATAATTTATTAAAAACCGCGCACTATATTTATCCACGTCTGTTAGCAGCTCGTCACAACTGAGGACAGTCGGCAAAGCGCACGGACGTGTTTATTTTATGATATCACCGTCTGTCTTTAAAAACGAAAATCTAACCTTTAAACTTTTCCAGATAAAAACAAATTAATAAGGATATTAATGAATGAAGAAAACAGTGAATGTGGAAATTTACCCTATTTTGGAGAAAATAATTAGCCAGATACTTACGCCATTCGTATAAGTGCTGAGCGAATTCGAGTATACCGAGTGAATAAGACAATTACGACTTCTCCACAAAAGAGCTTGCATGTATGATCGGATTGGAAAAACGATTTTAGAATGAGCACGGAATTGATTACAGTTAAAGTTGAACCTCCAGATGAGTTCAGTGTCGAGAGCAATTCCGTGTCACCTGCCATTTCGCAGACAGGCAGCTTGGCAGATAGGAATGAAACTTTATCGTCTGGAAGCGGATCATCCAGCGTCCATAACGACACACGAAACTTCACGTGCCTTTTGTGTGACGTCATTTGCGATAATCGTGATGAGCTGCGGAAACACCTGAAAATTGCTCACGCCTCAAAGGACTATGGTCTCTCAAGTGCCATGTTTGCCGGGCGGTTCCCACAGGATCCTTTGACAAACGGGCTAAATCTGACAACATACATGAATTACAGATACACGTGTTCGCTGTGTAGTGCCAAGTTCAAGTCTTTCCGTAGCTATCTGAGTCATACGATGTCTCACAGAGGAACCGGGAGTTACCCGGCTGCTTCCGAAGATGCCAGAATGGCGGCGACTCTTTTAGGACCGGGAAAACACTACTTACGAGAATATATGGAACATGAGGAGAGTTTTCCTGGCACATTCACCTGTGGCGAGTGCAAGACAGTTTTCATGCAAAGAGATGCATACGCCATGCACATGATGACACGCGCAATGAACGAGTCATGCCAGCAACAACCATCGCCGAGGCCGCCGATTCAGGCGTCCGAACCAGATGACAACATTTCGGACACAACTGGCGATTCGCGTGCTGTTTCTCCGAGGCTTCAGAATGCGGAATTGGAAACGACGTCATCAACGTCAGGTGTGCAAGCACCGGACCGTTGTCTCGAGGATGTGACATCAAAAGTTGACCAGGATGAGTATCTAAAATCTGTTCTTGATAAAGTGTTTGTGGCAGACTCAAGCTGTAAGCCCGATAGCAATTTGGAGATTGACTTAAGCAGTACTGCTGAGAATCGTAAATCCTGTACATTTTGTGACGCGATGTTCATGGACCAAGACTCGCTGGCGATGCACGTAATGTCTGACCACACTGAGGAAATGACGCAAAATCCGAATAAAAAGCGGACCGCATCGTCTAAAACCTTAATAACGGTTACAATGGTTTCTCATCCGCTCAGCAAATCGACATTGTTTACAACTGTAGGCTTTGTGAAGAAACATTTGCCACAGCGTGATACCCTGGCAATGCACGTTCTGACACACGCGCATCGCGACGACATGCGCATGGCATACAATCCATACAAGCGTTTACGAATTGCGCGAGAGCAGAATGCTGCCATTTTGGAAAATACGAAAGTTCTTCGGACAATGGAGCATAGTTCATAGTCTGTCTTATAACTCAAACATTTACTCACATCATACACGAGGAGGACCAAAACTCCCGGTGAACAATCTATACTGTGGTGTGTGTGGGGTACAATTCTATTCTCACACCGAACTTGGAGTGGCACAAGCGGCAGCACATAGAGCAGGCTCGAACTTCAGACGCGCAACCACTTTGCCTTGTTAAAACGGCCGAAAATACGAGGATCTTGAGTGAAAAGGCTCCAGAACAGAGCCCAGTTCAAAGTGGCAATGGCGCTTTTATATCCAAACAGCGGCGAAACAGTTTCTCTTCTTGTGAAGAGTTTGGCAATAAAACAGGGGACCATGCCCCGCAGCGTCCTTATTCAACGGGAGACATGTTTACAACAGATAAAAAATCAGTGAAATTCTTGGACGAGATAAACAATCAGAATACTAAATCAGATGTGGATACGAAGGTTAGCGCGAAGAACAGCATTATTCCATCTGTGAAAGCGCTTGTCGTCGCATGAACAGCGTATCATTTATTCGGTTTTCGGCAAGGACTTAGGACTTAGCAAGGGAGATGCGTCAAAAGATGTAAACAAATCGGACGATGTAAAACTGGCACGTGATAAACGGAATGAGGACGAAAATACAAAACGATCTGTGTACGAACCGTCTAATGACGAAAGAAGAGAACGGCGCGCGCGACAGGACACAAGCAACACCGACACGCCGATGTGTAAATTCTGTCAGATTATCTTTCTTAATAAAGCCATTTATTATCTTCATATGGGACTTCATAATGTCAACAACCCATGGCAATGTAATATCTGCGGGAAAGTGTGTAAGGACGCTGTAGATTTCACTGCACATGTGATTCATATGTAATATTTATGAACTTTCATAATGCACCTTCGTTCACTGCAGTACTTTGATTTAAATTGTTTAACATTTTGTATGTTTGAATTTTTTTTTTTTTCTTTTTTTTTTTTCTTGTTTTTTTTTTTTTTTTTTTTTTTTTTTTTTTTTTTTTATTAAGTCTGTGGATTGTATGTTTGCGGTGATATTGGAGTTGTTATAACTTGTCAATTATCGCATTATTGTTTTTTTTAATATGAGAGGGACAGTGTTTTTATTAATGTCATATTTTCTACCATTATATTATAACCTGGAGAGTGTGGTTTCTTTTTTTTGTTTAGCAAACAATTACATAGATTCTTTAATAAAATATTCCATGACGTCTTTCTTGCGGAAACAAAACATAACTTGTCGACTTTAATTATTTAAATTTACAATTAGAGAAAATGGTATTTAGTGCGTTTAAAAATCACATAAGTTTTTTTTTCGAATGATTAAATAAGTCGTTATAACAAGACCTATATTCTTAATATTGTTTGTTTATTAATCTCCGTGAATATTATTTATCTTTTAAAGTGAACACTTGTTGTATATTAACCTTTACAGCTTGTTAATAAATGACTGCTAACTTGTTCTAAAAAGTGAGTTTTTAGTTGACTACGATCACACATTTTACTTCTAGATTGTCAGTTTTGATAAAAGATGACATTGGGTAAATGTATTCAGAAATATATCAGATTTTACTGATATAGGAAACTTTGCAACTGTTTAAACTCGGTTCATCTTTCTTTTTCTTGCCCATTGGTTTATTGCATATTGGTTTATTGCATATTGGTTTATTGCATATTGGTTTTTTGCATATTGGTTTATTGCATTTTGTTTTGTTTGTTGTTTGTTTTTTATGTTTATTGCATATTGGTTTATTGCATATTGGTTTGTTTGTTGTTGGTGTTTTTATGTTTATTGCATATTGGTTTATTGCATGTTGGTTTATTGCATAATGTTTTCTATTTTTGCATATTAGTTAATTTTTGGTTTATTGCATATTGGTTTATTGTATGTTAATTTATTGCATTTTTTGCATATTGGTTTATTGCATTTTGGTTTAATTTGGTTTATTGCATATTGGTTTTTTATTGCATATTGATTTATTGCATATTGGTTTATTTTGGTTTATTTCATATTGCATAGTGATTTATTGCATATTGGTTTATTGCATGTTGGTTTATTTCATATTGGGGGGTTTCTTTTATTGCATATTGGTTTATTTTGGTTTATTGCATATGTTTTAATTGCAAATTGATTAATTGCATATTGGATTATTGCATACAGGTTTTTCGCATATTGGTTTATTGCATACTAGTTTATTTTGGTTTATTACATATTGGTTTATTGCATATTGGTTTATTGCATATTGGTTTATTGCATATTGATTTTGGTTTATTACATAGTGGTTTATTGCATATTCCATTTAAAATCACAACTTTTCAAACACATAGCTGATGTTTTGTTCTTAACTGAAACAAATCATCTACCTGCAAGATATTAAAGGTAGTACCCGACACTTTGGGGCCATTTTTTTTAAATATACCAAAAATAGCCGGAAAAGATGCCGCGAAATGATGTTTATGTATGCCCTACATCAATGTGAAAAGTGAAAGCATAACTCACCATTCATCATCACAAACATGAATTTCTAGCAAAGCTATCTGAGCCACGTTGCACAGTAAGCTATTTTTGAACTTAGAAAACCACGTGACAACTTCCTTTTGAGATCACATTATATCCTCATGTGGATTATCCGTTCTGATGTCTTTTTATATTCTTAGCATAAAAATCCCAATTCTGCTGATTTATTGTTTAGAAATGAATGGACATTAGGAGCAATTTATCTTACAATTTTTGTTCACTTTTTCAATTGGGGTAATGTTCAAAATCGTATTTTCTAAGACTAAATCGTGAGTTTGTGCAGAAGTTAGGTCTTTGTTCCCACAAATGAGAGTAAGATATAATTACAAATATGTTTGATATAAGGAAACTGTCAGATGTTTGATATAAGGAAACTGCCAGATGTTTGATATAAGGAAACTGCCAGATGTTTGATATAAGGAAACTGTCAGATGTTTAAGGAAACTGCCAGATGTTTGATATAAGGAAACTGTCAGATGTTTGATATAAGGAAACTGCCAGATACAACTATTAAAGGTGCATTTTGGTTTTTATAACTTTAGATTGTAGATTTCTGGTAATTGCTCATTTTGAATATTTGCATTATTATATCTTTTATATTATTGGTAAGTTAGGAGGAGTCAACTTAGTTGGATAATTTGGGAATCATGTTTTTTGAAACGTACTCAACATTTTTCTGCTTGCTCACCCAATTTGTTTCAATTCGTGGCAAGTTTTCTCATTTGTCTGTGAATCTTCATTGTTTTTCGAGTTTTATTACCAAAGTATATTTAAGGGTAAATATGTATTGTTGATTTGTGTGATATATGTTTTCTTCTCTAGTCAAAATAGGGGACAGCGAAGAAGAAAGGCTTTTATGAATATATTAATATTATCTAATAAAAATTAGTAGAGCAATCTCTTAAACTTCCAGCATTTGGAATGTTTGACCGAATACAAAATTGATACTCTCAGTGTTGTAAATAATGTGCTCCCTGATAAACGATCGCGCGTTAATTACCATAGTTGCATTCTTTAAAGTGTGTTTTCCGTTGTTTCTTTGGATCGTTTCAATACTGATGACCGTTCGATGGTACCGTTTATTTTAAATGTCATTCCAGTCACTTATCAAATTCAGAACACAATAGAATAGACGCTAATTTGACATTAAAGGTGGTATTCGACAGTTTGGTCAATTTATTTTTCTGAAAGAACAAAAAAAAAAAAAAAACACTGTTACCCGAAACGGTCTTTAACAATGCTGTTCATTAATGCCGAATATCTGTGTGAACAGTCAAGGATAAATTCCCACTCGTAAGTGCAAAAAGGTGTTTCCTATCCGAGTCACAGTGCAGAGATGGCTATTTTTAAAATTAGAAAACCACGTGACCACTTACTTCATTATAGTCACCTGAGTAATGACGTCGATATCTATTTTTAACAGGGACCACTTTCGCGCTTTTTATAGAGTTGAAAAGACTTAACATTTAGAGAAAAAAAATTTCGCGATTAATATAGTCTGATAATAAAAGTTAAGTTCAAAATCGTCTTTATAACGACTGAAGTATCGGTTTATGCAAAAAATGTGACAAATTCCCCAAGCGGTGATTAGATATTGGTACATGTATTTAAATATGGGCAAACTGCCGGATACTACCTTTAAACGTTACTACATTTGTAGCTGTATAAACACAATTAATAATTATCCGCCAGGCATTGGATTAATATCATTGTCATATTCTTCTTTAAAGCATAACTTTGATTTATATTTATTTGTATTAAAGATGACAAACACGAAGCATTATTATCATTACATGTAGAATAAAATGTATAATATGAGCCCTTTATTATCAAATATGCGTTTATTTCCATGTACGTATGTTTATGCGTTAACGGTCGTTAGCCTGAATATGATAAAATACCCGTGATTCCTGTATCTAGAATATATCACTATTTTAACGGCATCTTTTTAATATAAACGGCAGGTACGGGTTTCGACAGGACAGCCTATAAGCACGTCACTCTTATGAAACAAACATATAAAATTAAACATTAATAAATAGTAAACAGTGTTATTTTCATGTTTCTTATATAAAAGTAAAACTCAAATTTTAAATTTTTAGGTCGTTTTACATATAACATATAACATTAGAAACAAAAGATCCCCCAACGTAAATTCATAGATCCGCCATTGTATTAAGATTTCATTATTTGCTTTGTTATGTAACCGTGTGTGAAAATCGGGCGTAAATTTATATAGTTAGTAAGCAAGTGTTCATTTCTGGGTATGCAAGAATGTCGTCCACCTGACTTAACAGTGCGTTCTATCCAGATATTTGTCATCAACAAGAATAGCTGGGAGTCGCATATACATCGACACCCACGACCGATCCATTCCGTTACTCTCCATTCATCTCCCGTGGAATATTTAGTTCACTTTTCGCCGTTTCTGGTATTGACATTTCATTGGTCGCTCCATAATCCGATGAAGATTTCATTCCAATGATAAAGCTCGTTCTTTCATCTATTTCGGCTTTCCTTCCAAAATGACGTCATCAATGCAACGAGAATTTAAGTTTCCAGATACTTAGCTACCTCCATACGTACGAGTAGCGAAAATGTAAGCGATGTTTTGATTGGTTGATATTTATTCAAATTTAACTCTTAATACGGCGACAATCGTAGCTAAAAATCGCCCGGTGTGTGAATGGAGTGAAACGTAGGGGCCTATTGAGTAGCCGAGGTCTCCGACGAAGCGCCTAAACGACAATTATTGTATCTATGCGTGAGGTATCAATGGACTTTTTAAAATTCAAATCTAAATTTCTGTTTAACCTACTATTTGTTAAAACCACACAATTAAATATTCAAGCACAACTTGTTTCGAAGACGAAGTACATATTTCATTTTATGTTCTTGTACATCACTTGCATGCAATGTTTAAGAGCTTATTGCTTCTTTTGTGATATATTATTTCATTGAATTGTTAGTTATAGAATATGATCATTTTTATTGTTCATGTATTTTTCTAAATATAGATAAATCGTATTTTAATACGTGTGTGCTTATTTATGCTATTTAATACAGAGAACAAACAACAGCCCCGCTTCCTCCTTTCCTCACTCTCCGACCACCAACTCCTTCTTCTGCTCTTCCTACTATAACAATCTACTACTACCTACCACTACTACTACTATTAATACTACTACTACTATGTCTATTACTTATTCTACCAATAATACTCATGATGATGATTGATGATGATGGTGATGATGATGATAATAATGATGATGATGATGATGACTGATGATGATGATGATGATGATGATGATGGTCATCATGATGATGATAACGATTAAATAATTATGACATTATATCTGCCTATGATGAATCGGTGATTGATGTACAATAAACCCTGAATTCAACGAGGATGTGAAATATTAATGAATAAGAATGCGAGAATAACTGATTCTGTTCAATTTATCTCGTTTCCGCTACATGCACACATGTACCTAGCAATGTCCCTAGATTCGTATGAATGTATGACTGCATGAATATTTCATTAACATAATTACACCAGCATTAGATCATTGCAGAACCTCAAAGTAAAAACAATCTTTCATGAATGCAATTTTCATGAGTTGTGGCCCCTTTATTAATTAATGCGCGTACTTTGTTTTGCAAATGTGTGTTGCTATTCCGGAATTGGTTGGTGGTCGTAATGGTGGAGGGAGTGAAAATGTTGGTGTTAGTGGTGATAGTGGTTGTGGTGATAGTGGTGGTGATAATGGTGGTGATGGTCGTCGTAGTTATGGTGGCTGTTGTCGTAGTGCTGGTTAAAGTGGTTGTGAATATAGGGGTAGCAGTGATAGTGGTGGTGGTAGAGAGTATATGGGTCTAATAACTAGTTGTGTTTATATAAGAGGTGGGGTTTTAATGTGGTATCCGGCGGTTTAGATCAGATGCCTTTTCTATCAAAGAACCAAATAAATTAATGTTGCCTGAAAATATATCGCAAAATGCTGATTATTGATGTCCTATATCTATGTGAAAAGTGAAGTATAACACATTACTCATCATTACAAAAAAAGGTATTTCCTATCTATTCCACGCCGCACAGTTAGCTATTTGTAAACTAAGAAAACCACGTGACCCGTAACTTTGTATAACCATTTAGATAATCCGATCTGACGTCGATATCTAATTTAAGCAGAAATCACAATCATGTTTATTTATAGTTTTAGAAAGAATATGCATGTAGAGTGTTTCATTTCAAGATTTCTACTGTCTTACAATATAGGCAGTGCTCAAAATCGTCTTTGATAGACTTATGTTTGACTTTTTGCACACATTATGCCCCAATTCATGAAATTCAAGTTTACGTGTATTTGATGAAGACAAATAGTCGGATACCATCTTTAATGGTTGTGGTGGTGAGGGTGGCGGCAGTCGTTGTTATGGTTGCCGTAGTGGTGGTAATAGTGGTCATGATTGTGGAGGTGATAGTAGTGTTGGTGCTTATGATGGTTTTATTGTGTTTGTAGTAGTTGGTAATGGAACTAGTGCTGCAGAATTAATTTCATTTACATTAGATCGTTGCAAAAATTCTTAATATTCGCAGTCTCGCGCGTATAATCAGGTTATGTTTTTTATGGGTTACGACCCCTTAAATTATTAATGCGCGTCTACTTTTTAGCTGTTGGTTGTTGCAACGCCGGCTTGTAGTGGATGTGGGGACGTTTTATGTTGGTGGCAGGTAGTGGTTGTAGTCGTGGTAGGTAAGGTGACAATTGTTTTGTTGTTGTTGTTTTGGTGTGGGGGTGAAAGAGTTTATGGTGGTAGCATTGTTGTTGATGGCAGCAGGTTGTTTAAACTCATTGTATTTCCTATACAAATAATAACAATCCATGACATACAGACAAATAAATAAAGGCAAATGGGTTGAGATACAAGTTCAAAAAACTTAGAGAAAATCTCTCCCCGATGGCAGCAGTGGTGGTAGGAAATGTGGTGATGGTCGTGGTGATTGTGATGGTAGTGGAAGTGGTTGACCATCTTTGTTTTTGTGGTGTAAGTGGTAGCTTTTTGTGGTGGCAGTGGTAGTGGCGGTCGTAGCAGCAGTGGTGTTGGTGGTGGGAGGATGGTGGTGGTTGTGCTGCTGCTGCTGCTGCTGCTAGAACATGTATTTATTACTAATAACAATTGAATTAGTTGAACAATTTCGATATATGGTAACTACATTTACTTAGTTTTAACTTCCTTTTTACATTGACATTTTGAATGAAGACGCAGACCATGAAATAATAAGTAATCGACTTGTGTCAGATCACAAGAGAACTGGATGAAAGGCCTCAAAGGTCGACATCGAGTACTTATTCAATAGAATCACATTATTACCTTTAAAGGTCATGTCCCCCTGGTTGTCTTCGTTTTATATTCGCTCATTATATTACGTAACTGAGAAGATAAGATTTGTTTTGTTAAACAAATAGAATGCTAGCATATTAAATTGGCGATTTGACGAAGAAAGAACATCATCGAGGACAACAACAACAACTAGGCATATTCTTTCCATAAACAAGACACGTTCAAACGGAAGAAGGGAACTGATCTAAAGAGAAAATACAACGTTTGTTCCTAACACTTTTTTGCGCACAAAGTTTTAGATTGCTTGTAATAAACCATGACAACAAAATGGTTTTTTTTAAAAATGCTGGAGTTAGCACAGAGACTTTTAACGGATGTCTGTTTACATTAATGTTCACTTTGATTATATACATTTTTATTTTTATTTATTTATTTTCTACGATATCTTGGTAAGACACTTTTGTTCTTATTGTTTGATGTGACACCTGCCACAAAACAATACTGAGCGTGTTTGTTATTACAAAAGATCGGCCCGAGTCACAAAATTTTGCTTTACTTCCAATATTATATAACTATATCTATACAAGCTTATTAGTACTTAAAATACCTTTACTTTAAGATAACACTGCTAGTTATAAACTTATCTTAAACGGCGGATCAACAATTGCAAATGCAGTTTGACTGATTTTACTATACTCCATCCACTTTGCAATTTATATAGCCTTGTTATCGATATCACATATTGAGAATTTGTTTAAAATTGGTTAAACGTAAATCAGTTCCTTGTTTAAAAAAATACACAAAAACCCAAACAACAAAAGCAAACAAACAAACCTCGCCAAAATAAGTTGGGTTTTTTTACTCGGACGAATTTACACGTGGTTTTCTATACTTGAGATAGTTAATACGGCAATAACATCATTTTTCCAAGTAGACCATGAACCTAGCAATTAGATAACGTGTTAATGTACCACCTAACTCATTTAATATTAAATAGCATTAAACTATCCGTTCTTATCGCAGGTCGTGTAATTCGGAATCCGATAAAATCATCCTTTATTTATCGATGTCTATTTGGTTTGAAAACCGGTAAACAAAACCTTTATGTTAGCATACCATGAATTTAAAGTGAAGTAACCCAGAATACCGTTTAACTGGAAATGGGATCTAAAAATCATCAAAAGATTTGTCATACAAAAATGCTAAACTTGAAAAGAGAAATAGGAAGTACCTCGTTTAATTAGACATTATCTCACCACATTTGTTGTCGTAGCAAATTGTTGAATTCAAATGATCTTAACAGGTATGTTATTCAACCAAACCTTTTTTACTCGATATGTTCTTAACCGGTCCGTTATCGCGCCACATTATAAAACTCGATATGATCTTAACAGACCCCTTATCGTAACTTACCGTTTAACTATGTATTAACTTAACAGGTCCACTATCGTTACATATCGTTTAACTATGTATTATTTTAACATATCCATTATCATGATTGATTAATTGGTTTGTTCAAAGAATTTCTATTTTAATACGGGATGTCCTACCAGAGCGAGGTCGTGACCCGATGCGAACAGTACATACGGCGTTATCATCATACCTGTAGACACATTAATTTACAATCAGTTTATCATGTCGCACAAACTGCATAGTTTCCCCGTGCACGTTCTTCTAACATCATCTCACCCAATATTCTACGATGCCGCTTTACCCGCTCTGTAAAGTCGTGCTGCGCGGTATGGTCAGTTATAGGTGTCGACTTTGCCTGGTTCAGAATGGTATCATAGTCTTTGTATCGAGAAAACTTTACGATAATTGTACACATGTTTGGGTCACGTGATTTAATAGGGTGTGCCCGTTCAATGTCAAAGTGGAATGCTTGTTCACCAAGATTTAGTTTAGCATGAGAAAGTTGCGCAATTTGGTCTCAATGTCCGCCCATGTTTCATTAATAGTTCCAATTATTCCACAGAAGCAAATATTTATTTCGTCTTGATTGACGCTCTCTGATCGACGCATTGTCTTTTTAAGCGTCTCATTGTCACATTTCAATGCATTCAATAGTGGTCAAAATTGAGTCTATCTTAGAGTTTACAGGCTGTAGATCAATTTCCATCTTTTTATTGTGTCTATCAATGTCCAATTTCATGTTTTTCAAAAACCCGAACATGTCCTCATTTCTCCTTGGGTAACTCCGACCTCGGGACAATCATCCATCGGATGTATCTGGTGCAATGATACTTACAGAAATCACGATCGTTTTGTTCGCCGGAAGTCGGAAGAATATGCCTAAAATGTAGTTCGCACAAAACATAAACAATTGCCTCGTTTGACAGCTGTTTTATTTACTGCGCTGGGTAAATTAAACTTGGATGATTAAAATTTGAAGCAGCCACAAATTGAAGTTTTATAGGCATCATACTACAGTGAGCTGTTATCCAAGCTGCCATCTTTGTTTTGGCGTTTAAATTATCCGAGGTGTTCCGATTGGAGCCACTTCGTCGAATCGGAACACCTCGGATAATTCACGAATCATCTCTTGGATGTATGTAGGTAGTCGGATCACCTCGGCCATTGTCCTTAATGGGACTTCTTTTGTGACAGACGCCGATTGTACAACTAAGTGTAGGCCTGCTCGTGTCATTGGTACCCATGCTTGTGACGCTTTACATATTTCGGTCATCCTCGGGTTTCCGTGTAAATGTAAACGGCGTAACAAATCAAAAACTCCATATTATCTTAACAGACCCATTATCGTAACAAATCGTTTAACTCTATATTATCTTAACAGACCCATTATCGTAACAAATCGTTTAACTCTATATTATCTTAACAGACCCATTATCGTAACAAATCGTTTAACTCTATATTATCTTAACAGACCCATTATCGTAACAAATCGTTTAACTCTATATCATCTTAACAGACCCATTATCGTAACAAATCGTTTAACTCTATATTATCTTAACTAATCCATTATCGTAACAAATCGTTTAACTCTATATCATCTTAACAGACCCATTATCGTAACAAATCGTTTAACTCTATATTATCTTAACTAGTCCATTATCGTAACAAATCGTTTAATTCAATCATAACAAATCGGTAGACCTAGGTTGAGTGAAATACAGACAGGAAGAATAATTATTGCTTTTGGAACTGTAAAATGAATAAACAAGTAAGTGGCACAGCAACATTTATGGCCCCTTGCTCTAGTACAAAATTACAAATATTCTTTAAAATAGTCCCTAGCATCCTTCGCCGTGCTAACAACGAGGAAAACAGACGTGTAAAGTACGCGAACGTTACACTCGCACGTTTACATCCATCATTTAACCATATTAAGTTAGAGGTAATGTTTTTAGTGTACGAAAGGTTTAAAGTCGGGACCGCATCGTTCATGGCAGAAATTCGAAATGTGTTTATTACGGTGTTGCGAATTTCACACGTCACCGGTTTAAAGTTAGATTACTCTAGTACGGAGACAAACCTATGGGACTTGTAACGAAATTATCGGGAACTCTTTGCTGTTACTTCATTAAATATGCATCTACTTTGAATGTTAATTAGTTCATTAAGAATTTTCTTTACTGACGCAACTAAACTATGAATAATTCAGTAATATTCAAGACAGGGTCTTTTATTGCATTGGTGTTAGTTGAAGGAAAAATAACTTAGTTTTTGCGTCTTTTCACTTTGTAAAGACTTTAAATATCAAAGAAAACGAGCAAAAAAGCAACCACATTTTTATTGAAATTCTCATTGTTTAATTTTATGGAATAGGCACAAAAAAGTACTGTTCTGTCTTTATAAAATTATACTGATTTCATAAAAAATAATCATCATCGTTATTTACCAAGCAACTTCAGCATGAGTACCCTTTTTATTGTAAAAGATTATGTAGGAGACACTTGATCTGCATGTTTAAGTAATAAAGTATAATAGTAAGATACATGTAGTCAATTGCAACCATTATTTGAATTATCAACGCCGACTAATGTCGTTTTTAAGTACTACTGAGCTCTTAGGGCAGCTCTTATTTGTCCAATTAAAGGCCGATGTTCATCATATTGAAAACTAAATCAAACGAACAAACAACAAACAAACAAACCAAAACAGCAACAAACACACACACACAACGGTTATTACGATTAAACTTATTTAATGTTAGTTTGTAGGCAACAGTAAATAATCTGCTTTATTAAAATTAGTATTTCACTCAGGGGGTTTTCATTTTAAGACTACGTAGCCTTTAAATACTGTTTTTAGATTCCTGGCGGTTTTGCAAATGCATATTGGGAACGTCACGTGACGAATGTTAAAAGAACAGGCGTACAAACCTTTCTCGGATTGTCACTAGTGTCAGCCATTTTGTTGTCCTATCGGCAGCTTTAATCGTTTTCATTCAAAAGTATGTTCAGTTATACATTGTCGACATTTTCAGCGGTCCATGAAGCTTGTCTACACCTGTTGGAAAATTTCCGGAAATAGTGATGCCTCTGGCATGAAATACTGAAAAACGGGATATTTTAAAAGAACATACTATGTCTAAACAGGATTTGTAAATAAGGTTTTGACAAAAATGTTATCAGTTATGACTTAAAACGCGAGAGGCACATCGACAATAACTTATTATACCATAAAAGTCATACAACATCGAATATATTCCAACTAGCGTTAATTGGTGGAAATGACCGGAATTGACAGAATCTATTGACTTCTCACAAAATTGCAACGGGATAAGTAAATAAATCAAAATTAACACATTGAACCGCAATTGAAAGATTTTCTTTCTTAGTCGAATTAAACTTAGTTGACTCATCAGTGAAAAGAGTATGCTGTCAAGATAGAGACCCGTAAACGAAACGTTTGTATTAATTTTAAGTGCACCATTTTTCGGCTTGACTTTTAGAAAATAAAATGGTGAAAATTATCGATTACAATTATATTAAGAATATACATCCAAAGCTTGCATAATATTAAATAAAATCGTAAAGAGTAATAGACTAAACCACTGTTGGATTTTGTGGTAAAAGTTCTGTATTAACAACGTTAACTAGCTTGAAAAAGAAAAAAAATGATTGATTAAAATGTATTTATATGCATTCGAACGAATTAATGACCATTATGGCAGTTATTAAACTTTCGTTTTGCCACATCGGACCGACCCAATAATGGTCATATTGGCGACGTCCATCTAATTATCGGCGGAGGAGGATCTCAGACATGATTGGGTAGAACAATAAGCGCACAGCCACGACCGGGATTGGAACCTTACGCGGTTAGGGGCTGTGTTATAAGTCGACAACTCTAACTGCTTGGTGACAGTCGTCCCTTGCTCAAGAAATTGTAACGTAGTCCGGCGCTCTCCAACGGTCCGCCTCCGCACACCAGCAACAGAAACCGTCGCTTAACCGCGCAACTTAGGAACCGCTTAAAACCGCGTCGATAAAAAGGTTAGCTCGGCAGTGAGGCTGGTTTATAAGTGCTTATATGTCTACCAATGTGACCATTATATTACTTGACACCCTCCCCCCTTCCCCCACCCAATCCAAGAATTCTCGTCCCGAGACTTGTCCTGAGAAGTTCCGTGGGCTAGCATCTCTAGTACCGGCAGATGGCTCTATCCAACCGCTGCCACCAATGTAACGCAGGCCTGCGCTCTCCAGCGGTCCCAAATCCGTATACCAGCCTGGTCCAGCCACATTAATGCTGTGTTACAAAATAATTAATTAAATTATCTGTACTTAAGCAACGATAGGGGATATTTGTCGACTTTGTTGTATGCTTATATTGTACTTTACGAGTGGTCATAGCGCGTATTGATGAGGAAAAATATTTTTTCTTTGACTACGAATGAAATATAAAAAACAACGATCATACGCTGAAATCGACAAGTTTTCTTTTAATTTCATGCCAATTTTGACTATAGACTTTATTTTAATCAATAGTCGCCAATTACCTCCCTTGGGAGCCAGAGTGAAAATGATAACAATCTTTTCACTGTGGGCCAGGGTGAAATGATAAGATTTTCTGTCACTGGTATTTTTCATTCTTTCACCCAAGACCGGACCTGGTAGCGCAATCGGTAGAGCGTCGGCTCCAGTTACGGGAGGCTCCGCGGTTCGATTTCGGGCAGCGATATACCAAAGTCGTTAAAAATGGTAGTGGTATAGTTCCCTTGCTAACGCTCAAGCAAATATAAGGGTAGTTCCACGACTATTTGGCCCTGTGTCAGGATAATGTGACTGGGTGTGGTATCATGCCATGTGTTCACAGCATGCTATACACAGTGAAGGCAGCACTATATCTGCTTCAAGTGGACACCGTCTCCAGATAACTGAAACACTGTTGGTGGGCCGATAAACCAAATAAACACCTTTCACCCAAAAGCAGAAAATAAACATGTATACACGCTATTCCCGCGTTATTCTTGAAGTTAATTAAATTCAAACATTTACGTATACAGTTTAAATAAATTTAACAGTCGAAGTTTAATTCAATACCTTTAAGAAGAATTCAAGATTTAAATTGTATTTTGTGGCTTTGACTTCTTTATTTGCGGCTGCATTATTCCTAATCCCTGAACGAGTTGCAAAGAAGAAAACAGTTTATTTGTAGGTTGGTTGTTTAGCGAGGAAAGAGTGGAGTGAATGAGTGGGCGACCACATACATTTTCCAAGGAAACGGCACATATACATACACGGTATTTTAAAGTGAAAATATACCATCCACTTTTGTTTTCTGATCGGTGACTCTGTTTGCCGTCCAATTCGTGTATAATTTTACATGGTTCAATAACTGAACGTTTTGTTGAATGTGTCTCGACAATATTGAGTCTTTTAATCACAATTAGAAAACGCGATGTAGTCATTAACATAATTAGACCACTGTATATTTTTGATAGACCTCGAGTTTGATCCCGGGGGAGGGGGTTCTATGATACCATGATGGTATTTTTGAAACATTTCAGGGTGTATGGCATCCTTATGGCACTAGTAGTATTGTTGTCACGTATGTGTACAATGCTACAGCTATGCGAGTAAGCACGTATTTACGTCTAAAATGTCTTTAAAAAGGCACTGAAATTAAACTATTTGTATAAAAACGCACTTTCTATGAAGGTCTGTCAAGCATCTAAAATGCAGGAAATGGCACTAATAGGCTACTAAGATGTCAACACTCTTCCTGTGGGAGCATGCCCTAGACCCCCTAACACATCTCGTACCTATTGTTCTCGCCCAATTTGGACCATGTCGTCATCACATGAAAATTAGAATTATAAATGATCTTGGTCACCGAGAATACAAACATTTTGACTCATGGGGAAATTTTCTAACAGCTTCCGAAATGCAGGCAATGGATCATTTCTAACGTTTTCTGGGGACAGCATGACCCCACCCCTAACATGGCCAGCACCTCTGGCGTTCGCTCAATTAGGGCCACTACCTTCCTGAAAGTATCCTGGATCCGCCCCTGCACTAACGTATTTGATTGAGATAAAATATAATAAGTTCAAACTGTCGGTACCACCTTTAATAACATAACACAATTGAATTTCCGATTTTAATATACCCATTACATGTATGTCCCTCATAACGCGACTTGGCCACAATCCAGCATATAAACACAACATATAAAGCGACATGATACTCTCCCTTCATATTTATTTAATTTATTGCGTGGCGTTTATTACTGTTATTATTACTGTTCAGCATGATTTAGATAGATATGTTTATAATGATCAGTGGGATTTTATGCTTCACCTTTCACATAGATGTAAGTCACCGGTAAATGGTACGTTATGGTATCTCTTCAGGTAACAATTATTTATTTGATTGTTTGAGAGAGAAAAAATATCCAAACTGTCGGATACGCCCATTTATTTGTGATACTGGCTAAATGTAAATAATAAATAAACCTTACACTTTATTATGCTGTAAGTCACTGTCGCCTCTTTCTAAATGGTGATCATTATATCTGTAAAAATTTAAATGAATAGGAATCATTTTAAAGTATAATGATGCGATCAATACGTTATTTAAGTCATTCCATCAATATCTTTTTAAGCGGGCCGTTTAAATATGTAATTGCATGTACTTTGGAAACTGGCTACCATCATCATCATCATCATCATCATCATCATCGTCATCATCATCATCATCACCATCATCAATCATCATCATCATCATCATCATCATTATCGATATGCGCTATGTATGTAACGGATTTTTAATGCAATAAAACAATCGATGTTGGACTCGACAGTGTTAAGTATATGACTAATCAATACCCGCTCTGGGGTCCATTTCGGAGGAGGACTCCAAAGTGCGTTCCCATACTGCACTAGTCTAATAGGTCTTTTCCGAAACTTCATTAGGTCCCATCCCATACCAAGTTATGTCCCTTGATTTCGAATTTCCTCTTCTGGCGACGTCAATTGCAGCTTATAATGGCGGACAACAGAAAACCCTTTTTACTGTGAAATGACACTCTACACACACTTACGGTGAACGATCTAAAAAGTATATGTCAAATTAAATTCCAAATATTGTACATTACCGACAAAATATTCATAAGAATTAAAACGTAGTCAATTAAACAATACGATCGCGAAATCTGATTACATTTTTCATGTCTGTCACAAGAGTTCTGGCGTTTCCTGATAGAACTTTAAACCATCAAAATCTAGAAATGTGGTGCTGAGGAAGGAGTGATGCACGAAATCACTTTCTTCGAAGATGATAAGCAGTACCCAGAAGTTTCACCTCACTTGGTCTTTACAGCACAACAAGCAAACTTCTAATGCCATTAACAGCGCTCAGTGAATAGTTCAAGTAGTTATGATGCGAGAGACTGCGAAAAATGAAGGTGCAGGAGGCATTGGTCAAGTTAACACCGGCAGGATATGGAACACTTACGCACAGTGCAGCTGGATATGTCGTGACTTCGACACAGTGACATCGTTGGTTACTGAAGGGCGAATAGGAATAGGGTGCATCACTCGGTTAAAATGAAGCAAATCAAGTGGCAAGAACCGTTGTTCAAGAGGAAGTAACGCGTAGAGAGAAGACGTATCGAAGCTGTAACAATCAACAATCAAGGAGGATGGCTGAACAGGGAGGGTGTTGAGCAGAGAAAGCTACCAGACATTGTACTGTGATCTTAACTACCAAGCAGGTCGTACTATTGGCACTCACAGTACCATGGGAAGAAAGAAGTGAGGAGAGCTTTGAAAGAAAACTTAGTAAATATCAAGCCCTCATTGACAATTGCAAGAAGCAGGGATGAAAGTCATGGTGTTTTCTGGTGGAAATAGGCTGCAGAGGTTTCCCGGCTCAGTTCCTTTAGCGGGCTTTTAGCACCCTTGGGATTTCCGGCAAACAAAGGAATAGAGATATTTCCAAAATAGCGCAGGAGGCTGAAGGTGCTGAAGGTTAGACTGGCGCAAGAGGGAGCAGGAAATGAAGTAGGCCCCAGAGGCTTCCCAGCCTAGTCTCCGTGGCAAGCTACCAGCAGTCTGGGGATAGGCGGGCAGCAAGAAAGAGAGCCTTTAGCTGTAGTGACCGTGTATCTGGAGTCAAGACTAGTAATGGGATTTTTGACCACTGTGTGAGTAGTAACACATTATTTCAAAGTGGCAAACAACAAAATAGATAGCAAAGGCTTTCTTATCCCCAGGCGTGAGCCTGATCACACCCAGTCGGACGCACCATAGGAGGGCCTAGTGGGTTGCGTCGAAACGTCCGATAAATATTGACACCAGTATAAGCTGTGTTTTGCAACTAACTTATGTTGTTGTTGTTGTTGTTGTTGTTGTTGTTGTTGTTGTTGTTTAAAAAAAGAAGTGACTTTTTTAGTGAGTATTTCATCTCGATAGTTATTTACTGACATTAATTAGGATATTGATTTTATTTCCTTCGTGTCATTTTTAATTTTTTTATATGGAAGTTAACCGTGTTATTAATTTAAGTTTAATTGTATTGCCTGAACGTATTTATTTTGTAACTTGTCATTTTTTTCTGACTAATAATATTTAAATATTTAAAATTTACATCGTAAAATGTATGTACTCTAATAAAAATGTACATAAGTCTATGTGCATTTGCACGCATTATATTATGTTTGTTAATGCACGTGTTTTAGTGTGTGCGCTCTTGTGCGTGTGTGTATGTGCTAGCGTACGTATAATTGCGCACACTTCTGTGTGATGATGTCTGTGCGGAACAGCGGTAGTAACAATTAAAAACACAACAAATCCAACATAAACAAAATGAATGAAATATAATGATTGTATTTGAATCGACTTTAAACGCTGTATCCGACACACTGAGCCCGTGGCATGTCGCATAGTAGCACAATACTATTATGGAGAGAACGTGGATATCTTGAAAGCGTAGGAACGGTCCTGCTTCATAAAGCTTGTTCATATTGTGAGGTGTGGAATTTGTCATTTTATTTCAATAATTGAGGTTTAGCATTAAAGGTTGTATCCGAGAGTTTGCCTTTATTAAATACGTGTACCAATATCTGACCACCGCTTTGAGGAATTTGTTTCTATTTTTGCATAGACCCATGCTTATATCGTTATAAACTCTACTTTTATTGCTAGACTGTACTAATCGCGGAAAAAAACAACAACAACTAAATGTTCAGTCTTTCCAACCATATAAAGCGCGATAGTGATATCTGCTAAAAATAGATACTGACGTCAGAGCGGATTACCCAGATGACTATATAGCGTAATCGCAAAAGTAAATGGTCCAGTGAGTTTCTAAGTTTAAAAATAGCTGCAGCGTGGCTCGGATAGAAAACACCTATTTGCAATGACGAGTGGTGATTCATGCTTGACTGTTCATACAGATCTAGGACGTTAAGAAACAACATTTATATGACTTATTTGGTTATTTGAGAAAAAAAAATGTTTAGTTCAAACTGTAGGATACCATCTTAAGGTGGCGGGGACCCAAGCGTAGAATTATATGTAGTTATATGCTTTGTATTGTGGTACTTATCGATGAAAATTATTATTAATATTATTTATGTATATTTTAATGTGCATTTGTCCAAGCACGGTTACTATAAGAAAGAGTCCGTCCTATTTCGTCCGTTTTTCTACAAATTTGTATTACTCCGCGCGCCGTGACGCACGCACCTCTGCTCCAGTATGAATTTTGCAATTGTGTAGACAATGAGGGTCGATCGATAGACTGATCTGAATAATTCATCGCCGTATTCGAAAGTACCCACAAAAAGCAAATTGTGTCATTATAGAATTCCAATTAAACTTTATCAAATATTAATAGCCCCCGTTCGTTAGTGACAGAATAGAAAGAAACAAAGATATTCTGCAGCGCCGGACTGAGCATAAATTATTCACAACTTGGCTATTGATTCTGAAAATTAAGCTTACTGTAATAGAAGAAATGAAAGAGCAATTATTAACGAGTAGTAGTCTATTTGATCGTTTTGTCCGTGTTCTTTTCTTTTCTGTCACTGAGGTGAATTTCGTGTAAATTTCCCTTCATTATTTATAGCATGGTTACATGTTAAATACGCAATGGTGTTAGAAAGCAACGTTCTGTTAATTCAATTGATAATTAAGATACACATATACGACTGGCATAGTTCCCATGCTAAAAGATACGAGAAATTAAAACCGGAAAAAAAGGGAAAATTAAATAGGCCGAGATTAAAATTTGACTTAGAGATACATTATCTCCGAAAAAAACAACAACAACAACGTACAAATTATTTAAACAAAAAGAATTAAATCGCAAATAAAACTGACCAAAATAGCGACTGATGCCTCATTGAATCCGACTTTAATTCAAATAAACGCATACGTGCAGGTTGAAAGCTGTCAAAATCGTAACCTATGTTATGTTGATTTTTTTATATACTTGTATTAACATTGTTCCGGTACCAATGTTTAATAAACATAAAACAAAAAATATACCAAGATTTAATGGCGCAATTAGTAGTATTGTGCTACCATGCGACAGGCCACGGGTTCAATCCCGCATGAAAGCTTTTGTTGCTGCTGTATTTTTATTAATTATTTTCACTTTTTTTCTTAACTTTTTACATAAACAGCTTCCGAATTTGATCAACAAATTATGCTTTAGAATTATATTTAACCTATTTAGAGGAGGTATCGGACAGGTTGAACCAAACAGTCTTCCTCAAATAACCAAATAATTCGTTGTTACCTGAAAAAAATCCTGAAAAATGCTGCTCATTGATGTCTTAGTTCTATGTGAACAGTCAAGCATAAATCACTCACTTGCAAACAGGTGTTTTCTATCCAAGTCCACGCTGCAGCTATTTTTAAACTAAGAAAACCGACGTGACCATTTACTTTTGCGATTACGCTATATAGTCATAAGGGTAATATCCGCTCTGACAGATATAAATATTTAGCAGAGACCACAATCGCACTTTTTATAGAGTTGGAAAGAATGAAAATTTAAAGGTGTTTTCTTTTCCTCTTTTTTTCGCAATTGGTACTGTCTAATAATACAGTTTGTGTTCAAATTCTTCTTCATTAAGGCCAAAGTATGGGTTTATGTAAAAAGTATGCCCCAGTTCCCTTATATAAAGGTTAGATATTGTTACATGTATTTGATATAGACAAACTGCAGGGTATCACCTTTAAACCCGATATGGATAATGTCCAAAAAAGTGCCTGCCTAAGATATTATGCATCGGTAACAAAGTAAATACAATGGAAAACATAAACATGTCAAAACATGTTGTAGAAAATCGAACTGTACTTGATAGCAATTGGATCTCCTCGGGTGTAGTGTATGCAATTATTCATTCTATAAACTTTCATTTATCAACTATTAATATCTCGTTAGATATACAACTTTTACTGCATTTTAAGTAGAGATATCAAAACATTTATCTTTGTTGTTTGATGACGTCATAGGCACCGACATGTTTATTTTCGCAGGGTTTTCCCCGCAGTAACATCCGAGAGATGATAATGTGAATTATCCGAGGCGTCCCGATTGCACTTGATAGTACACATATAAAGGACAAGAAAGAGCATGATGTGTGACATCAAGGGTGCCGTAGAGAGCATGCTCTGTAAACAAGAAGATGGCTATTCCTCTACAACCTCTAATTGTACAGTCGATTTATTGCATAAATATTTTGAGTAACTATCTGGTACTTTGTATTCTTCCTTGTTGTCTGCAACATCTGTAATTTCAAGCTGCATTGCATACATCGGCATACTTTGTTTCTTTTGTTAAGACCTGCTACTTTTTTACAATTGCATGCTAAGATTTATTGTTGCAAGCTACACTATAAAAAATCCGGAACACTCGGTTTTTTCTCTGAAAAGGGCATCAAAGAACACCAGTGTTACATCGTGTTATTGACTGCTACACTATCGTTCCTATAAAAATGCATTCCATAAGAGGCACCGCTCTCAAGAGCGGCGCAAGTAAATGAGAGATGTCACAACAATATCTATATTAACGTTAGAGCGTACTACAACCCCGTTTGTGCCATATTGGTTACGCGGTATTTTATTTTATTTATACTTTTCCTTGTTATTGTTTATTGTAGCTACATTTTTCATCCGCCTTTTAACAATATGTATCGCCTACGTTTTCATACATTCTCCTAATCAACCTCCCTCGCCCCGAAGAATGCAAGTCTTCATTTTCCTTCCAGTGGCGTTTCTTTTTACTGTTTACATATTTTAGCATTCATTTTTTCCCAATATTTCTATATGGGCGTAATTGTAAAAATATAAGCAAGAATGAACTCATTTTTATTTTTACAGTACTTGCCATCTTTGCTGATATATGAATGTGTTAGTTGATTGTAAATATAGTTCATTCTACATTTTAGATTCGCTTTTTGAGGTAAGAGTGTTGGACGGTCGTTAATTAATTAAATTACTTTCTTTAAACACGTATGTTTGAATCCCTCTCGAGGCAATAACTCGCATATTGTGAGATTTTCTAGTTGGAAGCAGCGCCTGTGGTTCTACCCGGACATTTGTCCAGGTCCTTCCTCCATCTCATTCTCCATTGACCATAGCTGTGACACTGTGCTGTATTTTATAGACTAAACAAAACAAACATTTGTTTTAGAGCTTTGCTTTGTAGATAAATTACTGACAATGGTTTCGGGAATATAACGTGTTGCATTATTAATAACGCCATTTGACATGTTGACAGAGTGTTATTGTAAAAATGAATAAATTATGACTCATGTCTTGTCTCCTTTCTCGCGTGATGCTTTACAGCACGCTGGCTCCAGTGGTTGTACTAATAGTAATCTCTCGCGCATAAACATTCACACAAAACCATATTAAGCGAATTAGCTTAGAACAAACGCATTTAGTTAATTTTTGAACAGTAAAGCAAATATGTGTTTAACCAAATACAGTAATGGATAAACATAGCAACTCTGACTACCAGAATGTGGATAAACATGATATCCGTCAACTACTGCGTTGACATAGGGTTTGTTTGTTTGTTTGTTTGTTGGGTTTATCGTCCCACCAACAGTATTTCAGTTATCTGGAGACGGTGTCCACTTGGAGCAGATATAGTGCTGCCTTCACTGTGTATAGCATGACGTGAACACCTGGCATGATACCACACCCAGTCACATTATCCTGACACCGGGCCAACCAGTCGTGGAACTACCCTTATATTTGCTTGAGCGTTAGCAAAGGAGCTTTACCACTACCATTTTTAACGACTTTGGTATGTCGCGGCCCGGGATCGAACCCGGGCCCTCCCGTACCGTCATAGGGTTTAGAAGATTAACAACGTCACGACTATTTTCACGTCATTTTATTCTATTTTAGTAAGTTAAAGATTAGCCAAAAAAGGATAGCCCCGAACCAAGCATGCTGGGATATACACCATAGGTATGTATCAGCCAGGAACATATTACACTGACTGGTCTGATATTAATAAAATTATTAAAAGGTGGTCTCTAACAGGTTGCCAATGTCATGAATAAATATCTGACTGCTATGTTGGGGTCATTTGTGCATAATCTTTTCAGAAATTCGCGCTTCTGTCACTAAAAAAGACAATTTTGAACTCTAACTTAATTGTAAAACAGTACAACTGGTTAAATCCCCACCCTAAATGTTCGTTCTTTCAAATCCATAAATAAGCACGATTGGTATTTCGGCTGAAAGCAGACATCGACGTCAAAGCGAACTACCCGGATGACATAATCTTAAAAGTATATGGTCACGTGGTGAATTTTTAGTGTTATTGTTTGTTTGTTATTCGTTTATTGCTGTTGTTTTTGTTGTTCTTTTAAACTGTGCAGCGCGTCTCGGATAGGAAATAATAAAAAATATTCAAAATATCATTCTATCCTAATCTATAAATAGGCACTATTGGGATTTCTGGTCAAAATAGACATCGAGGGAGGATGCTATAACGTGATCCTAAAAGTTAGCGTGGCTTTCTAAGTTTAAAAATAACTAACTGTGCAGCGTGGCTCAGATAGGAAATACATATCTGTAATGATGATTGGGGTGTTATGCTTCACTTTTCACATAGGTAGGGGGGCCTATGGGACATTAAAAAACAACATTTCGCTGGATCTGTTCAAGTAATAATAATTTATGTTGTTTGAGGAAAACAAAATTGGCCCAACCTATCGGAATCCGCTAAGTGCTGTTTATGGGTGCCCTACATCCATATCATAAGTTAAGTCTAACAACCCAGTGCAATTGTCATTAAAATGTATTTTCTGTCCGTGACACGCTGCACATTTAGCTATTTTTAAACCAAGAAAACCACGTGACCACTTAATTTTAAAAACACTCCTCCTGATCATCCGGGTTGTCAACTCTGACGTCGATATCTATTTTTAGCTGTAACCCACATTCGGGCTTATTTATAGATTTGGAAATAATGATGATATATGAAGCGATTTGTTTCCACGATTCATACCATCTAACGATTCAAAGTGGTATCCGCCAGTTTGCCTATTTAAAAATACGTACCAATATCTAACCACTGCTTTGAGGAATTTAGTCAAAGTTTTTCAAATAAAACCATTCTTTTGAACACTAACTTTATTGTAAGACTGTACTAATCGCGAAAAAAACAACAACTCTAAAATGTTCAGTCATTCCAACTCTGTAAAAAGCGCAACTGTTGTCTCTAGTAAAAATAGATATCGGTGTCAGAGCGGATTACCCAGATGACTACATAAAAGTAAGTGGTCACTTAGCTTCCTAAGTTTATAAATAGCTATCTCTGCAGCGTGGCTTGGATTGGAAACAACTGTTTGCAAGGACGAGTGGGGCTTTGTCCGTGACTCTTCACAAAAATCTTTGGACACTAATGAACAGCATTTTCAAGATCTTTTCATGTACCAATGACTTGTTAGTGTTTTCTTTTTTTTTTCTTTTTTTTTTGAGAAATTATGTTTGGACCACAATGTCGGATTCCCCTTTAAGGTCATGCTCTATACAGCCTTTACTAAATTAAAGTGTGAGTTTATACTGAACAGAACAGAACTTTATTAAGACTTAAGCATTACAGATCATCGTCTATGAGCAACTAAATACAACAAATGTGTGCCTGCGATTATTCAATACGTAAAGAAAGGTATACAAACAGTTTATATCAACTGTGAGGGTATGGCAATGACTGGACCTAGTGTTGACAAAGGGCTTTTTTTCAGATAAATGGAAAAAAAATAACGGCCATCACATTTATTTTATTTTGTTTTTTTTATTTTTTTGCTTAGTTTCAAATCTGATTGCATAACCTCAATGGTTTGGAAGTATTTAATTCATATTTAATAAAACTATAAATTATAATTAAAATACAATTTTGTATTACCATGTGTTGTTTGACTTAATATTTATTTTTTGTCAAAATGTCAAACTTTCAAGTTTTGACATTTTTGACAAAAAAGTACTAATGGCCAAGTAATGACAAGCAACACAAAGCAATGTACTTTAAATAATATCTTTGCAGTTAATATGAAAAAAAATACCTTAATTATACAATTTATGCAAACTGATTTGAAACTAATCACAAAAATGTAATGGCCGTTCTTTTTTCCAGTTGTCTGAAAAATAGCCAAATACTTAAGTTTTTCCTATGTTAGTACAGACTTCGTAATCTTATTAAGTAACTTATTGCAATTATGCACAAATTCCTCTGAACAGGTACAATATGTTTTAACATTAGATTTGCGCAAGCTGTCGGACACTACCTTTTAAGGTGGTATCCAAAAAATAACCTTTATAAAATAAACGTAACCAACTCTGACCTCTGTTTTGGGAAGGGATTGGGATTTGCTGGCATTTTTGCCGATACTGTGCAGCGACATTTCTATCTATATAGCACAAGGGCACTTATGCGGTGCCCGGGGACTGAACCCGGCCGGTCCATTTTACTTACACCGACAAGTCAGGCGTAATGCTGTCCGCTTAGCACCGAGCGTTAGGAGGAAAAGCAGTTCTACCAATTTTAAAGTCTTTGGTTTGACCATGCCGGGCTTTGAAACCCACAACCTCCCGATCCGCAAGCCGAAGCTCTACCACCTGAGCTATTGCGGTCGGGTATTTATGCATAATTTCTGCAGAAACTAAAGCTGAAGTCTAAGCATTGACGATTGACTACGTTCACTGTAAAACAGAGCAATTTCATTGACAAATGCTCTAAACGTTCATTCTTTCCAAACTTCAAACAATCGCTTTTGGGATTTCTAATAAAAATTGACATCGACGTCAGAGCGAATTACCGCGATGATTTAAAAACTTAGTGGTCCAGTGGTTTCTTAGGTTAAAAATAGTTAACTGTGCAGTCAATCTCACTAAAGTCAGATCTTACAAAATGTAAAATCTGATGACGGCCCGCAAATATTGTTTATATTGTTTCCCAGAGTACTGAGAACAGCCAATCAGAGAGCGTAATTCATAACGCTCTCGGAAAGAGCCGCAAAATGGCCGCTATCGATGATGCAGTATAAAGTGTTTTTCATCACTCAGTTTAAGTTTGTTCTGTAACTGCTTGTTTGTTAACTTTCGACCTGAATATGTACTGATGTTGAAACAAATGGGATACCGCATACAACGCACCTGTCGTCAGTGACATACATCTTGTGCGGAGTGTCCTTGTTTACATTTCTTTGTAAATGGGCACAGCAATTAAAATGATACGTTCGGAACGCTTCGGATCATCATTTACTTTTGCGATTTTATAGGCGACAATCTGATTGGTTGGGAAGGTTGTATTGACTCTTCGTCAGATCCTGATAGCGGAGCGGTTTTCATTTTATGACTTTAATCAGATTGCTGTACTGTGTGGGTCAGATAGAAAATACATATGTAAATTTTGTAATTAATATTTTGGTGTTATGCTTTATATTTCGCATGCATGTAAAACATCAATAAACAACATTTCGTGGGAAATGTTCGGGTAACAATAATTTACTTGGTTGTTTGAGGAAAAATCTGTCTATCCAAACTGTCGATTACCACTTTTTGATGATAGTGTATAAATTCATAAAATCATGCAAATAGCAAAATACATTAAGATATTTGATTATTTGCTCTCAGAAAATGAAAAACTTATATCCGTGGTCTAGCCGGTAAAGGAGCTGGTCTCCGGGTCGTAAGGTCCCGGGTTGGAAACAAAGACCAACCCTGAGATGTAAGCTCTTTGGAGAGACTATTTACAGCACATTGTACCATACTGGTACTGTTTCTACACAGGAAGTGTAGTGGAGATGTATTAAAATCACTTACTAAAAACAATTTGTTTTCCAATTAACTATAAACAAAAAGATGAAACTAATAAAGTGATTTGTAATATAGTACAATGTAATGAGTATCGCTGTTGCGTGCTGTGGTGACTTCCAACCTAAAGGCAATGAGATCTTTTGAAAAACGGCATGTGCTTATAAACTGTTTTATTATTTATTGTGTTTTAACAGTTTTGCTTTTAGAACCAAAATTTAAAAAAATACAATCTTGAACATTTGTGAATAATAATAATAATATCTTTATTTTACGAAGGTAACTCATAAGCTATATACATACACACACAGCATATAATATACATCTTTTATAACAGAGGCCTTCGACAAACAAAAGAAATAAAATAAATGTACAATGTAACAATTGAAATACTTACAAAAATTGTAATGAATACGGCTGTTAAACAGCTATAAGAAAGATGTATGTTATCACATCATTCAAGCACATTAGTACTAGTCGGTTACGTTTACTAACTATATTAATTCAACAGTTTATTGCATTAAAACACATGGTGTTTTACAGCAAGTCAAAATACATGTAAAAATACAGTGACAAAAGAAAGGACATGGTGTTATCTTAAGAGCATGTTGAAGAAATGTAATTACACTCTCATTTTGTTAGCAAATATATGTATCTCGGAACGTTTCTTTTTATATCTTTTGATTTGGCTTTCATTAAAGTAATAAACTTTTATTTAGTAGGCCAGGTGCAGTAGTATCTTTTTAAGTACAGAGAACGTAGTTGTGAAAATTTAGGACATATAAGCAAAAAGTGATATTCTGTTTCTATTTGATTTAGATTACAGTTTCTGCACAGTCTTTCATTTCTATTTTTATTATTATGTCTGCCTTTTTCTATTTCAAGTTGATGTGATGAAACTCTATACTGCGTGATTGCTACTCTATACTTGTAGTCAGTAATTTCATCTAGATAACTTTCGAAATTAAGTGTTGTTTTAAATAAACTGTATGTAAATAAACTGTATGTGTGTAATCGGGCTGAGTTATTTATTGCAGCTATCCAAACTATATAAGAACACGGAACAAGTTAAATTATTGAAGATATCCAATATAATTATCTGACTACAAACAGTGATATACACATGTTATGTTTGATTTGTTTGTTTGTGTTTGTTTGTTTGTTGTTTGTTTGCGTGTTCATTTTTTGTTGTTTTGTATTAGCATTTTATCATATACTTAAATTGGTACACAAAATGAAACAAATTGATAAACATTACACATAAATGCAATTACGTTCATGCTAGTTGTCTCATACATAATACGAATATTCTCAAACGTAATGTCCACAAAAGTTTTAATGTTAAATGGGTGTACATATAAAACAAGTATACCGGTATTAGAGAAAATTCAAAAAAGTCACTCAAAAGAAAATAACATACCTATTATATAATTTCATGTATTATGATAATTTTTTTGATTCGCGTAACGCTAGCCTCTCCCCAAACGGCACAACAATAATCGAGAATTGGCAAAATATAGGCTTTATAGAACATTCGTTTTATGTCGTTAATTAGATAGTTTATGGTGTGTTTTAACAGTTTTATCTTTGAGTTACGCTTTTTGCATACTTGTTCTATTTGTCGATTCCAGCTCAAATCTGAGTCTACATAAACTCCAAGAATTTTCTGACAATTAACCGATCGTAAAAGTGTAACGTTAATCGTTAAATGCAGCAGCGGTTGTTTATTTTTCTGATGTTTAGATGCTAACAACATGCAACTTGTTTTATCAGGATGCAGACACATGTTATTTGTTGTACACCATCTCTGTATATGCTTAATATTTTCTTGTAATTTCACTTTAATTTTCTGCACATTAAAACCAGATTGATAAACAGTCGCGTCGTCAGCATAAAGATCAATGTTAAGTTCAGGGCATACCCAGGAAATATCACTAATATACAACAAAAACAGGATCGGGCCTAGAATGGATCCCTGAGGCACCCCAGATGTAATAGTAAGTTTTTCTGTATGCGTAATACCACCAGTTGTTTCCGATTTTTGTAAGTAGGATTTAAAGAACTTCACCGTTTCGTCAGAGAATTGGTATAACTTGAGTTCATATAGAAGTACTGAACGGTCGACCCAATCAAAAGCTTTGCGAAGCTCGAGAAATCCTTTCCCTACAATGTTTCCATCGTCCAGATCTTTTAGTCAAGAATCTATAAGTCCTCTCCGTTCTGTATTACATTAATGTTTTGGTTTTTTCAGAATCCTTACTGGAATTTATGTATGATGTTTGTTTTCTCTAGGTACTGCTGAAGTCGGTTCGCAATGTGTTTCGAAAAATTTTCATAATGTCGGTAAAATTAAATGGATCTGTAGTTATTATTCATATCATCTTTATCTCCAGTTTTTAATATCGGTATTATTTTTGCTTCTTTCAATGAGTCTGGGTAAAGGGAAGTTGCAATACTATTATTTATTATCGAAGTAATAGCTGTTGTTTTGACATCCCCAAGTGCTTTAGTGTTTTTTTGCTCCTATACCGTCTAAAGCGGTGGATTTATTTGTATTTAACTGGTCTATTATATTTTAACTTCTCTAGGACTAATGTAGTTTATGTCAAATCGGTAATTATGTAGTGAATACCTTAATTTTTCTTTGAGTTGTATGAAGTTTGTTTTAACAAATTATGTTTTTTTCACGATGTTTGAAATACTTACAAATAGCCTGTTTAGTTCATTTATGATATTTAATTTTCCTTTATTGTAAAATTATCCCTCAATATTGTTTTGAGTATAACGACATAATTGTCTTTTCTTTGAAATGAAATATCTTTAAGGCTTTTCCTTAATGAAGAAACGGATTTGTTGTTTTGAACTGCCTTATTGAAAAAAAAATTCTTGCTCTTTTTTATTAAAGATGTAACCTTATTGCGTTTTAATTTATAGTTGTCGAAATCTCCTTTTTTATGAAATCGGCCTCGCTTAAATATTTGCCTTTTTATTTCTTCCGTAAACCACCTGGTTTCGTCTCATACTTTATATACTTTTCTTTGATAGGGGCGTGCTTATTCAGTATATTATTTAGAATTATGTACAGTAGCGTAAGGGATTTGTTGGGATCTACTATTGTTTCAACTTTGCAAATACCAGCGTTGATAAAGTCGTATTGAAACAGCAGCTCATGAAAATTTCAAGTCACTTTAACGAACGAATAGTTTCAAATGTGTGGGTAAATATGTCACAGTTATCTCTCTTCTTTCATATCCCTCTCATTTTCTATTGCAAAGTCCGTTCTGAACTTTTCGGTTCTCTCCAGGCATTTCGAAGACTGACCGAGGTGGGTTGGATGGCAAAGCACAGCCGAGTCGCCATATTTCTTAACTGTGTTGTTTTATTACACACAGCACGACCTTATTACAGATCAAAGGAAGAATTAAAATCAATGTAATTAAAACGCATATACTTCAATATCATATGTCACCATTAAAATCGCGCATTCGTTAGCGATTGTAGCAACTGCAGAGGCTGATATATAAGCTCTTTAAACCAGCCTCGCTGCCGGGTTAATTCTGTAGTGACGTGGTTTAAGCGGCTTCCAAAGTTGCGCGGTTAAGCAACGGTTACTGTGGCTAGCGTATGGATGGGTGACCGTTGGAGAGCGCCGACCTGCGTTACACTGTCTTTTCTTTTTTCTATCTTCTCTATTTGAGATGAATTTTAATATGCAGCTTTCAACGTTTAAATATTTTAAGCCCCAGAAAAAAAAATTAAAAATAAAAAAATAAAAAAGGCGCATATTTTACAATATGTAGTTCTTACTTACGTTTTAGATTTTTGATGCGAGGATTTCCTGGCTAGAGATCTTTCAACTAAGCTGCGGTGCACTGGCGGTTCTACCAAGACATAAGTCTAGGTCCTCCAAAAATGTCAGTTCGATACAACAACAAAAAATCAAACACTTACATACCAGGAATGGTTACTCTAAATACCGACCGGAAGTAGAACCTGTGACAGGTTTTTTCTTCTTTATTAACAGTATATGCTTTAGCATCAATTTTCTTTTACGATTATATTAATCTGTTCGTGTTGTGTTGACTTAAAATAAAGCAAACAACCGATATTCCTATGCAAAATCATGGACCAATCATCTTTTACTAGAAGTACATTTTTCGTTGAAACTTGGCAGTTGCAGGCTGGCAAAAAGACTGTATGTGTTTTCAATGAAGCAATACTTTCTTACATGCTGCACAAGTTGATTTATTTCATTATGGTTGTGTGTTCTTTTTTTTTTCAAATAGACACTCAATCGATTGTTTATCCTTTATATATTTATGGGGGTCAATCATAGTTTAGTCATGGTGAATTTTTCTTCAAAAGTTTTGCGAATTACTGACCAAACGTATTTAGTGAAGTCTAACCTTTATCTTGATCATCCGAGGAACAACCTTGTAATTTACTTGAAAGTTATCATAATTCGGAACTTCGGAGGTCATAGTATTGACACACTGGAATTCTCGGTACCTGATTCGGTCTTCCTATATCGTAAAGTAGCACCTGAACATTTGAAAAACGTTAGGTTGCCACTTATAGAAAAAAACTAGTTTTGAACAATTCTAAGAATATCCACATCAGACTTGATGCCGCATGTTTTCAGCTCAAATCAGGTCTACCACACACGAATTGGTAATATAAGGTCGGTACGGTTTCTGAAAAATTATATTTGACTCATTTGTATCAAGTACCTCTCTACAAGTTTCCCGTCTAAGTTCGTATCAGAATAGACTGCGTTTATAATATCAGATTTTATCTTGCACGTACAAAATTAAACGTACATTTTAGATAATTGTTGCAGTTTTTCTCTTAGAATGATTCTCGTCGCTTCTTCTAAATATTTTGCCGTGGGCGTGCTATTTAGAAACGTGTCTAGAGACTGTGCAAATAGCGACGCGCTTGCTGAAATTTTCACATCGGGAAAGTCTGTTTTGCGGACTTTCATAACACTGATAAAATACGGGTCCTAACTCGGTAAACGGCGTTCTTTTTTATAATTTATTTTTTATGTTTTGTTAAATTTATTTTTGTGTGCCTGTTACTGTCACACAAACATGGCAGAAAACGAAATATTTTCGTTTATTTCTTTTTCATTAAAATGTCTAAACCTTGAATGTAATTTTACTTTGATTCTCGGTACGCCCTTCCATATTCATGCTTACGTAAGTAGCTAAGAATGATTCTCGATGCGTCCTTCTATTTCGGATTGCTTGTTAAGATAATGAGACTGTCTTTTAGGAACAAAACAATCCATAATCAAAATAGTTTATAATATGCTTGAAGTGTTCTTGGGAAAGAGGTTAAGGTTATGGAATTGGCATTGGATTGTTCAAAATTCAAACCCCAGACAAAAAAATCAAACTGATCTTATCCGATTTGGAATATCATTAATAAAAGAACAACATTCTAAATGAGCATTTATAACGTGTTTAAATATTTTTGATCAAAAGGCTACAATTATGGACTTGAGATCGGAGGCTTCTGGGTTAAAACCTAAGACTCGACATGAAATTTTAGTCCTTGCCAAATTCTTTATTTCACGAACATATTTCTGAAACAGAACAGGTTCAGACTAACTATTACTTTCGTGACCACTTCCTTACCCCCAGATATACTAAATAGCAGTATGCATCTCGGGTTATACTGAAAACTTGCTTGATATTATTAGTCATTTTATATATTGTAGTATTCCGGTCATATATTGAATGGCATACTACCTTTCACTTGACAGCATCTTTTGTTTAGTTATATTTTTAACGTGAGTTTAATGTGTAATTATTAAACACATTAGCACATAACTATATAATAACGTTGCTTTGTGGCAGCAATATTTCCATCGGGATAAATGACATGCCATGTCATTTTGTTTCTCTCTGTTTTTGTCTTTATCTATTCCACTTTTAAATGCGTGAAGTGGGTTTATTCTCTATGTACATAACCCCGATACAAAAATCTTTCCATGCAAAAAAAAACTTTGATAATAAACAATAAAATACCGCGATGAAATACTGAGACGAAAAACATACTACGTAACTGAAAAATAATGATTTGTGTAATGTAAGGCTGCTGCTCACGTGCATTTTTATAGTACACTTCAGTGTTATAGTTAATAAACAATATTAACAATAAATAATCGTGCTGGGGCATATTACGTCTGAGTCAAACGCGTTTGCATTGAGGTAATTTGCAATACAGTTAAGAACGCGAACACTTCTGTAACTATTCGTAACTATTCGGCAGTATTCGGACCATCCGGAATATTTCGTAGAAAATGTCGAGATGTTCCGAGTTTTACATACTTGAAACCTATGCATCGCTGATTGCGCTACCAGATCTGTTAAGGCGTTTCTTATATAACAGAATATAGAAAAAAATATAAAGTATAAACTTTCATTCTGACTTTAACTTTGGCATCCCTGACAGTTTGGTTTGTCTATATCTAGTACATGCTACAACAGCTGTTCTAGTGAATTTGTGCATCATTGCTGCGTAAATAGTTACTTTATTTACACTTTATTGTACGAAAATTCTGTTAATAACATCAGCTCAGTTGTTAATCAAAATCGTATTTACAGATTTAAAAATAATGGACATTTAAAGACATGCATACATTTTGTACTGTCTAACATTTGATGTAATTTTACAGTCTGTACTGCTAGTATACAATTCTCAAATATATGGGTAAGATGTTATTTATTAGATATAGGAAAACTGTCGGACACCATATTTTAAAACAAAACTGGAAAATTAACCAATGCTCTTATTTTTGACTGCGGGATCATTTATTATTTAACTGACCGTGCCCCAATGTGACACGTCGTAGAAAAATAATAAGTTATTGTTCATTTTGTAGGCAGTGCAGTTGTTACATTTGAGCACGTTTATTAAATTATCTCAATTCATTTTAAGTAAGCTGCTGAAGAAATTGATTTACATTTTATAAATACGTGTGCAAGGTTAAGGCTTCCGACTCGAACAACGGACAGCTAACGATCTGAGTTCAAACTGAAATACATAACGAATTAAAAAAAAGAAGATAAAAGAAGAAACAAACACACACACACACCCACACCCACACGCACACACACACACACACACACACACACACACGCACGCACGCACGCACGCACGCACGCACACACACACACACACACACACACAACACACACACACACACACACAAACACACAAACACACACAAAAACACACACACACACACACACACACAAACAAACACACATACACACACACACACACACACACACACACACACACACACACACACACACACACACACACACACAACAAAAGCAGTCGTTAGTCGTTATAAGGAAGATTTTTAATACTGGCTTTATCGCGAACAAATTACTCTAAGTCCAGTCTTTCCAACTCTATAAAAACGCGATAGTGGTCTCTGCTAAAAACAGATATCGTCGTCAGGACGGATTATGCGAATGACCATATTAAAGTAAGCGGTCACGGGGTTTTCTAAGTTTAAAAAAAGCCATCCCTGCAGCGTGACTTGGATAGAAAACACTTGTTTGCAAAGACGAGTGGGGATTTGTACTTGACTGTTCACACAGATCTTAGGCACCATTGAACAACATTTTGCAAGACCTTTTTCATGTACCAAATACTTATTTGGTTAAAGACTTTAAAGTTGGTAGTAGTGGCTTCCCCCCTAACGCTCGGGGCTACGGGGACAGCATTACGCCTGACTCGTCGGTGTCAGTATAATGGACCGGCCGGGTTCAGTCCCTGGGCACCTCATAAGTGCCCCTGTGCTGTAATGATAGAAATGTCGCTGCGCAGTATCGGCAAAAATGCCGGCTAATCCCAATCCCTTCCTTATTTGGTTATTTGACAAAAGATTTTGGTCCAATATGTCGAATACCACCTTTAATTAACAGTGAAGCCATTAAGAAAACATGGATCGGTAAAAGGATTGTGTGTTTATAATATAGCTAAGTATAATAAATGTATCGGAAGAAGTTTCTATATGTGTTTTATAATTTATCCGAAATATCCCGCAAGGGTTTCCCGATGCGCATGTATGATTTGGGAATATTCCGATGATATTTGCTTTAATTTAAATATTTAAAAACAGTCAATAGATTGGTCTGATGGAATATTCATGGCCGCTGTGACTCGACATACGGTTTGCATTTTATGATTTCAAGTTTATAAATTTAAAATGATAATCACTGTCGTTGTTTTTTAATATCACAAGTTGCATCGTTCGCGCACTTAAAAGATTCGAGCTTTTTATTATTCAATTAATTTCTCTCTATCTCGTTTACATACTCCAAATATAAATTTATATTAAATGTACTCTTATTTTGTATGTCAGTATAACTTTAAGTTATTAACATCCGATTCAGTTGTCTATTTTTACTTGTCTCACTTTCATGGGGTATAAGTATATATAGATATAGAAAACTGCATCGAGAGTAAACATCACACACGCACGCACATTCACAAGCGTGCGCTTGTGCACACACACGCGACCGTACAAACACAATGCCAATATCTATTTAAGCCTATATGTTATATGAAGCGGTAACATGTGTACATAAAATAAATACAAAACAAAATGCTATTTATATAATGTTATGAAATAATGTGCATTATAAACATACATAACACAAGACAGCTTATGTGTTATAGCTGTTCCAGATGTATTTTAGCCATAAAACTACGATATATATAAACCTCGTATAATAACCGTCATTTCATTACATTCACTCCCATCTACAAATCTTTATTGCTTATTGGACCATGTTGTTTGTATAAATATAATATTTTAAATCTAATTAGTTTAATTAAAATAGTATCTTCAGATGATTTTTTTCTGGTTGTATAATTTAGATATCTTTTATTACCTCCAAATACTGGAGAGCATAATGTATATGTACAATACAAGAACAATATAATACATTATTTAAATAGAACTACAATTTACACACTACAATGCGTTACATTGAAGATGTTACGTGATAATAATAGCAAAAAACCGTTATACATAGTTATAACAAAACAATTAAATCAACTTACAAATAGACAATAGGCATAGCTTTGAGCATAGAGTCAAGACAGTAAACTCATAACAGAAAAAGATCATATGAGTTTGTATTTAATTATTTATTTGTTATTACTTATTTATTCCCGAAAAAAATATTTAGATTCCTGCATTTAAATTATAATATATACTATATTTAAAATAATATGTTTAAACTTACAAGTATTTGCTTTATAGTCAGAGCTGAGCAGACGAGAACCAAGTTTAAAAATTCACCAAAAGCTTATAATTAACATGGTCGTGTTAACTAAGATTGGAAGTACAAACAACAAATGAATCGTTGTTCCAGAATATAGAAAAAGGTTAAACCCAAAAAAGGTACTAAATCTTTCGGAAATGCGTATCGTTTGTTATAATTCATGTTAAGGGTCAACACTGGTAATCAAGAGTTCCCAAATGCGGCGCTCAATTTTTTCAGGTTAATTTTTAATTTTAGATATCTCCTTCAGAACACACAGTTCACCTATTTTTTTTAAAATTATGTTTAGATGCTTAAGTGCAAATATTTTATTATCTTATTGAAAACCGTGCCATGGCACATACAACTAAGGAAAACTCACATGTGTTTATTGTCTGGTTCTTGTTTATTGTGCGAAGGCGTGCGCGAGTGTGGGCATGCGACAGTGGGTGTGCGTGTGTGTAAATTCATTTTGCATTGTTGGAATGTGTTGTTTTTTTAAAACAAACACAAACTCAGGCATGAATCTGTAAAAATAAAATACATCCTATTATCTTTCAACTGTACTTATTTTATACTAATACTAATATTATTTTAAGCATTACATCTAAAAGCAAAACTGGTGCCGAAGTCTTTTCTCGCTTTACCGCTCTTGTTCCTAACATTGCGTGCTTTATTGTTAAATACTACACTTATACGGCCCTTAAATCTACCACATAAACCTTTTGTATGCTAATGTATTATTTATCAAGAATTCGTCACTCAGTTTTACACGAACGATGTCTCACGTGATAAACATCAGTTAAACTTGGTCGCACTTCCGGTTAGGAAAATGTAGTGACAGCTAGCTGTCGAAACAATGCCATAAACAAACAATCAATTAAAATACTAGTCAAAGCAAGAACACCGCATCAGGTGCGGATCAAGAAAATTTTAGTGTGTATGTGGGGTGGGGGTGGGGGTGATTATGAATCAAGATCAATTAAACTTTATCGCAGTAAATACTGGATATACATCGTACATACACAGTTAGGGACCATATCTTCGCCCTAAATAGTCAACAGACACAATGGTCTTTTTGTAGTCTTTTTTAAGCTTACATGTATTTGCCTAAGAAAAGTGTCGATTGTATAAGCGAAATAGTGTCGGTTCGTTTAAATACATTTGAATACGTGTGTTGTTGTTTTTGGATATATGTTACGGGTAAGTAAAAAATCGGATACATTTTGTGGAAAAGTCCATATGAGTAAGGGTATAAGGAAGTCGAAATATGAAACTAAATTGCCTTTATTTTGAAATCTGAAAACCCATCAGTTTTATCAAATACGAAAAAATGTATCAAATGAAATGCATACATGTATTAGAGTTTGAATGAAAACTTGACTGAGATATGAGTTAAATAATTAAATACACGCAGCAACAAACAGGAAGCACAAGTTTGAGAAATCCAAGGAATCGCAATCAACACACGCTTTAAGCAAGAACATTAATATCCTTGGAACTAAACACACTTTTAAACTGTCCATTCATTCCATAAATAAATGACAATCGAAACACCTCGGATAGTTCACGAATCATCGATCGGATGTATGTAGGTAGTCGGATCACCTCGGCCATTTCCCTAAATGCTTTGACTCGGATTTATGGGGGCTCATCTGCACTCTTCCTCCAAGTTTTTGAGTTAAAGGGACAACATCTGATCACGAGGTTAGATTAGATTACTACGTGAAGCAACTAACAATAAGAATTCGCATGGAAAGAAAATGTATTAACAACTAAAAACCCGCAAGGGTCGTCTTTAGATGCCGCCTCTCCCACCTACTCTCCTACACATCCCATTTTTGTATTATTAACAATTATTAACAATTAAATTACATTGGAATTGACTTGTCTACGAGAAAAAAGAAAAAAACTTCTCACTCGCTTCAGTATTAAAACATATTGGACTGACCGTATTTTTGATCCCCAAACCCATTCATATTTTAACATTTTTTTTTATTTTCATTTTATAATAAATAAAATCCAAATAATTATTTATTTTCCTTGTAGTAATAAAATGTGTTTGAGTATTTCTCCTTGATACAATACAATACAATACAATATCTTTATTTCCTCCATTGTTGGAGATTTCTTGTATATGTATAGTACATGGTATACAACTAAAATAAGACAATATAAGTGGAAACAAAATGCATTATTAAACTGAAACTAACATGGTTTAAAATATGAACAAAGGTGAGAAAGTAAAGAAAACTCATAAATAAGTAGAAAGGATAGTTTGAACATTAAATAAATAAATAAATAGAGACAATTTGTTATTAAGCATAATATGCATATTTAGCAGACTGACAAAGGGTAGCTATAACATTTCAATAACACCGGATCTATACAACAGATAAAGGAGCTTTACAGCTGTAGTGTCCAGTCTAAACAAATAGTTTTAATTTACATGGAATTCATACATTGGCACACAAGTTTAAATGACCTCCGTAGAAACCGTGGAGTTTGAACGTCTTCAATCGTTTGTAGCACTGGTGCTCCTAGTACACATAGGAAAAAGGTTTCACTATTAAGCGATTTTAGTTCGTCAGCAGAGCCAGTACCGAACATATTTGAAATATCAGACAGGAACTGGTGTTTGTAGTGCTGAGTGTGTGCACAATCACTAATTAGATGTATATGTGGGTCCGAGCTTATTGTTTTACATAGATCACAAATATAATGTTCAGACTTAAGTAACCTGCCCCAGATATGGGCAATAGTTTTCATTGTTTTCCTAGTTGAGCTGAATTTGCATACTCTATATATAACAGAGGGCTGTACACTTTGTTGTAAATTTATGAACAACTTAAAATCGTCACTAGCAGATATTCTTTCGATCCATTCCCGTCCGTCTGTAGTGTACACACGTTCCTTTACAAAGCGTTTCCAGACACGCTTTGTTGGCAGTGACGAGGGGTGTGTAATAACATCATTAACAAACGACAAAATATTGTATTTATACAATATGACTAAAATGTCTGGGACGAATCCATAAACAACAGAGTTTGTAGACAGGAAGCTATAGTAGCGTCTAAGAAAAATGTTTCTGCTTATGTTATAAACATCTAAGCTGATTAATTTGTAAAGAAACATCAGTTTTCTTATTGTCACATCACAATACAATTTATGCAGCCCTACCATAGCCTCGCATATGTCAGATCGAGTACATCTTCTGAAGCCCTGTATGTATTTAACAACGAAGTGTTGGAACCTGTTGATCTTATTGATGCATGACCTTGATAAATTACACCATAATTCGCTACCATACAATGCTACAGGTTTAACTACTTTTAAATAGAGGTTAACTGATGTAATTGGATTAATTCCATCTGAATTGAGTCCCTTGGCCGAGAGGGCAAAAAACGAATTCCTAGCTTTCTGTAATCTATCCTCTATACGTCGGTTATGCTTCAGATTAAAGTCGTGCGTAATACCTAGGTGAGTCACGTGATCTGTTTGTGCTATATGTTCGTCACCGTATATTATACCTATAGGTGGCGCTACACGGTTTTTCGTGAAAACAATAATGTTGGATTTTGTTACATTAATTTCTATTTTCCATCGCTTACAGTAAGAATAGACAATGTCTACCAAGCGCTGAAGATTAAGAGGTGTTGTTGCAATTAGGGAGATATCATCCGCGAAGGATGGGTTGCCTGCCGTTATGGAACCTACGGTACAGCCGTATTTGCTACGTTCTAGCGTTTGTAGGAGATCGTCAACGTACACGAGGTATAGGAAAGTGGAGAGAACCCCACCCTGTCGTACTGAACGCTTGACGTCTAATGGCGTCGACGTACGTCCATTAATACGTACGACGCATTTTAAGTCAGAGTATGAACTTATAATCGTTCTCAAGATTTTACCCGTACAGCCGAGAGTTCCTAGTTTATAGAACATGCCTGTGTGCCAGACCGCGTCAAAAGCGGCCTTCTGATCGAGACATGCTACGTATGCATTACTTCCACGTTCTATCTGATGGTATATTGCTTCCTGGAAGTTAAAACTTGCAGTTATGCAGCTAAGTCCCTGTTGAAAGCCTTGTTGTTGTGCGGATGGAAATTGTTTAGCGTTCGCTCCCACGAAGGTGTTGAGTCTCTGAAGCAAAACTTTTTCATATAATTTACAAAAGCAAGGTATTAGGGAAATTGGTCGGTAGCTGTTCGGATCGGATTTTATTTTACCCTTGCCTTTGAATATCGGTATTAATACACTCGTCTTCCAGGAAGTTGGTATGGTCTCATGTATTAAAATACTATTAAACAGTCGAAGTAAGGCTGTGAGTAACATATTACCTCCGTAGAGAACGTGCTCGTTTAGGACGTTATCTATTCCGGGCGACTTTGATTTTTTTAGCGATTTGATAGCGTTTTTAACTTCGTCTGCTGAAATCTGACCCGTATGTATTGAACCTGTCGGCTCTTGCGTGACATATTTTCCAGCAGCAGTTATGACGTCACGGTCACACGCTTTTATATCGTGTTCAGCGCTGAATATCCGTGTAAAATACTGTTTAAACCCTTCCGAAACGTCACAGCCGCGATACTTTGTATCATCGATTGTTATATTATTACAAACATCACTTTTATCTCCGTCACGTTGTCTGAGTATTTTCCAGAATCGTTTGTAATCTATTTCGGCGGTTTTACTTAACTCATCCATTGCCGTATTTTCGTATTCTCGTTGTTTAAGCCGTTGTACTCGCCGAAATTCGCACTTGGCCGCTTTGTATCTTACATAGGTCGCGTACTCACGTCCGCGTGGTTTTTTTGCTCTTAGCCAATCACGACGCGCCATTCTGGCCCTTGTATGTGCATCTTTTACCTCTGAGCACCAATACGGTTTAGCGTGGATATTGAACTTGCTACGCGGAAGACTTTTTTCGGCAGTTTTAAGTGCATTGGTAATAACTGTATTAAGAAGATTAGGGTCGCAGTGGGCGCTTTCCTCATGGGCTATGCAGAGTAACTCTTGCTGCATTACACTCTGGTATTTATGTACATGCTCATCAGTGCATTTATTCCAAGCAATATTGCGCCGTGAGCCTTGTGTTTGTGAGTACTGGTATTCCGCCTTCCATGTCATAAATATGGGTAAATGATCCGAGGTCACAACATTCAAACTATCTAATACGGCAAAAGAATGAATATGTTGTTTCAGATTTGAATCGATAAGGAAGTGGTCCAGTGATGTTTTTGTGGGTATGTAAGTATAATTCTCGAATTTGTTCTGTGAAAACTGTACAGATGACAGGCGGTTTTCATTAATAAATTTGGTGAATAACCTTGATTTCTGATTACCGACTCTGTTGTCCTGAAGGTACTGACCATTGTAATCGCCAGCAGCGATGACGTTTCCCACCTGGCGATAGTATGTTATTAGCGATTCAATATCATTTAGGACTGACTGATAAAAATGTATATCATTACATGCAGGCAAATAGACACAAAATATATACAACGGTACAGAGTCAATGCATGTGAATTCGATTCCAGTGATACGATCGTTGTTGATATGATCAAGCTGTCGTAAACTCCCACGGAGTGTTTTCTTATACATGATAGCAGTACCAGATTTGCCACATCTTAGGGGATCAAGTAAGTCAATATTGCAATCTATTTCAACAAAAGAATAGTAGTTTTGATTTATACTGTCAAAAAAGTTAGCCGATCTGGGTAATAATTTATGCTCTGTTATCATAGCTAGGTCAATATCATTGTTGCTTAGAAATTCTGACAGTGGGTATGCAGAAGACATTATTCCGCGGCAGTTCCAACATAGGAGATTCAAGAGCATTATAAGTATGTGAATAATAAAATGCGTTAAGCTATGTTTAGTTATCGAATGTCTGTACATTTTTGACTTATATTTAACTGGTCTTTGCTTTGTTCTTTATTATTGGTTATTTTCAGTCATCCCAGTCATCGCTCGTGGGCTCCCACGGGTTGACTTGCCGTTTCCCTAGGTCGTAGTCCTCATCGTCTAGGTAGTGTTGGTATTCATCACCACCAGATTTCCAGTCACGCCATCGCTGTCGGTTTGCTGTACGGTTGTCTTGGTGGATGTTGCGTTTGTACTGATGACGTCGGTGCGGCTTTCGTGTGCGCTCCCATTCTTCTTTGGAAACCCACGCTCTATATTCTATTCCGTGTGGCCAAAAATGGACATTGTCTGTGATTTGCTTTTGTTCTGCTGGAACATTAATTTTGGCCGATGATCCTGTTTTGCCTTTAAACATGCGTATATGTGTGATATGCACGTTACCTTCTCGGAAGTAATTATAAATGTCCCTTTCCGTCACGTCACTGTCTATGTTTCCAACGAAGTAGGAAGCAGTTTGTTTTCTTCGTACAGCTATAAATTTAGGCTGGCTACTATGACCATGTTCTATGTTTAGAGATTCTTGGTCAGGCTCTTCGTTCCCGCTTCTGAGCCGAGCCTGTGAGTTCGACATGCTCACACCGTCGTTAGACTTTGTGCTAGGTTTCACATGTGGCATTAGTTCTTCTCTTTTACTATGTATATCGACTGGGGGACTATCAGATCTTGCTTTGGTTTGATTATGTTGTTCCATATTGGCCACACGCTGTACGTCCCTATTACGTGCGTTTGCTGCTGCCTCTGCATACGTAAGTATTGGCTGGGCAGTTTCCGTGATCGTAGAGGTAGGTATCTGTTGCGGTACTGTTGTATATACTTCCTGTAGATTGACGTCAGCACTATCACAGCGGTCCATGAATCGTTTGTTAAGCGTTGCGATAGACGATCCAAGACGCTTAATGTCTGACTGGACTTTCGAGATTTCTGTAGGTTCACTTGTGGTATTTGGCAGTTTAGCTAATACACATCTCATGGTCCCGTTCAACAGACTGAAATTAGATGCAATCTGCGATATGTCCTTTTGTATGTTTGAAATGAGCAATGAATTGTTTGCTTGTTGCATCGATATTTTTTCAAGTTCGCTATTTATGTTTGCTAACATCGCGAACATGTCTGGTGGTTCTACTGTCGATCTGGCAGAGGCAGCATCGATAATTATTGTGTCGTTCTGGCTGGGCATTACAAATAATTCGTTTAGTTCTTTTGTTTGCTCACCACACAGGAATACATACAAGACATAACAGTCATTTGCGCACTTTTCTTCGCGTGTAGCATGTGGCGAATTTCTACGATTTACAAGGCGTGTATGTGGACAGCCTGGTAGTTCCCGTGCACGCTCCGCAAGCCTCTGGCGGTACTCGTCTATTCTTTTGTACTCGTTAGCGCACCGTCGTTGTATTTCATGTATATAGTCTGTTCTAGTACGACCCTGTAGTTCGTCGTCAAGTTCCTTGTAGAACTGTTGAGGAAATGGCGGCTGAGATAGCTCTCCGTCCTCTTCACCTTCCAAATCGACATCATTATCCGTGATACTGCTTGACTGACTGTAGGTCCGCTCACGCTTGATTCGTAAAAGATTTTGGTTTACTATCTCCTTGGGGTCTCTGTGGTTCATGGTTACTTAACTTCTTATGACACTCTTACAATTAAAGGATCAATTAAAGTACCGTATATCAGGTTCTGCCTGCTTTTATGATTGGATCACGATCTGCCCATATTCAATCGCGTCTGACGAAGTTTGAGCTTTGCCGCGTCGGGGTGAACACAAATCAGTATATACACAATATTTATACACACAATTCCGGTTCACACTATAAAATAAGAAATGTCGGCAAAATCTGAAATAATTTTAATTTTGTCGAACAAAACGATATAAATGGCTTGTTTAGCCGTTATATTCACTATAGTCTTTTCTCAAAAGGCTAGTTTGTCGAATCCTGAAAGAATAGTAAATTTCTCATTTTGGCGCCATCAGTTCAAGTCAGGACAAAACACCTTTGTTCGAGTTGTTGCTAGTCAAATTTCATTATTTACTCATAATTATTGCATAATATATATTTTAGAACATACCAAAGTGGGTTCTACTTCACTCCGTTTATAAATTCCAGTAATTATCCTTATATGGCAACGTTTTTACAATTTTTTTCCCATATTTGCAGGAACTCACAAAAACACAACCACCATGAACAAGGGGGATAACTCTCTTGACATCGTACATACACAGTTAGGGACCATATCTTCGCCCTAAATAGTCAACAGACACAATGGTCTTTTTGTAGTCTTTTTTAAGCTTACATGTATTTGCCTAAGAAAAGTGTCGATTGTATAAGCGAAATAGTGTCGGTTCGTTTAAATACATTTGAATACGTGTGTTGTTGTTTTTGGATATATGTTACGGGTAAGTAAAAAATCGGATACATTTTGTGGAAAAGTCCATATGAGTAAGGGTATAAGGAAGTCGAAATATGAAACTAAATTGCCTTTATTTTGAAATCTGAAAACCCATCAGTTTTATCAAATACGAAAAAATGTATCAAATGAAATGCATACATGTATTAGAGTTTGAATGAAAACTTGACTGAGATATGAGTTAAATAATTAAATACACGCAGCAACAAACAGGAAGCACAAGTTTGAGAAATCCAAGGAATCGCAATCAACACACGCTTTAAGCAAGAACATTAATATCCTTGGAACTAAACACACTTTTAAACTGTCCATTCATTCCATAAATAAATGACAATCGAAACACCTCGGATAGTTCACGAATCATCTATCGGATGTATGTAGGTAGTCGGATCACCTCGGCCATTTCCCTAAATGCTTTGACTCGGATTTATGGGGGCTCATCTGCACTCTTCCTCCAAGTTTTTGAGTTAAAGTGACAACATCTGATCACGAGGTTAGATTAGATTACTACGTGAAGCAACTAACAATAAGAATTCGCATGGAAAGAAAATGTATTAACAACTAAAAACCCGCAAGGGTCGTCTTTAGATGCCGCCTCTCCCACCTACTCTCCTACACATCCCATTTTTGTATTATTAACAATTATTAACAATTAAATTACATTGGAATTGACTTGTCTACGAGAGAAAGAAAAAAACTTCTCACTCGCTTCAGTATTAAAACATATTGGACTGACCGTATTTTTGATCCCCAAACCCATTCATATTTTAACATTTTTTTTTTATTTTCATTTTATAATAAATAAAATCCAAATAATTATTTATTTTCCTTGTAGTAATAAAATGTGTTTGAGTATTTCTCCTTGAGTTATCTGAACGAGAAAAGGATATTAGTCTTTACCCTTTCGTGAGCTACGTGACCTAATGTATAATTAAGAAAATATTTATCATTGTGAAACGCAAGCAGTTTGTCTGTATCTGATCATTTGTGCAAGTGCGCAATACTTATGGAATAATAACACGTTCCATGAATCACAAACTTTAGCTTTGTCGCATGCCAATTAGTTATCTGATACCGCGTAATTGAGACATAAAAGCATCCCTTGCTGTTAATTATTCGTGATGTGTAACCTTTAAGATAAGAGTATACCGTTATCCTGGATAAAAAATGTAATTTTAAATGACTCTTTATACTGTTTCCTAAAGGTTAAGAGTTGCATATAGCCGCGCTCTGCCGGTCAATCTTTCCATCCGCGCGTCTTTTGCGTACGTCCTTGCGCCCGTCTTCTGTCATTCTTTATTTTTACTTGTCCGGAAAATAACTTGATAAGTACTGGATGGCTTCGCTTTCAGGTTGGTATATACATGTACATGTAAGTAGCTGGTGATGTGCACAATCAAAGCGCTGAGATTCACAAGTTTTAATGGCGGCCAGAAACAAAAATACCGAATAATATCAACGCCAGTAAAAATAAATGACCGCACACTTATTATTTCTGGCCGCCATTGAAACTTGTATATCTTGTCTTGCTAGTTACTTTCCTTGCCCGGCCAAGCAATCGCAGTGCCACTCGCTTTTCGTTTTTTGTTTTGTGAAACGTTAAACGTTCAACGGTTAGAGTTCTCATTTTTTAATCTACATGTTTACGTTAGGAAAACGGTTTGGAATACGCATGTTTTTGTTTAAGTTTTAAAATTAGACGAAAACACACAAAAACATTCTGTAACTTTTCCGTTTTTCCAACTAGAAAAACAAAAAACAAAAAGACGATAAATATACGGACCTTTAACCGCGTCGCGAAATAGTTACCCGGCAGCGATTTTTTAAAACTTTTTTGTATTTAATTATCTACCAGCGTGACCGTTATATTAATACGTAACAAGAAGAACAGTGATGCAAAGCATCAAAGACGACGCAAAAGTATGTATTGTTCCAGTAAGAGAAATATGGCAAAAATTAAAAATAAACATAAATGTATAAGAAGAAGGTTTAATTGTATAAAAGCAGAATATAATCGAAATTAAACATATTTGATTATCATTTTTTTATTATCATTTTTTATTGTGACAATCACGACAGTTTTTGATGTGATATTGGTATTTAAAGACATGTTTTTAGATTATTGCTTGATGATGAACCGTATTTCTGATAACCGCTTAGATCCTATCGGTAAACATCCTGGTCACATGACTCTCCAGTGATCAGCCAACGTGATCACAGTAGACTCCGCGCTTCAGCGTGCCGTCAATAAGTCCCCAGATGAAGAACCATAAATCTATCTAAAGTAGGCCTACCTTTTAACTAACTCCTCTTTTTTATTTTTCCGTCCACATCTGTAAGTCCGACATGCTAACCCTGAGAAAAACCCTTATATCAACTACTGTACATGGAACTTAAATCTGGCACATGCATGTGGGTGCCTGGTGATTAGTGTTAGCGCACAAGAACCATAACTCTGTCTATCTTAATTTTTATCTCGTAGATTATTTATCTTTTCCTGGTAGCAACCACTAGGTTGATTAACTCGGTTGACACTGTATCATTTTTGTTTCAAGATGACAAAAAACAAACAAATAACAAACAAAAAAAAAAAAAAAAAAAAAAAACAAGCAACAACAACAAAAGGCCGACAATTTACACCATTTGTACTATCAGCTGGGGTCATTTATTATAGAAGCGACCGTACCCCGATGTGATAAGGTGGAAGAAAAAAAACTAATTATTACATTTTGGAAGCGGCGTAATTGTTGCGCGTGCTCAACAATATTGAATAAGCACTATGTATTTTGTATAAGGTCCCCGTACAGTGAAGTCCTAAATTAACTTCTTCCTTAGAGCGGGGACAACAGTTATGTTGACATAATGTGATTTGCTTGACTATGATCAAATTAAGAATAATAAAAAAATATTGTATTGTCACAGGAAAAATAGTTCCGCGTAAGGGAGGCATTAACGATGCAAGTTCAATATATAACATTTACATAAGACATTACAGGGAAAAAACCTGCAAGTTAAGTGTGAATGTGAAATAAAGGAAAAATACCGCTATATAAACTTGCGAAATTAGATGGCAGATGGGAAATAGTTGCACGCCATGAAACCTCGAGTCTTCATCGACGATACATTTCTTTTATTCTACCAACAAAAAGTGTATGAAACTTGACTATATACGCTTCAATTATATGTAATTTTATTTTTTAGTTAATTTCATTAAGTATATAGATTAAGACCTTTACCATATAATATTTTGACAGAATATGAGTATTAGTTGTGTTTTTTTACGTAGCCAGCAAGTTTAGCATTTTACAATGTCATTCGGTACATGGTCAATATTCATAAATAATATTTTGGGTTTTTCCGTTCCTACTTAGTACATTGCTTTTTGGCTGGTTTTCTTTATTACCAGGGCCAGTTGAAGGTTTTCTCGTCTTTCCAGACGGTGCTGGCTCAGTAAGGTTATTTCATAATAAAAGAACTAGAATACTTAAAATTGTTTTATCCTTAAAATTGTTTTTATCTATTTGATTCATTTTATTGTCATAAGTCAACCCATCAATCTATTTTAGTTTATTTATTTATTTATTTATTTATTATTTATTTATTTATTTATTTATTTATTTATTTATTTATTTATTTATTTATTTATTTATTTATTTATTTATTTATTTATTTATTTATTATTATTATTATTGTTGTTGTTGTAATTATTATTATTATTATTATTATTATTATTATTATTATTATTATTATTATTATTATTATTATAAGCCACCTCGGGAGAATGTGTGCGTGTGTGTGTTTATGCGTCTCTCTCTCTCTCTCTCTCTCTCTCTCTCTCTCTCTCTCTCTCTCTCTCTCTCTCTCTCTCTCTCTTCTCTCTCTCTCTCTCTTTCTCTCTTTCTCTCCCTGACGAAGTTGTTTCTTAAATGTTGTCAGGATGTAGTTGTTGAACCGGCGGATCTGTGGTGGTACAATTTGACATTAGTCATAATCTTTTTTTATCTTAACCTCGTTTTAAAGGTTATTATTTGTTAGATGTAGTTTAAGAAGAGACTGAGTCAAGGAATCAAGCGTGTAACCGTTATTATATACATTTATTATGTGTAGAGCATGAGTTTTTAATAGTATTATACAACAAAATGCAGGCTATCTGTCAACTTCGACACTGTAAAATCTGACATAGCGACCAGCTGCTTCTAATATAGCTCAAATTCTTCAGAAGCAAATAAATTACTGTAGGTTAAATGGCTAGTGAAATAACTGAATTATTATTATTAATAATTGAATTTATTATTATTATTATTATTATTATTATTATTATTATTATTATTATTATTATTATTATTATTATTATTATTATTGGGAATATTTGGACCATTTTCCCCCACAAACAATCAAATTATTGTTACCTGAACAAATGCCGCAAAATAGTATTTATTGATGTCCTACATCAATACGCAGTGTAATATCACAATCGTCATCACAAACAAGTGTGTTTCCTATCTAAAAATGCCGCAAAGTTAGCCATTTGTAGACTAAGAAAACCAAGTATCCACATACTTTTCAGATCACGTTCATGTGCGAATTTTGTGGGAAGTCGGAAGTGTGTGTATGTGCGGGGGGGGGGGGGGGGGGCTCGGGGATGAGGGGGTGGGGGGGGAGGTGGCTCCTTCCCAGAAATTGAAAAAAATAAGGTGTTTTTTTCTAACGTTTCAGAGTGTGTCACATCTTTATAGCACAGTAGTAGTATTGGCACATGTATCCAGTAAGTCAGATAAGAAGGGAAAGCACGCACATGTATTTACGCCTAAAATGTCTTGAAAATAAAAATTCAAATCATCCGTTGTGACGTCGATGTCTATTTTTAGCATTTATTCCAATCGTTCTTATTTACAGATATTGTAGCATATATAAAATGTCGGCAAACTGTCGGACGCCACCTTTAAGAAGACTGACAAATTCACCACTGCTTGTATTTTCTGGCTGCGGGATCATTTATTATTTAACCGACGTTGCCCCAATGTGACACGTCGTAGGAAAATAAATTAATTATTGTTCGTTTTGGAGGCAGTGCAGTTGTTACGTTTGAACACAATTATTAAATTATCGTAATACAATTTAAATAAGCTGCTGACGAACTTGGTCTAAATTTTATAAAGACGTGTGAAAAGTTAACCTCTAGAATAAAAAAAAAGAAAGAAACGGGCCTCTAATGATCGGAGTTGAAACAGAAATACACCAAGAAGTGAAAAGCTAATAAAATTATTAAGACATAATTTAATTTACAGTGAAGTTAAGTAGAAAACCTAGATCGGAAAAAGTTTTTCATCACATGGTTTCCATTGGTTTTCATTTAATACATCCATTTATATTTTGTTATGTAACTCTAGTGTAATACACCTTTTTTATGTTAATGACGTCATCGATGTCATTATAATGCAGATCGTCTCATACCACAATTTCACCAAGTATTGTTGTTAAAATTTCGTGATATCGTATATTGGCGGTTAAAATCACATGATAAAAAGAGTCTGACACTTGTTGTCATTTAATACAATACGATCGCTTACTATCACTTTTCCTGAACTCGTTTAATAAATGTTTGTATTAAATGAAAACTCCTACCAGATCATCTTTGTTTTATAATGATGCAAAGTTTAATAGATGTATCGGAAGATGTTTCTTTGTGTTTTATAATTTATCCGAAACATCCCGCAAATGTTTCCCGATGCGCATGTATGATTTGGGAATATTCCGATGACATATTTGTTTAATTTTATGATGGTATCCGACAGTTTGGAACAAAAATATTTTTATTAAACATCTAAGTAAACTATTGTTACTGAACAGATCTCGCATTATTCTGATTGTTGATGTCTTACACTTGTCTAAAAAGTGTACCATAACGCCACAATCGTCATTATAAACATGTATTTCCTGAGCCACGCTGCACAGTTCTAAACTAAGACAACAAAGTGACCACTTATGTTTTGGCTCATTCGCGTCATCCGTTGTGACGTCGATGTCTATTTTGAGCAGAAATCCCAAAATCGCTCTTATTTATAGATTTGAAAAGAATGAACATTTAAAGTGTTGATTAACGAGTTTTACTGCCTCAAAATTGATATACCCTAAACTAGTGACCATCATCAAAGCTTACACTAAATATGATGTCTTTCAGTATAAATTATGCACAAATACAGGTCAGATATTGTTACATATATTAGATATAGCCAAACTGTCGGTCGGTCGGTCGGTAACTGTCATTAGATTGGCCTAATAGAACATTAATGGCCATTGTCACTCGATGTGCGAATTGCATTTGATGATTGCCGGTTTTACTTTTTTTAAATAATCTCTGTTGTTCTTTTGAATGTCTCCGGATGCATCGCTTCCACGCCTAAAGGTGGTACCCAACACTTTGGACAAAGTTTCGTTTTTTCATGCTCCCAAATAAATCATAGTTACCTGAAACGATCAGAAATGTTGTTTAAAGGTGTTCTACATCCTGTGAAAAGCATAACAATTTACTTGCCATTACAAAAACGTATTTCCTATCCGAGCCACGCTGCATGGTTAGCTATTTTCAAAGTAATCTAAACTAAAAAATCACGTGACACGTTACTTTTGCGAGCACGTTGCATGTTATTAACACTGGTGTCGATATTAACCTTCAACTAAAATTTCCACTGAGCTAATTCAGTGAATCCAAATAACTTCTGTTTATTATTCAAAAAAGAATAATAGATTGCGTTGTACAACAATAGAATAACGATCTGTCAGTTAGTAGTGTATTATTTTCATACAAACACTTAAAAAAGTTTTTACCTTTCAACATTAACTTGATATAGTGCACACAAAAAACTAAGATATTTTCTCGCTAAATTGCACCTATCGTCACATCCTTTAAAAATTGACACTGGACGATGAGGCAGAAACAGAAACCTTATATATTGTATACTTTGTGATAAAAACGAAATTGAGGATGAATATCTTTTCTTTTTTATCTGTCCAGCTTATAATGAAATCAGAAAACGGGTTTTAAATAGAAAATTCTCCGTAAAACCAAGTTTAATTAAATTTTGTGAGATGTTAAATATTGATAAACATTGCAAAATATATTCAAGAAGCTTTAGAATATCGAAAGAACAGCGTAATTCTCACACAATAAGATCATCTTGATTAAAATATTAATTTTTCATTTTTCTATTTTTGTTCTCTCTCTTTTTTTTCTTTTTTTTTTTTTTTTTTTTTTTTTTTTTGTTGATTTTTTTTAATTTTATAACTGAAAATATAAAGTAACTATTACATGTTTCCAACTACACTGTTCGTAAGCGTGCGGTGCGCGAAGTGGTGTGAGGCGTGTATGCGTGGGTTTTCCTTTTTGATAAGTGCGATTGAGTGCGCGTGTATGTATTAGTGTGCAAGCGAGCGTGTATGCGTTCATGTCTGTGCTTGTATGTGGTTTTGAGAAGACTTGATGATCAGTGACAGTAACATTGATTGTTATTATCTTGCAACTATATACTATGTGCACGTTGAGACAAATAAAGGACTGTTCTGTTCTTAATTATAGATTTGGAAATTATGTTAATTTAAAGCGATATATTTCAAAATTAAGGCATTGCTATTAACATCCTTTACTTACACTAAAGTGTAAGTTAATGCAGCAATTCTGCACGAATTTACCACAACATCGGTAAGATAATGTAACAAGTGTTAAATATAGACACGCTGTCTGATACCACCTTTAAAAGATATGAGCTTATTATAATTTGATAATTTAGATAAATCTCGTGCACAGATTCCATATTTTAGATAGTTCATTACATTTCCTGTTGTATTGTTTATTGTTGTTATATTTGTTTAGTTATTTACTTCCAGTTCAGATTTACACTCTTATTCGTCTCTGGTGAAATATATTTATAGACATAGGTTTACAGAAAATTTCATCGAGAGTAAACATATATGCAACACACATGTACACACGAGTGGTCAACACGCACCCACGCGCGCGCGCCAACATATGACCGCACATCCACACTCGCACACACACACACGTATAGTGTAAATATTTAAGAGGTTATATGAAGCTGTAACATTAATACATAGAACAAGTACTAAACAAAGTGTTGTTTTTGAAATATTAGGAAATAACGTGTCTTATAAAAATACATATCTCAAAAAAACGTATTGTACATTTTTGCTGTTCCATGTGTATTTTAGCCATTAAAACCATATTAACTGCTATCTCATTTTATCCACTCCTACATGTGGTTACAAAGTATAATTAGTCATTAAGCTATTCTGCGTGTGTAAATTCAAGTTAAATCTACTAAGTTGATTAAAATAGATTATTTAGATGTTAAGATCCTTGCAAGTAAATTATAATACTGTGTTTAAAGTTATAGTGATATGGTTTATCAAAAGGGCCAAACTGGTCTTAATAAAACCCGGTAATTAAGAGGTCCGCGTTCTCTTCCCAGCTGCAGGACTCTTTTTTCAAGGTTGATTTCAATTATTTTTTTTAAATCTTTGAAAAACACAACTCACCTTTTTATGTTTAAAATTCTATAATACAAATATCTATTATCTTATTGTAAACCTAGCCTAGCCAAATTGGTTGATTCTTGTTTATTGTGCGCGTGCGTGTGAATGTGAGTGAGTGAGTGGGTGTGCGTGCGTGTGTACGCGCGAGTTTGTGTGCATGCGGCAGCAGGTGTGCGTGTGTGTTCATCCGTTTTAGATTGTTGGAATATTTTTTAACAAACTCAAAGCACACACATATAAATATTAAATACATTCATGTATGTAAAAACGAAATGCACGTTTTTATCTTTCAATTGTACTTGTTTTATATTTAAGCAATATACCTAAAGCGAATACTGAGACCGGTGTTGTTTTTTGTGTTGTTGTTTGTGTGTTTGTGTGTTATTTTGTTTTGTTTTTATTTTGTTTTTGTTTTAATTAATTTTATTTGTTTGTTGATATTATTGTTTTGTTGTTGTTACATTTTTGTTGTTTTTGTTGTTTTTGCTCTACCGCTCTCCCTCCATGGCGAAACTGTACGTTTTAATGTTAAATGCTACACTTATATCACCCTTAATTCTACCATGTAATCCTTTTGTATGCCAATTTATTATTTATCAAGTATTCGTCATTCCGTTTTGTACAAACGATAACTTGCGTGATTAACACCAGTTAAACTTGGTCGCACTTCCGGTTAGGCTCCTGCCTTCGACAAGTTGTAGTGACAGCTGCTAAAACAATGTCGTGAACAAACAATCGACTAAAATGCTTAAAGCGTAACCATTGCATAATAATTCTAAATATGTGCGAAGCATATGGCTTAGAAATCCTAAGAAAACGTCGATTGTTCAAGCGAATTAGTGTCGGTCGTTTAAATACATTTGAATACATGTTGCTGTTGTTCGTGAATATGGATATGTGTGTTCGGGTAGGTAAGTGAAAGTGTCGGATCCATCTTAAGGAAAAGTCCATTTACGTAATTGTAGGAAGTAAGCATGAAGCTTAATTGCCTGTATTTTGAAATCTGAAAACCCATCAGTTTTATGAAATACGAAAAAAAGTGTCATGTGAAATGCATACATCTATAAGAAATTAACCCCAGACGGATATGTTTCCTTTCTTTTTTCTTTTCTTTTTTTTTTTTTTTTTTTTAGTTGTTGGAAAGAACCAAATGGGGTGCTTCAACTAAGATTCACAGAGGATCAGCCCTACTCTTCCTGTACCTTTCTGAGTTAAAGTGAGAATATCAGATCAACGTAAGACAGCAAACAATAAGCACCTGCATGAGTAGTAAATGTATAAACATTTAAATACATGCAAATACCTACTTTAGATACGACATGTTACCCTTACTTTTTGTATGCTTAACAAATATTCGGAATTAAATTGCAATTATGATTTGATTTTATAATATTTAAAATAAAAGCCATATAATCATATACTTTCCTTGCACCTCAGTCAAATTGTAGTTATAAAATATGTTTGAGTATTTCTCCTTGACTTATCTGAACGAGAATAGGTCATTAGTCCCTACCCTTTCGTGAGCTACGTAACCTAATGAATAATTCAGAATATATTTATCATTGTGAAACGCACGCAGTTTGTCTGTATCTGATCGTTTGTGCCGGCGCGCAATACTTATGGAATAATAACACGTTCCATGAATCACAAACATTAACTTTTACGCATGCCAATTAGTTATCTGATACCGCGTAATTGAGACATAAAACTATCCTTTGGTGTTAATTATTCGTGATGTGTAAGCTTTAAGATAAGAGTCTAAGAGTCTACCGTTATCCTGAATAAAATGTATTTTTAGATTTCGTGTTAATTTTAAATGACTGTTTACTATGCTCCTTAATGGGGTGCAGGTGAATATAGACGCCGCTTTGCCCGGCCACCCTTGCATCTATTCCTCTTTCCATCCTACCGTCCGTCATTATTTTGTTAAGAGTGTTTTAGTTACTTTACTTTTACTTGTCCGGAAAAAAACTTGATAAGTACTGGATAGATTCACTTCCAAGTTGATGTATAAGTAGTATAATGGCAGCCGGTAAAGTTGGTAGAATTGAGGTGCAAAATCAAAGCACTGATTGGGCGGTGCAAGATTTACCATGTTAGTAAATCGATTTTGCAGCGCACTGGAAAGCAGCCAAGTCTTGAGCTGCAAAACAGCCATCTCTTCTAAATATATATTAAACTTTAGAGCAAAAGCTACAACACAGTCACTTACATCAGATTAAAAAAAACTATTTAGTTAAACATACTCTACCTTCGATATAATTGTATTTTATTTAAAATAAATACTTATACATGTCAGTGTTACCGAACACGACCAAAAACACCCAGCTATTAGCTAGCCGGTAGACTAACTATAGCAAACGGCTCCGCGATATTCGTTTTGATAAATTTCGTCAACACTACACCCTTGTGATCTGAATTTAAATTCCGATTGTAAACCTGGTATTGAGCCACAGAGGGCAGTGAGGCTAACTGCGGGTAGTCAACCAATCTCCCATGCAGAGTTGTCGTTCGTTCCTCTCTCAGACACCTCTACAATGGGCTCACGTCAAGATTTTTGACGGAAATTTTAAAGTGTTATTTTAAGGATATTTTCAAATTAAAATAATACTTCTACATAAAATTAATAAACATCTACTAAAAAAGACATTTATTGAAGTAAATAATTAAAGATATTTAATGAATTCAAGCGCACTATTTTTGGAAGAATAACATAGTGATATTAATGCGCATTTCATGGACGTGATCCTTTTTGAAAGTCACGTGAATCGAAAGTAGTCCCGACATTAAGTGAGCCAATAACAGAGGTGAATGTATGAGCCGATGGTAGAGAGTGGTAGTCAACGTCTTACAGGGTCAATCCTTCGTGCTACTGAAGTTCAGATTTCTCATAACTCTGAACTACGTTCAAACTCTATCAACCTAAGTTTTCGCCCCTTTTTTCACGTCTGTCAGTCCGACTTTTTTGTCCGGAAAATAACTTGCACGGATTCAGTTGGTATTAAGTAGAAGTGTAGTAACTGTAACTCATTCTGCCTAATACTTGTTACCTCCCTTAGTTTCTTATATTGTACTGAGGAGAACTTGAGACGGATTTACTGCAATGTTTGTATAAATATGTACCTGGTAATAATAGCAGTAACCTAGTAGTAAAATGTAGTCAGTGCCCTGCTAAAGAACCATAAATCTATCTAGGGTACCCTTTAACTAACTCCCCTTGTTGATTTTTTCCATCCCCATTTGTTAATCCGACATTCTAATCCGGAGAAACCCCGTAATAGCTACTTTATGGATCCACCTTAAATTTGGTATGTGGATACCTGATTATTAGTGTTAATGTAGCGCACAAGAACCATAACTCTGTCTGTCTTATTTTTTATCCCATAGTGTTATATACAGTAGTACACCAGCGTTTAAGGTTACGCTAGTCAGGTTAAGGGGTTGTTTTCCGTTGTAGTACTAATGACGTAGTATTCGCGTAACTGCTAGAAAAAAGGGATCATGCTGGAAAATTCATTTGTTTATTTTTAACTGGGTTTCAAAAATGTTCTGGGTTTCGTGAGTGTTCGAGAGACTTCTGCGTTCAAGAAAATTTTTGGGTCAATATAAGGGCTTGTTAGCCGATTTAAGTTGGAAGTTTGGACAGATAGTTTGGAAATTCTGGAAGCTTCTATATTAAACCTTTCTTTGTTGGAACTTACTTGGACTGACTATATTCTACTGTGATATAAATATTAAAGTGTTGGATCTGGAATTACATTAATTACATTCGTGTGATGTTCTACCTTTGGTTTATTTCAACTGTGCTTATCTACGAGGACATTCTAACGAAAGCTCTTCAGGATTATTCGACGTTGGATGATTATTTGGACTATTAAAGGGACACAACCTAAAGGGACAAACTGTAAGCTAACATTTATTTTGCTTTCTCAAATTTTGTCTGATTTATCTGTTATTGTTTTATTATGCCATAGATTTAATTGTTTATTTAAATAAAACATAATTATACTAGTTTGTTGCTGGCTTGTTCTTTCTGTTACACCATTTCGTCGTTAAGTAAACGTGCCATTTTATTAATAAATCTTATATAGCGACACCGGTCGTAACATATAGATTATGTTGCTTTTTAACCACTTGGTTGATTAACTTGGTTGTCACTATAAAACACACACACACACACAAACACACACACACACACACACACACACATACATATGTGTGTATGTGTGTGTGTGTGTGTGAGTGTGTGTGTGTGTGTGTGTGTGTGTGTGTGTGTGTGTGTGTGTGTGTGTGTGTGTGTGTGTGTGTGTGTGTAGGTGTGTGTGTGTGTGTGTGTGTGTGTGTGTGTGTGTGTGTGTGTGTGTGTTTTAAGTAGACAAAAAAGAAAGAAAAGGACAAAAAGACAAAACAGACCAAATAACCGAGAAAAATCCCCAGCAAAAATGCGAAAATTTACACCAGCTTTCAGCTGGGGGGGGGGGGGGGGGTCATTATAGAAGCGACCGTGCCCCAATGTGATAAGGTGGAAGAAAATAAACTAATTATTACGTTTTGGAAGCGGCATAATTATAACGTGTACTCAACAAAATTGAATAAGCACTATGTATTTTGTATAAGACAACCGAACAGTGCGATTCTAAATTTATTACTTCCTTAGAGCGGGGACAACAGTTATGTTGACATAATGTGATTTGCTTAACTATGATCAAATTAAGAATAATAGAAGTAATGGTATTGTCGCAGAAAAACAGGTCCACGTAAGGGAGACATTAACGGTGTAACATAGGGCATTTCTGAAAGTATGCAAGTTTAATGTGAATACCGTAATATAATCTTGCGAAATTTGATGGCATATGTGAAATAGTTACTCGCTTCTAAACCTATAGTCTTCATCGACGATACATATCTTTATATCTACCAACATCTAATGGTATGAAACATAACTATATACGCTTCAATTACATATAAGTTTTATAATCTGTATATGTTTAATAATCATAATATTTTATGTTATTCTGTTGCTACTAACTGCGTTACTTTTTGGTGGTTTTAATAACTGACCAGGCCAGCTGAAAGTTTTCTCGTCTTTGATTGATTTTTCATATTCAAGACACATTCTACAGTGCGGTTTGTCGCGGATAATTCAACTGAAAAATGAACCTGTGGCAAGGATTTGGTCTTGTGCTGCTATTATGAGACCCACATTTTGATTTTAGTGCTGAGCTTTTAAAACACTTGTTTGATCCTTCTTGGTCTATGTCAGCTTTGCTCAGTCTGGTTGGGAATGAATAGTCTCCCCTGAATAATAACTAAATGCAAGTAAGTCCTTTCATTTGTTTTACTCTGTTTTTATGCTTGTGCTCTGTGGGGTGTATGTTGACTTGTCTGCCTTTCTTGTGATACCCAGGTTAACCACTATCAACAAGCACTTCCAGTTTCCTTTTAAGCAACATTTCTCTATTTAAGCATTTAATTGGATTTTAAGTTTATTTATGCAGAAGTAAGAATTTTCACTGTTTGTTATTGCAACATCAACAAAAGGCCATGCGATAAAGTCCAAGAATTCCAACTAAAAGGACCTACCTACTGTTTGGAATAACTTTGATATTAACTAACAAGGGAGACAATTTCCATTTCACCAATGTACCCCATTGGCCATGCATCGTTTTTTTTCCCATTTGTCTTTGAGTTGCAGCAGAGCTTTTTAGTTCGCAAAGCTTTTCAGCTTTTTTGCTCCCACTCTGACATGGTCTTCTTCTGTTTGGTGTACTTATGGTATGAGAACAGCTCCTTCTTTTTATCGTATTTTGCTACTAATTCTAGCATGGGTCTTTGGTGCTCTTTACGTAGTGTTGTAACCCTATGATAGTTGATCCGTATGTCAATCCAAGTTGGGTTAGACCTCTACCTTCTTGTTGCCTGGACAGGTATAAACTATAAACATCTGATTTGGGATGATGCCTTCTTTCCATTGTCAACAGTTTTCTTGTTTTGCTGTTCATTCTTTGGAGTTATTTCCTTTGCCAGTTAATGACATTGTTACTGTATGTCAACATTGGTTTCGCTAGGGTGTCTATTGCCTACGTTCTAATGGAAACATTGAGTTCACTTTTCAGTACTAACCTGACTCTTTTGTCATTGTCATGTACATAGCATGCTATGTGAAACTTTAACCTTAGTTCCACACACTTTTCAGACATCTAACATTTTCTTAACGCAAATTAGACTTGCCAGATGTTCGAGACCGGATCTTAAGGTGTTATAACTGTTCCCTGTGTACCAGTACTCTCGCTTTATTATCAGTTATTTACTTAATGCTGTTTTGTGATACACTAAAATAAGTCACGCCAATAAATATTTTGAATTATGAAATATATATATGCAGTTTTAAACAGGAGTTTAATGTGCATCCTTTAACATATAAAGATATTTTTGACTGTCCATCCGAGCCTAATCCAGATTTAGATGGGCCTAAAATGTCGTGTGTTTTACAATTATATGACCTGTGTAATGTCCTAAAAATCCCAATTATGTCGTAATTTGGTTATATTGTCCTCTAACCTATGTATAATTTAGCAGCTATTTATCACTCGTGCGTGTTTTACGACATTTAAAATAGAAACTCACTTCACGTAACCTTCTGGTCACCTTGACCTTACAGCCGCAATTTCTCGACTGCTTCCGGCTATTTTCCGGCAGTTTTCGTAACCTCGTAACCAATCGTTGAAGTATTTCATTTATATCATGAATTAGATGCACACACTGTCCAATAAAACATGACGTTACTTGGCAATTAAGATGATTCTTATGTTATTAAAATAGCAATTTATCCTTAAGCTTTGATGTTATAGCGAAAGATTTGAATGAGGTTGTTTACCTTTGGCTCTAACTATATATTTGGAAATGAATTCGAATAAAGTGCGTTTAATAAATTCATTTCCTTTACGGTTCCGACCAAACCAGCCAAAGAAACAAAAATAAATATAAATTACATGCCTCTTTGATTTATTTGCACTAGTTAATATTTAAAGTTGAACAGAATGTATTAAAATCCCAGATTTTATGCGGCGCCATGGGCGTGTCAAATGAATCTGCTACATTAACGCTTATATAGACATTTTTTCACTGACCCAAGAGATGCTTCTCTAAATAGCTTGTCATTTTGCAATGAAAATAGATATGTGATGGTGTTTTTTTTCTCTCGTTACATTGCACTGACACAATTATTGGGTCGATTATTATTACACATAATGAATATTTCAAAACAAATGAACGTTTTGATCGCCGATATTTAAATGAAAATGAGCTAAGTTGGGAATATATGTATTATATAAAGCGTAAGTAGATTTGTGCATTTGATGCACATTTATTGCAGTGATATTGATGCTTTGCCTGTAAAGACCACGACACAATAAACATCTTGTCTGAGAGTGTTGTTCATTTTCATACTATATAAATACTATTGTTTTGATATTTCTCTTTGGTATTGATAAAATGTATTTACGATATCTTTTTTTCTGATAATATCATGTGTAAAGTTTTAAGTAAAATGCTATAGAGTGAAAATTATGGGAATATATGGTGAAAATGTACATTTCTTGTAATCGCATTGTTTCCATCCTTACCACTTATGGCGTTTTGGTGAACATTATTATCAATTAAAGCGCGAGTTTTTTTTCAACGCATTATATAAGTTTTAAATAATATTTCAGGGGAGACTATTCATTAATGTCTCTCATTGTGTTACAACTTCTTTCCCTCTGAGATATCTGTGTATCATTTACTAATCAAGTGTCCAGTTGTGATCTCACAGTAAAGTTTTATCTCAGGATGGGTATATGGGATGTGGCGAGGCTGGGGGGCGTTTTTCTTTAATGAAAAATCAAATGCTCGTGATTCCAAGCTTTCATGTCACCAGACATACAATCTGCGACTTAAAATAACCCGCCAGGGCTTACTACTAAATCATTGATAAGGTTATAAAGTGCATTAACGTGTAGCGTCGTCATGCCATCCAGTTACGACAGACAGAATACATAATGATGTATACATTCGGTAACAGATAGCATTGTTGAATTATTTAGTGTTTGTCTTAAAGCAAGAACAAAACAGATTTAAAAGATTTAACTTGTCAAAATCAAAGGACGATGGTTTATTATGGTTATATGCCTCAAACGTGTCTGGAGAAGTATTAATTAATAACATATAGGATTCCAGACAAAAGTATGATGTTATTGAAAATATTGCACGACCTTTGTGCAATGTATTAGTAAGTACATATTTTGTGTTAAGTATGAAGACATCTCAGAGACACAATTTTTATCATTAACGCAGCGTCCAGACAGTGACACAATTTTTATCATTATAGCAGCGTCCAGACAGTGAGACAATTTTTATCATTATAGCAGCGTCCAGACAGTGAGACAATTTTTATCATTATAGCAGCGTCCAGACAGTGAGACAATTTTTATCATTATAGCAGCGTCCAGACAGTGACACAATTTTTATCATTATAGCAGCGTCCAGACAGTGAGACAATTTTTATCATTATAGCAGCGTCCAGACAGTGACACATTTTTTATCATTATAGCAGCGTCCAGACAGTGAGACAATTTTTTATCATTAGAGCAGCGTCCAGACAGTGAGACAATTTTTATCATTAACGCAGCGTCCAGACAGTGAGACAATTTTTATTATTATAGCAGCGTCCAGACAGTGAGACAATTTTTTATCATTAACGCAGCGTTCAGACAGTGAGACAATTTATATCATTATAGCAGCGTCCAGACATTGAGACAATCTTTTATCATTAACGCAGCGTCCAGACAGTGAGACAATTTTTATCATTAACGCAGCGTCCAGACAGTGACACAATTTTTATCATTATAGCAGCGTCCAGACAGTGAGACAATTTTTATCATTAACGCAGCGTCCAGACAGTGAGACAATTTTTATCATTAACGCAGCGTACAGACAGTGAGACAATTTTTATCATTAACGCAGCGTCCAGACAGTGAGACAATTTTTTATCATTATAGCAGCGTCCAGACAGTGAGACAATTTTTATCATTAACGCAGCGTCCAGACAGTGACACATGGCGAAACAGCAGACATGTTATCTAAATATTGTATAGGAAATAACATTGTTAATTTAAGGCTTTTCTGAATTGTTTTATATTTGTTTAAAGGCCGTTCACGAATTTAATAATTGTACATATTTCTGTATTGCCAAGGCGGGTTAACCTAAAACCGAAGGTTAACTTTAACAATTTTCTTCCTATAAATGCATCTTCCGTTAAAGGTAGTGTCCGACAGTTTAGAACAAAATTTATTTTCTCAAATAACTAAATAAGTCATGGTTACCCGAACAGTTCCTGCAAAATACTGTTCACTGATGTCCTTGATTTTTGTGAACAGTCAAGCATAAATCATCATCCGACAGGTATTTCCTATCCGAGCCACGCTGCAGAGATAGCTATTTTGAAACTTAGAAAACCACGTGACTACTTACTATAGATATCACGTTATATAGTCATCCGGGTTATCCGCTCTGACAATAACCTATTTATCATGCCCACATCGGGGCATGGTCGCTTGAATAATAAATCAAAAAGTTAATCAGCCTTTAAATACAGGGAATGGGGGTGAATAAAAAAAGCGATCTTTTTTATTTCAGGTACTGTATTCAGACATACTCCTCCCCATCATCATCATCATCATCATCATAAGCCATTTCTGTTTCTATCTTGCGCGTTGTCTATTGAAGCCCTCAATCACTCTGTGTCTATGCCTAGAGCGATTGTTGGCATGGATATAACATGTGCTATAACAAACTGATTCAATTAAATTCTATTTAACTGATACATAATGACATATGTGAGATAATGCTCAATAACTATTTTTAAGATACAAAAGATTAAAGCGACCCTGTCAGTTTGAGTCGTGTAAAAGTGGGGTAGTCAAGCCACTTCCGGTGAAAAGCCACATCCGTTGTGCGTGAGCAGCTTCTGGTTAAAACCACTTCCAGTGTGCGCGCGTCGCTTCTGGGGTAAAATCCACTTCCGGTGTTTACGTCACTCTAGCGGAACTAATGAGGAGTAACAACTACTTTGGGCGTGTTTGTCATACCGGAGGGGAAGTTAATTGGTCATCGGAGGGTCATAAAAATACTGCGGTTTGGTGTCTTTATAACTTAATCCCTTGCCATTTAATAACGATAAATGCATCGGTGTACGTGATGTCAATGGACCATAAAGTATTAGCGCTTAGCTCGTTTTAAATATTTTGTTGTTATTATGTTATAGGAACTATTTAAAGACTAAACTGTCGAATTTTCCACATCATTTACGAGCTTGGCATAAACGTGGGTGTGTCTGTTGGCGTTATAAAAACTTTTAAAAGAGTAAACTGTTATGTAATTGGGTTCATATGCTGAAAACAAAAATATGTTTAAACCGCTGGAGACAAAGAGAGACCTGACGAAGGTCTGTGGAGAAAGAGCTGAAAAGCAGGGTACAGACCCTCGAAACTGTCCCCAGGACAGCAGCAGACAGAGCCAAGTGGCGATCCCTTCCCATCGCCTCAAGCACTAGATGGCATAGAGAGAACTGGGTTAGTGAGTGTTCCAACAATAATATTTATCATGAAGTTACATACATAAAAAGGCTTTCCAATCCCAATTAACACTATTGCAATCATGTTACGAAGCAAGCGTCTTGTCATTATGAATTATTTCTACTACGACATTCTGAGGAGTCCAAGTTTACATTGGGTGGTTTATATCACTTTATGAATTAAATTTACATGTTATTAAAATATCAAAAATTAGGAAAACTATATCCTGAGATGAAAAAATTCTGCAAAGTCACAAAAAAGAAAACTACACCACGTACCAAACTTATATTCTTACACATGATGATATTATTTATTACAGTTTCTTTCGATGTTTCATAATGCAGGTGCACATCTCTAAGGAGGCACAATCCGGCCAAGGTTTGGGCCATGTCTGAGTCTTTGCGAGAGAGCGAATGAACCAATTGCATGTCAAAAAGAAAAAAACTGTAAGGTTTCGAGGAATTTAAAGATATCATTGGTCAATGCATGACAATAAAGAGCTCACGGTAATAGGTTGGGGTCCCCGTCTTGTATAGAACATAATGTTTAAAACAGAGTATACAAAACATGGAACAGCTGTCATGGCATTTTATCCAGATTTTAACTAAATTCTGTATCCGATTTTCATGTTAATGTGTAACCATGCAGAACAATGCTTGTTAGATCATATATATTTCATATATATAGAAAAAAGACTATTTATATATGTATAAAAAAAACCTGCAATTTTGATATGTGTTACTGTCTATGGCAAGTCCTGAGTCTAGCATATTTAAGTTCCGTCACTGTGTCTGAAATTGTATTCTGATACAGGATTAGATCATTAAAAATCTTGTGTTTTTAAGCAATAATGAGAAAATAATGTAAAGTATCAACATAACACATTATCTTCAGACTAAAATGATACCCAATATACATGTTAGGTGATAGTTGAAGCCTTTTAAGAGCATTTTTCCAATTTTCAGTCAGATTTACACATCAGGATACCTTAATCCAGTGAAAGCAATAAAATTATGATTACTTTGCCTTTAAACGTTAAATTCATTGATAAAACATAATTGTTAAAAGGATTTACCCATCAGCAGTCATTTTAAGCCAAAAGTACAGACGAAGATTCTTCCGGAAATGTCGATTAAAGGTTACACGACACTAAATGTATTTGTTCTTTACTCTAAGTAAATGTCACAACTTCCGCAGCGAGGAAGATTCGTCAAAAAAAAGCAAAGAAAGAACGAAGTGTGTTTTTCACATGTTTTGGGGGTATTTTATTAAGAAAAGTATACACTAATAAAAATGTAGAAAACAAATGACATTGCTGTGTTTTCTTTATTTTTTATTCATCCAAATTTTACATGTATGAGATTATTTAAAGGTCAGATTTGAGGACGTCGACCTAGTACATAAACATTCACAAAACTTAAGTTAGTTGAGGTGAAAAGTTGTTAGAATTTGGAAAATACTCCAGAATACAATTCTGAATAATGGGATATATCTTTTGTCAGGATTCAATTTAGTCACTATTACACATTTAATACCTTAAAAGTTTGGGTCTACCGACTGACAATTTGGCGGAACGCGCAATCTATGAAACAGAGCCTTCTTACGAGATGCAAAAGTTGACTTATTTTTGGGTCTTTCTAATAAACAATAAGCACTTTTCACCTATGTATGGTTATGGCGATCTATCACAACTGGGTCACTGTGCAGTTTGTCTTTAACATATGTGGCCCAGTTTCTCGGGCCAAAACTATCCACTGATAATAATATTTTGCAAAAACCTGTTTGGGTATCGCGTTTGGCATATAAAGTAAAAAACCATCAATATCTAACGCACTTTACAAAACATACCAAATACAATTTCGATCGTCCACATTCGCTCAGTATCATTCTTTTATTAACCGAAGTATTAACACCTAAATAACACCTATAAAACTCAGTGTGTATCTTTTCTTTTACATCTGCATATGCAAATCCCAAAACCACAGATCCAAACGTCAAATTGGAAACCACCGTGAAATAAAAAAAGCTTAAACTTTTCATTCTGTACAAAGTAAACAAAAATACTTTTGATACTATTTAAAAGTGCATTTAGCCTTTTTAGCCCGGGCGGCTAACTTCTGCATGTGACCATGACAACTAAGGTGTATTTCTAAATATTTGTAGCTCTTACTGCTTGCGCGTTGTAATGCCAATAATCATTTCTACGTCCATAAAAACAATTATTTCGGAGTTATTTAAATTTGCATCGAACAATCGAACATGCAATAGAAAGTCAAACGCCTTTTGGAAATCAACATACAACACATTCATTCAACCATACTGTCTGGTTGTATACTTTTGGATCATTGATTGTAAAGAGAATACCTTTTGTCAATGACAGAGTAGCCTGCTCGGAAACCTGCATGGGCTTTAGTGATAACATTAAGCTCATCAACACACTTATTTAAATCATTCTGAATTATGCTCAAACATTTTTTGTACATTAGGTTTATCAAAGAGATCCCTGTATAGCTGGATGGATCTGTTCTGGGCCCTGATTTATACAATACCTCAATAATATCCTGATACCATGAATTTAGTAATTTAACCGCTCAATAAGACTTTGTTGAATAGAATATTTAAAATTGTTTATTTCGATGCATGTATAATTCTGCGCCAATACCATAAATACCATGAGCTGTTCTATCTTTTCGTTTAAATATTGCTTTGTGTATTTCTTCATTTTCAATAGGACGGTTTAGTATTTTATGCGCCGTCGAGTTGCCCCATATCGACTTAAATCTAGAACTGAAAAGGTTTGTTCATTTTCTGTAATCAGTGGCTCCGTCTGTCTAGATAGACAATGGATGTGCCCGGTTGTGGTCAATTTGATGATGAACAGCGTCGGCTGTGGCTAAGCAGGCCGATCCGTGAATGGCAGTCTTTAGCACACTTCCTGCATTGGAAGTCTGATGACTGCGGCTGGTATGTCACAATTTTCGCTTTCCTGCGCTCTCTTCTGTCCGACCACAGTTGGAGTCTCTTTCCCTCAGCAGTGTTGAGACCAGCACGTACTGTGCTTCGCCATGCGTCGCGGTCTGCTGCAACCTCTTCCCACTTGTCGACGCTGATGTCAGCCGATTTCAGGTCACGCTTGCAGACGTCTTTGTAGCGCAGTGTGGGACGTCCTTTTGGCCGGGAACCTGCAACCAGTTCTCCGTAGAACATGTCTTTGGGGATGCGACCATCCTTCATGCGGTGGACATGTCCTAGCCATCGTAGGCGGCGTTGTGCGAGGAGGGTGAACATGCTGGGCAGCTTTGCTCTGTCAGACAGTGAGACAATTTTTATCATTATAGCAGCGTCCAGACAGTGACACAATTTTTATCATTATAGCAGCGTCCAGACAGTGAGACAATTTTTGTCATTATAGCAGCGTCCAGACAGTGACACAATTTTTATCATTATAGCAGCGTCCAGACAGTGAGACAATTTTTATCATTAACGCAGCGTCCAGACAGTGAGACAATTTTTATCATTAACGCAGCGTACAGACAGTGAGACAATTTTTATCATTAACGCAGCGTCCAGACAGTGAGACAATTTTTTATCATTATAGCAGCGTCCAGACAGTGAGACAATTTTTATCATTAACGCAGCGTCCAGACAGTGACACAATTTTTATCATTATAGCAGCGTCCAGACAGTGACACAATTTTTATCATTATAGCAGCGTCCAGACAGTGAGACAATTTTTGTCATTATAGCAGCGTCCAGACAGTGACACAATTTTTATCATTATAGCAGCGTCCAGACAGTGAGACAATTTTTATCATTATAGGAGCGTCCAGACAGTGAGACAAATTTTATTATTAAAGCAGCGTCCAGACAGTGAGAAAATTTTTATTATTATAGCAGCGTCCAGACAGTGACACAATTTTTATCATTATAGGAGCGTCCAGACAGTGAGACAATTTTTATCATTATAGCAGCGTCCAGACAGTGACACAATTTTTTATCATTATAGCAGCGTCCAGACAGTGAGACAATTTTTATCATTAACGCAGCGTTCAGACAGTGACACAATTTTTATTATTATAGCAGCGTCCAGACAGTGAGACAATTTTTATTATTATAGCAGCGTCCAGACAGTGAGTCAATTTTTATTATTATAGCAGCGTCCAGACAGTGACACAATTTTTATCATTAACGCAGCGTCCAGACAGTGAGACAATTTTTATCATTATAGCAGCGTCCAGACAGTGAGACAATTTTTATCATTATAGCAGCGTCCAGACAGTGAGACAATTTTTATCATTATAGCAGCGTCCAGACAGTGAGACAATTTTTATCATTATAGCAGCGTCCAGACAGTGAGACAATTTTTATCATTATAGCAGCGTCCAGACAGTGAGACAATTTTTATCATTATAGCAGCGTCCAGACAGTGACACAATTTTTATCATTATAGCAGCGTCCAGACAGTGACACAATTTTTATCATTAACGCAGCGTCCAGACAGTGAGACAATTTTTATCATTATAGCAGCGTCCAGACAGTGACACATTTTTTATCATTATAGCAGCGTCCAGACAGTGAGACAATTTTTTATCATTATAGCAGCGTCCAGACAGTGAGACAATTTTTATCATTAACGCAGCGTCCAGACAGTGAGACAATTTTTATTATTATAGCAGCGTCCAGACAGTGAGACAATTTTTTATCATTAACGCAGCGTTCAGACAGTGAGACAATTTTTATCATTATAGCAGCGTCCAGACAGTGAGACAATTTTTTATCATTAACGCGGCGTCCAGACAGTGAGACAATTTTTATCATTAACGCAGCGTTCAGACAGTGACACAATTTTTATTATTATAGCAGCGTCCAGACAGTGAGACAATTTTTATTATTATAGCAGCGTCCAGACAGTGAGTCAATTTTTATTATTATAGCAGCGTCCAGACAGTGACACAATTTTTATCATTAACGCAGCGTCCAGACAGTGAGACAATTTTTATCATTATAGCAGCGTCCAGACAGTGAGACAATTTTTATCATTATAGCAGCGTCCAGACAGTGAGACAATTTTTATCATTATAGCAGCGTCCAGACAGTGAGACAATTTTTATCATTATAGCAGCGTCCAGACAGTGAGACAATTTTTATCATTATAGCAGCGTCCAGACAGTGAGACAATTTTTATCATTATAGCAGCGTCCAGACAGTGACACAATTTTTATCATTATAGCAGCGTCCAGACAGTGAGACAATTTTTATCATTAACGCAGCGTCCAGACAGTGAGACAATTTTTATCATTATAGCAGCGTCCAGACAGTGACACATTTTTTATCATTATAGCAGCGTCCAGACAGTGAGACAATTTTTTATCATTATAGCAGCGTCCAGACAGTGAGACAATTTATCATTAACGCAGCGTCCAGACAGTGAGACAATTTTTATTATTATAGCAGCGTCCAGACAGTGAGACAATTTTTTATCATTAACGCAGCGTTCAGACAGTGAGACAATTTTTATCATTATAGCAGCGTCCAGACAGTGAGACAATTTTTTATCATTAACGCGGCGTCCAGACAGTGAGACAATTTTTATCATTAACGCAGCGTCCAGACAGTGACACAATTTTTATCATTATAGCAGCGTCCAGACAGTGAGACAATTTTTTATCATTAACGCAGCGTCCAGACAGTGAGACAATTTTTATCATTAACGCAGCGTTTAGACAGTGAGACAATTTTTATCATTAACGCAGCGTCCAGACAGTGAGACAATTTTTTATCATTATAGCAGCGTCCAGACAGTGAGACAATTTTTATCATTAACGCAGCGTCCAGACAGTGACACAATTTTTATCATTATAGCAGCGTCCAGACAGTGACACAATTTTTATCATTATAGCAGCGTCCAGACAGTGAGACAATTTTTGTCATTATAGCAGCGTCCAGACAGTGACACAATTTTTATCATTATAGCAGCGTCCAGACAGTGAGACAATTTTTATCATTATAGGAGCGTCCAGACAGTGAGACAATTTTTATTATTAAAGCAGCGTCCAGACAGTGAGAAAATTTTTATTATTATAGCAGCGTCCAGACAGTGACACAATTTTTATCATTATAGGAGCGTCCTGACAGTGAGACAATTTTTATCATTATAGCAGCGTCCAGACAGTGAGACAATTTTTTATCATTATAGCAGCGTCCAGACAGTGAGACAATTTTTATCATTAACGCAGCGTTCAGACAGTGACACAATTTTTATTATTATAGCAGCGTCCAGACAGTGAGACAATTTTTATTATTAAAGCAGCGTCCAGACAGTGAGTCAATTTTTATTATTATAGCAGCGTCCAGACAGTGACACAATTTTTATCATTATAGCAGCGTCCAGACAGTGAGACAATTTTTATCATTAACGCAGCGTTCAGACAGTGACACAATTTTTTATCATTATAGCAGCGTCCAGACAGTGAGACAATTTTTATCATTAACGCAGCGTTCAGACAGTGACACAATTTTTTATCATTATAGCAGCGTCCAGACAGTGAGATAATTTTTATCATTAACGCAGCGTCCAGACAGTTAGACATTTTTTTATCATTATAGCAACGTCCGGATCGTTTTTGGTAAAGACTGAATGCAAATGTCAGAGTAGAACCAGAGGGGCACTGCAATTCAGCTAAAGCTATCTGTCCCCGCTTGAAAGTGCGACTGGAGCCCACATGGCGAAACAGCAGACATGTTAAAATATGTTATCTAAATATTGTATAGGAAATAACATTGTTAATTTAAGGCTTTTCTGAATTGTTTTATATTTGTTTAAAGGCCGTTCACGAATTTAATAATTGTACATATTTCTGTATTGCCAAGGCGGGTTAACCTAAAACCGAAGGTTAACTTTAACAATTTTCTTCCTATAAATGCATCTTCCGTTAAAGGTAGTGTCCGACAGTTTAGAACAAAATTTATTTTCTCAAATAACTAAATAAGTCATGGTTACCCGAACAGTTCCTGCAAAATACTGTTCACTGATGTCCTTGATTTTTGTGAACAGTCAAGCATAAATCATCATCCGACAGGTATTTCCTATCCGAGCCACGCTGCAGAGATAGCTATTTTGAAACTTAGAAAACCACGTGACTACTTACTATAGATATCACGTTATATAGTCATCCGGGTTATCCGCTCTGACAATAACCTATTTATCATGCCCACATCGGGGCATGGTCGCTTGAATAATAAATCAAAAAGTTAATCAGCCTTTAAATACAGGGAATGGGGGTGAATAAAAAAAGCGATCTTTTTTATTTCAGGTACTGTATTCAGACATACTCCTCCCCATCATCATCATCATCATCATCATAAGCCATTTCTGTTTCTATCTTGCGCGTTGTCTATTGAAGCCCTCAATCACTCTGTGTCTATGCCTAGAGCGATTGTTGGCATGGATATAACATGTGCTATAACAAACTGATTCAATTAAATTCTATTTAACTGATACATAATGACATATGTGAGATAATGCTCAATAACTATTTTTAAGATACAAAAGATTAAAGCGACCCTGTCAGTTTGAGTCGTGTAAAAGTGGGGTAGTCAAGCCACTTCCGGTGAAAAGCCACATCCGTTGTGCGTGAGCAGCTTCTGGTTAAAACCACTTCCAGTGTGCGCGCGTCGCTTCTGGGGTAAAATCCACTTCCGGTGTTTACGTCACTCTAGCGGAACTAATGAGGAGTAACAACTACTTTGGGCGTGTTTGTCATACCGGAGGGGAAGTTAATTGGTCATCGGAGGGTCATAAAAATACTGCGGTTTGGTGTCTTTATAACTTAATCCCTTGCCATTTAATAACGATAAATGCATCGGTGTACGTGATGTCAATGGACCATAAAGTATTAGCGCTTAGCTCGTTTTAAATATTTTGTTGTTATTATGTTATAGGAACTATTTAAAGACTAAACTGTCGAATTTTCCACATCATTTACGAGCTTGGCATAAACGTGGGTGTGTCTGTTGGCGTTATAAAAACTTTTAAAAGAGTAAACTGTTATGTAATTGGGTTCATATGCTGAAAACAAAAATATGTTTAAACCGCTGGAGACCAAGAGAGACCTGACGAAGGTCTGTGGAGAAAGAGCTGAAAAGCAGGGTACAGACCCTCGAAACTGTCCCCAGGACAGCAGCAGACAGAGCCAAGTGGCGATCCCTTCCCATCGCCTCAAGCACTAGATGGCATAGAGAGAACTGAGTTAGTGAGTGTTCCAACAATAATATTTATCATGAAGTTACATACATAAAAAGGCTTTCCAATCCCAATTAACACTATTGCAATCATGTTACGAAGCAAGCGTCTTGTCATTATGAATTATTTCTACTACGACATTCTGAGGAGTCCAAGTTTACATTGGGTGGTTTATATCACTTTATGAATTAAATTTACATGTTATTAAAATATCAAAAATTAGGAAAACTATATCCTGAGATGAAAAAATTCTGCAAAGTCACAAAAAAGAAAACTACACCACGTACCAAACTTATATTCTTACACATGATGATATTATTTATTACAGTTTCTTTCGATGTTTCATAATGCAGGTGCACATCTCTAAGGAGGCACAATCCGGCCAAGGTTTGGGCCATGTCTGAGTCTTTGCGAGAGAGCGAATGAACCAATTGCATGTCAAAAAGAAAAAAACTGTAAGGTTTCGAGGAATTTAAAGATATCATTGGTCAATGCATGACAATAAAGAGCTCACGGTAATAGGTTGGGGTCCCCGTCTTGTATAGAACATAATGTTTAAAACAGAGTATACAAAACATGGAACAGCTGTCATGGCATTTTATCCAGATTTTAACTAAATTCTGTATCCGATTTTCATGTTAATGTGTAACCATGCAGAACAATGCTTGTTAGATCATATATATTTCATATATATAGAAAAAAGACTATTTATATATGTATAAAAAAACCCTGCAATTTTGATATGTGTTACTGTCTATGGCAAGTCCTGAGTCTAGCATATTTAAGTTCCGTCACTGTGTCTGAAATTGTATTCTGATACAGGATTAGATCATTAAAAATCTTGTGTTTTTAAGCAATAATGAGAAAATAATGTAAAGTATCAACATAACACATTATCTTCAGACTAAAATGATACCCAGTATACATGTTAGGTGATAGTTGAAGCCTTTTAAGAGCATTTTTCCAATTTTCAGTCAGATTTACACATCAGGATACCTTAATCCAGTGAAAGCAATAAAATTATGATTACTTTGCCTTTAAACGTTAAATTCATTGATAAAACATAATTGTTAAAAGGATTTAACCATCAGCAGTCATTTTAAGCCAAAAGTACAGACGAAGATTCTTCCGGAAATGTCGATTAAAGGTTACACGACACTAAATGTATTTGTTCTTTACTCTAAGTAAATGTCACAACTTCCGCAGCGAGGAAGATTCGTCAAAAAAAAGCAAAGAAAGAACGAAGTGTGTTTTTCACATGTTTTGGGGGTATTTTATTAAGAAAAGTATACACTAATAAAAATGTAGAAAACAAATGACATTGCTGTGTTTTCTTTATTTTTTATTCATCCAAATTTTACATGTATGAGATTATTTAAAGGTCAGATTTGAGGACGTCGACCTAGTACATAAACATTCACAAAACTTAAGTTAGTTGAGGTGAAAAGTTGTTAGAATTTGGAAAATACTCCAGAATACAATTCTGAATAATGGGATATATCTTTTGTCAGGATTCAATTTAGTCACTATTACACATCTAATACCTTAAAAGTTTGGGTCTACCGACTGACAATTTGGCGGAACGCGCAATCTATGAAACAGAGCCTTCTTACGAGATGCAAAAGTTGACTTATTTTTGGGTCTTTCTAATAAACAATAAGCACTTTTCACCTATGTATGGTTATGGCGATCTATCACAACTGGGTCACTGTGCAGTTTGTCTTTAACATATGTGGCCTAGTTTCTCGGGCCAAAACTATCCACTGATAATAATATTTTGCAAAAACCTGTTTGGGTATCGCGTTTGGCATATAAAGTAAAAAACCATCAATATCTAACGCACTTTACAAAACATACCAAATACAATTTCGATCGTCCACATTCGCTCAGTATCATTCTTTTATTAACCGAAGTATTAACACCTAAATAACACCTATAAAACTCAGTGTGTATCTTTTCTTTTACATCTGCATATGCAAATCCCAAAACCACAGATCCAAACGTCAAATTGGAAACCACCGTGAAATAAAAAAAGCTTAAACTTTTCATTCTGTACAAAGTAAACAAAAATACTTTTGATACTATTTAAAAGTGCATTTAGCCTTTTTAGCCCGGGCGGCTAACTTCTGCATGTGACCATGACAACTAAGGTGTATTTCTAAATATTTGTAGCTCTTACTGCTTGCGCGTTGTAATGCCAATAATCATTTCTACGTCCATAAAAACAATTATTTCGGAGTTATTTAAATTTGCATCGAACAATCGAACATGCAATAGAAAGTCAAACGCCTTTTGGAAATCAACATACAACACATTCATTCAACCATACTGTCTGGTTGTATACTTTTGGATCATTGATTGTAAAGAGAATACCTTTTGTCAATGACAGAGTAGCCTGCTCGGAAACCTGCATGGGCTTTAGTGATAACATTAAGCTCATCAACACACTTATTTAAATCATTCTGAATTATGCTCAAACATTTTTTGTACATTAGGTTTATCAAAGAGATCCCTGTATAGCTGGATGGATCTGTTCTGGGCCCTGATTTATACAATACCTCAATAATATCCTGATACCATGAATTTAGTAATTTAACCGCTCATTAAGACTTTGTTGAATAGAATATTTAAAATTGTTTATTTCGATGCATGTATAATTCTGCGCCAATACCATAAATACCATGAGCTGTTCTATCTTTTCGTTTAAATATTGCTTTGTGTATTTCTTCATTTTCAATAGGACGGTTTAGTATTTTATGCGCCGTCGAGTTGCCCCATATCGACTTAAATCTAGAACTGAAAAGGTTTGTTCATTTTCTGTAATCAGTGGCTCCGTCTGTCTAGATAGACAATGGATGTGCCCGGTTGTGGTCAATTTGATGATGAACAGCGTCGGCTGTGGCTAAGCAGGCCGATCCGTGAATGGCAGTCTTTAGCACACTTCCTGCATTGGAAGTCTGATGACTGCGGCTGGTATGTCACAATTTTCGCTTTCCTGCGCTCTCTTCTGTCCGACCACAGTTGGAGTCTCTTTCCCTCAGCAGTGTTGAGACCAGCACGTACTGTGCTTCGCCATGCGTCGCGGTCTGCTGCAACCTCTTCCCACTTGTCGACGCTGATGTCAGCCGATTTCAGGTCACGCTTGCAGACGTCTTTGTAGCGCAGTGTGGGACGTCCTTTTGGCCGGGAACCTGCAACCAGTTCTCCGTAGAACATGTCTTTGGGGATGCGACCATCCTTCATGCGGTGGACATGTCCTAGCCATCGTAGGCGGCGTTGTGCGAGGAGGGTGAACATGCTGGGCAGCTTTGCTCTGTCAAGGACCTCTGCGTTGGTCGCTCTGTCTTGCCATGTAATGCCCAGGATCCTCCTCAGGCACCGTAGGTGGAAGCTGTTCAGGCGGTGCTCTTGTCGTGAGTAGGTGGTCCAGGACTCGCTGCCGTAGAGCAGTGTGCTCAGAACGCAGGCTCTGTACACTGCAACCTTGGTGACTGTGGTCAGTTTGTTGTTTTCCCACACTCTCTTTGTCAGCTTGGACATGGCAGCAGCAGCTTTTCCTATGCGTTTGTTGAGCTCAGGGTCCAGCGAGAGGTTGCTTGTGATGGTTGAGCCCAGATAGGTGAACTGCTCTACCACCTGCAGCGTGTAGTCCCCGATGTTGATGATGGGAGCTTCGCTGACGTCCTGCCCCATGATCTCTGTCTTCTTTAGACTGATGGTCAGGCCGAACTCTCTGCATGCGTGTGCCATGCGGTCGATTAGCCTCTGGAGCCCTCACTGTGTGTGGGAAGCGAGGGCGGCATCGTCAGCAAAGAGCATTTCCTGGATCAGGATGCGGCGCACTTTGGTCTTCGCTCGGAGGCGTGCCAGGTTGAAAAGTTTGCCGTCTGATCTGGTGTGTAGGTAGACTCCATCATCAGATACTCGGAACGCGTACGACAGTACAAGGGAGAAGAAGATTCCGAAGAGTGTCGGGGCGAGAACGCAGCCTTGCTTTACACCGCTGCGAATGGGGAAGGGTGCAGAGGATGAGCCATCGAAGTTTACTGTGCCCTGCATGTCTTCGTGGAAGGACGTAACCATGCTGAGCAACTTTAGGGGGCACCCAATCCTTTCAAGGAGCGTGAAGAGGCCCTTTCTGCTCACTAGGTCAAACGCCTTGGTAAGATCGATGAAGGCAATGTAGAGGGGCTGTTGTTGCTCTCTGCTTTTCTCCTGTAGTTGTCTTAAGGAGAATATCATGTCTGTGGTAGATCTCTCTGCTCTGAAACCACACTGGGACTCTGGATAGACTCTCTCAGCAAGTGCTTGTAGTCTCTTTAGTACCACCTTGGCGAAGGCCTTGCCGATGATGCTGAGTAGGGATATGCCTCTGTAGTTGTTACAGTCACTGCGGTCGCCTTTGTTCTTGTACAGCGTGACGATGTTTGCATCTCGCATGTCTTGGGGAACCGTCCCTTCCTCCCAACACTGGCAGAGTAGCTCATAAAGGTGGTTAAGTAGAGCTGGCTTTCCGCACTGAATCACCTCTGCTGGAATGCCGTCTGAGCCTGGTGCTTTCCCATGCGCCAGCGAGTCGATGGCTTTGCTGAGCTCTTCCACTGATGGGGGTAAGTCTAGCTCTTCCATGACAGGCATGGGTGGGATGTTATTGACAGCTTGTTCGGTGACAATGGTCTCTGTAGAGTAGAGGTCTTGGTAGTGTTCGGCCCACCTCTCCATCTGCTTGGCACGGTCACTGATGACTTCACCGTCCTTGGACTTGAGTGGAGCGATCTTGCTGATGGTGGGGCCGAAAGCTTTCTTTATTCCTTCGTACATGCCATGTATGTTTCCTCTGTCAGCACAGGTCTGGATTGTCTGACATAGGTTCTGCCAGTAGTCATTTGCACATCGTCTTGCAATCCTCTGAGTGTTGTTTCTGGCTGTTCTTAGGGCTGCGAGGTTCTTGGCAGATGAATCTTTCTTGTAGGCAATCAGGGCTTCTCTTTTGGCTGTGATGGCAGGTTCCATTTCTGCCTGGTGAGTTTCAAACCAGTCCTGATTTCTTCTTTCTTTCTTTCCCCAGACTTGGATGGCGGTGTTGTAGACTGCATTTCGTATCAGCTGCCATTTCTCTTCTAGTGTTGGGGCTGTGTTGTCTTCCAGGGCATCTTGTAACTGAGTGACAAGTTTTGTGCGTGACTCGGGGTTTGACGCTCGCGTGGTGTTGATACGAGGGCGGCCTTTCTGCTTGGTGTGGTGGATCTTCTTTGGTAGTAGTCTCAGTTTGCTGCACACCAAGGAGTGGTCTGTGTCGCAGTCGGCGCTCTGGTAACTGCGTGTGACGAGCACACTGTTAAGCACAGCTCTTCTGGTGATGATCATGTCCAGTTGGTGCCAGTGTCCGGATCTTGGATGCCGCCAGGAGACCTTGTGTTGGGGCTTTGTGTTGAAGAACGTGTTGGTGATACACAGCTTGCGAAAGGAGCAGAGCTCCAGCAGTCTCTGTCCGTTGTCGTTCATTTTGCCAACACCAAAGTGACCTAAGCAGTCTGGCCATGAGCTGTGTTCTGCGCCAACTCGGGCGTTGAAATCGCCTAGCAAGATGATATGCTTGGTCTCTGGGATCTTGTTGATGATGTTGTCCAGATCCTCGTAGAACTGATCTTTCATTTCCTGTGGAGAGCATAAAGTTGGTGCGTAAGCGCTGATGACGTTGACCATGCCAGAGGAGGTCGACAGGCAGAGAGAAAGGATGCGCTCTGAGCCGCCGGTAGGAGGGACTATCATGGGTAGCAGTCTGTTCTTTACTGCAAAACCGACGCCGTGCAGACGAGGTTCCTCGATGGGTCTGCCCTGCCAGAAGAAGGTATAGTCGTTCTCCCGCAGCATTCCATCTGCAGCTAGCCTGGTCTCTTGCAGTGCCGCTATGTCAATGTTGAGTCTCCTCAGCTCAGAGTCGATGACTGCGGTCTTCCTGCAGTCGTTGATCTGTTGCAGATCGTCGGAAAGTCCTGGACTCATGGTTCTGACGTTCCAGGTGGCCAGTCGTAAGACTGAAGGTTTTTTTTCCTTTTGTTGTTTGCCTGGTGCGGTGATTGCTGTCTGCTTGTCGATGATGATCTATGCTCCAAGCACCCATTGAAGCAGGCAGACAGTGGCGGATCAGCACCCAATTGACCGGGGGCTGCCCAGCTTGGGGCGGGCGGTAGCTGATCAGTGAGGTGCAATAACCTCTCCCACCGTCGGAGGCAACCCGTAGCGCCCGATCCTTACGCCAATCAGGTGAGGCTTATAACTCGTAACTGCTGCCTCCCGTGTTGTTTCTGCTGCGTAGCAGCACCAGAGTGACCTCTCCGGGGCACAATGCCTGGGCGAAGCTTGTGGAGACCCTGGGATGCCCAATCGCCAGAATCCCCCTCTCTGCCTCACTAGTGGGATCCAAAGGAGTGCAGAGCACTACGTTTGGCACCAGTTTGGCTGCAGGAGTTGCCGGAAGGATGACAATAGTCATTTCAACCGCCTTAGGACACCACTCCGGATTTTTTCAGGTTTACTCCTTAGCCTTTTCCTCTCCCGAGGATGCCCACAAGGCAGTGGGAGACTCGTGGAAGGCGGGAACGTCTCTCTTCCCGTACAGGCCCAAAGACCTGCCCACTGCCTTCGGCATCTGTAACTCAAGCAATTCTTACTTAATGATAATAGATTAATAAGTGTTAGAATATGAAAAAAATGTAATAAATCTTCAAAATAATGGAACCACCATTGTCGGGCACCCACGACAGATCTATTCCGTTACTCTCCATTCATCGCCCGTGGGATATTTTGTTCACTTTCCGCCGTTTCTGGTAATGATACTTCGTTGGTCGTTTCATAATCCGATAAATATTTCAGTCCAATGACAAAGCTCGTTATTTCATTGTTTCGACAGACTTGTCAAAATGGCGACGTCATTGTTGTACTTTTAGTCTCAATGCTATTCCGTTTGATAAGACGACGGAAAATTTACCAATTAATGTTGAATGCAGTAAAACGGAATAGTCGAGCGTGGGTATCCGAGGATGTGCGACCACGTCTCTGCAGCTATATCATTGGCAAGTGCCACACTTTTATTGTTAGGTTTAAATATTGACCAAAACCAAAAGGAATTTTTACGAACATTTAGCAGAGATTGTAAATTCATATTCTTATATTGTCTTTTCTATTGAGTACACCGTTTTTTAAACACCGAATTTTTAAATCGTTTGTTTGTCTAAATATACACAATATGCGATACTTATTGTTTTTTAAACGATTGCATTCAAAATCCCACCATCCTGGTTGCATTGACATACAAATTGGTTTTACAACATCCGCACAGGATGCAGATGGACACATTCGCAATATTCATTTAACACCTTCATGTATACTACTATGTCAGATATGATATCTTTAATATACTATCTACCTACAGTAAAGCCCCCCCCCCCCCTCCTGCCCCCTACCTCTCTTTCTTTCTCTACTACTACTACTACTACTACTACTACTACTACTACTACTACTACTACACACGCATATATATATATATATATATATATATATATATATATATATATATATATATATATATATATATATATATATATATAGTATATTAAATGTGTTCCTTATTTTGTTTGCACAGGATTATGCCTTGAATGTATCTTTATATTTCTCCCTCCATATAAGTTAGAGAAAGTTTTGTAGGGTGTATTACACTCATCTGTGTTTCCAGTCATTTCATTTCCAGAAGTACTATTTTCTGTAAAATGTATCTTTGCACATAGAGGAAAATGGTCGGACTCTACAACAGTTGTCTACATTTACAATATAATTTTGTTCATTAATAAACACAATTTAATGGCGGAAGAAATACGTGCATCATGTCAATGAGTCTAATCCGGAACTTTTGCTGTAGATGCTAAATGCCATATCAAACGAGCAAGAGCGGGTAGCTTGCATGACATCTTCTTTCCCCCACCTGGTTATAAAGAGACCGTATTCGTTAAAAGTGTAAAAGTAATTCTTGAATCTTTACTCCATTAGTACTTTTACAGGCAATGTAAATTTTAAAAGCATTTGAATCTTAAGAACTGCACATCATGTGTCAAAGAAATAAATTAAGAAACATGGTGATGAAACCGAGTTTCAGTTATGGTCCTTTGATATCAAGACAAAAGATCTACTAAATGAACTTACAGAAAAACAAAACCCAATCATTCTCCTTCTGTTTAACCCAGTTTACACGATTAAGATATAGAACATACGAAGATCTGTGATTTTAAAGCATACACATACCAATCAAGGAGTTTGATAAATGGAAAAAAATCGTGTTGTTGATTTGATCATCATTGCATTTCTCTTCATTTTGTTTTAATTACTGTATACTTTGAATCAACTTTGTCTGACTTTCGGTTAATATGCATTACTGTTCAAGACAATCCTTCTTTGATTTAATTCTCATTTAATGACCAGTACTAACAGAACAGTTGTAAAGTACTTATTATTAGCTTAGGAAGTTATTTATACAGTATAAACAGTGACTAAAATTGAATTTGTTTATTTGTTTGTTGACTGTTTCTGAAATGGCCATGAAGTGGTGTCTATACAGCACTTATTTAATGACATCCAGCTGTTATATGCGAAGAAAGACCCAAGCAAGTATGGATCCAGAGAAGGAGGATGGGGGATGCACCCCCCCCCCCCCACCCCAGTTGTCATTTTATTTCAGTTATTAATGTTTAGCGTTAAAGATGGTATCCGACAGTTTGCCTATATTAAATACATGCACCAATATCTAACCACCGGGGATGGAACTGGGAGCGGGGGAGGGAAGCACCCCTGGACCTATGGTAAACATCTCAGTAGAGCCACTGAATATCATTAGTCAGCTGGAAGACCTTCCAACATTTAAGATTTCGTCCCAAACGGGAATTGCACATACAAATTGAGGGCACATGGACCCTGTGACTTCGATGTCCATTTTTAGCATGAATTCCAATCGTTCTTTTTTACAGATACTGTTTCATAATAAAATGTAGGCAAACTGTCGGATACCACCTTAGAAGTAATTTTGAATTTTAGTTAAAAAACAAGTCGATAATAATAAGAAGAAGAAAAAAACTAATGCAGCAAATTGTTTTAAGCCAAACACACATCTTTCATAGCCCGACAAATGCTGATTAGCTTAGTTTTGTTGAATGAAAACAAATGTTAACTTTAAATAAAATAGTAACCTTGCCACGGCATAATGACGCAAACAAATTCCAGCAATCAAACTTATACATATTTAAAGGTGGTGTCTGATAGTTTTCCGATATCAAATACATGTATCAATCTTACAGATAGGGACAAATCCAGAAAAATGGTGGTAGTGGTTGGAGGCGTGGTGTTATTAAACAAGATACATTCAAAGAGGATAACGTACTATTTGGAGTTTTCTCATTTCTAAAAAACGAGATACATTTAATACCAATTTTAAAAGACAAATATATCCATTAATTTAAAACTGGAAGGAGAATTTTATTAAAATTTGGCATACACGTCATTATTAAAGTATACAAATCATTCGTTGTGCTAATTGTCAAATTCTGTATATTTTAATTTACATTTACTTACTAATTCGGCGCCAGTACGTTTACATGCCCGTTTTCCTCGGCGATTGTAACGATCGAATCACTCGCTCTAATTGTATTGATTCGCTACTGGTGAGCAGATGCCTTTTATAGATAAAATAATAAAATTAGATCTTGTTTACGTCCGGTTGTTGTCTCACATTCATTTATTCAAGTTCATTGTTCTAAAGTAATCTTACTTTGCCTCTGTAACAGTGCGTAGGCGTTATAACGTCGTGATTAAAACACAAGCTTTATGTTTGTTTGTTTTTCGGTACATCTCATCGACACAATTATGGTCATATTGGCGACGTCTGTATGGAATACTACGTCAGCGTGCGATCCACCGAGCCGTATTGTTTGAGTTGGCTGTGTAATACCCGGATTGCGCAAAAGGAAAACCTCCCCACATGAAAGTTCTCACCCAGACCTCTGCTGAGAAGTTTCAAGTCGGCGACTCTAACCGCTCGGCCACGGGAATCTCCACAAGCTTTATGATTTGGATGTGTGTTCAAGACCGCATGGGGTAAATATTTTGTTAACTACATTAAAATGTAATACCGCATTTCTTTTTAGAAAAAAAAGTTGCATAAACCTTAATCATATTTCCGTTGTTGTTGTTGTTTTAGTGTTTCTTCCTTCCGTGTGTTTATTTCATTCATATAGCAAAAGTCACAAACAGAGCTCTCTGAATAACACACTACAAGGAGTATGAAAAAAAATATTTAGAAGTCGCCTTACATTTGTAGCCAGTCAGAAGCTGTGAAAATTCAAATTGCTCAGAGATTTATTTCATTAGAAGTCGCCCTGTAGCCAGTCAGAAGCTGTAAAAATTCAAATTGCTCAGAGATTTATTTCATTAGAAGTACCGGCCGCAATAGCTCAGGTGGTAGAGCGTCGGCTTGCGGATCGGGAGGTCGTGGGTTCGAACCCCGGCCGGGTCAAACCAAAGACTTTAAAGTTGGTAGTAGTGGCTTCCCTCCTAACGCTCGGGGCTAAGGGGATAGCATTACGCCTGACTTGTCGGTGTCAGTATAATGTACCGGCCGGGTTCAGTCCCTGGGCACCTCATAAGTGCCCCTGTGCTATAATGATAGAAATGTCGCTGCGCAGTATCGGCAAAAATGCCGGCTAATCCCTAATCCCCTTCATTAGAAGTCGCCCTGTAGCCAGTCAGAAGCTGTGAAAATTCAAATTGCTCAGGGATTTATTTCATTAGAAGTCGCCCTGTAGCCAATCAGAAGATGTGAAAATTCAAATTGCTCAATGATTTATTTCATTAGAAGTTGCCCTACATTTGTAGCCAATCAGAAGCTGTAAAAAATTCAAATTTCTCAGCGATATATTTCAGTAGAACACCGTTCTATTTTACAATGAACACAATTGATTGTTCTATTTTATTAAATGTTTTATTTTCCACTGCGCATGTGCAACAAACCACACATTCTGGCCTGACTCCTCCTCTTGTGACGACAAGTTTGAACACATCAAGACGATTGACAGTTTTATGGGGCGGAGTACATGCCATTTTAGTAGAACAGGTAGAAGTGAGGCGGGGACTTCTAAGTCGGGTAGAATCTATTAAACGTTTCCATAGAAAATAGAAGCTTGCACTCGCTGCGCTCGTTTTGGCTTCTATAGAAACGTCATAATAGACTCTATCCTATACAAAGATCAGGTACATACAAATATTGTGTACAAAACATACAACTGACCTGCACTTAAGACTTAAAAACAAAACAAAAAAAAAAACAAAACAAAAAAACGCTCCTTGCGGGGCTCGAACCTGTGGTTCAGTGATGGGTAGGTTTCGGAATTAACCCAACGGCCATTCAACTTAAGGATCAACACCTGTCGTTTCGCTCGACGAGTTAACAGGACAATATTCCAGGATTTATATCCATTTACATTGATATTCCGATTTATTTTGGTGTTTTAAGTTTTATAATTGAGAAGATATTTATACAATTTATATTTTACTTAAACTTAAAAAACAACAACAGACGCTTCTTTGTTTTGCAACTCCATATTTATAAATTCCATTTTTCATGAAATATTTTCAACAATTTCTCAAGTAGAAAAATGACACAATCCTGAGCATTCCATTAAACTGCTATTTTGGTAAGTTGTCCTTTTTTTCTGTCCCTGTCAAGATATGTTTAGTCCTGTGATTAAACTTCAAAGGATGGGATTGGGATTAGCCGGCATTTTTGCAGATAATGTGCAGCGACATTTCTATCATTATAGCACAGGGGTACTAATGAGGTGTCTGAACCCGGCCGGTCCATTATACCGACACTGACGAGTCGGGCGTAATTCTGTCCCCTTAGCCCCGAGCGTTTGGAGGGAAGCCACTACTAACAACTTTCTAGAAGCACAGAAACATGATCTAAAATTCTTATAAATCATTTCGAACCTGTAAAACACAACATAAGGTACCCTTTTGCTCTGAAGCACTCAATATCAGTCTGCAAACACTGCAGAGTTGGGACCCCTGTGTCACTATCCCTTTAATAACTTTTAAACGACAGCACGGACAGACAAAATCAGACCAGCAACAGGTGTCTTAAACTTACCGCTAGGTGGTTATCGCATATAACATACATAAAAGACACGAAAATGTACTTATTTTACAGAATTTATAGTCCAAATTTGACAAAATCCGTTGTATATGCCGCCATTGGCACCGCTCTCCATGAAATCATCGACTTAAAGCACCGATCTCCGTACTTTAGGTTAGACCCCTTGCTAAGGATGAGCCAATAACTTTATATTTTTCTGTGTATTCATTTTTTGTGCATTTATCTATTTTGAAAATAGTGCATTCTAAAAATATGAATTTCAAGTGCTTTCCAATGGTGTAAAGCTTTTAATATTTGGACCACAAATGAAAAAATAACAAGAAAATAAAATTTACCGTTTTTATCCAATTTATCTGAAAATCACTTGAAGTTGGCATCAAAGATGGCTGTCAAGATAAGGTATCATCACTAATGTGGAAACTATCTATAGAAGACATCTGGAGTCAGAAGTGGCACAAATATCAGGATAATGGAAACCTTGAAGGATATTTTTAATATACTATATAATAAAAAATAATAGTAAAAAAATAATAGTAATGTTAAATAAATAAATAATAATAATTATTATTAATATAACAATAATAATGAAATAATAATAGTAATAAAACATCAAGGTATGATCAAGTGACCAACTTTTTGACCACTGAGACCACGGGAACCACCAACTGTGCCTAGGTGATTTGACCCAGTTATAAACCAGCATTGTGCCAGATGTTTCATATACTTATTTTGAAAGTTTTTTTGAGAAATATGCTTATACCTAAGCCACCATGTGATTTTGCAAAAAAAAAAAAAAATGCAGCCAGAGCACAATATTGCAATTTATAAAACAGAAACCAACTTGCATTCAGTTTCTTTCCTACCAGCTATAATTAATGTTTTGTTGACATTGTAGACATTTGCTAGCATTTGACTTATTAAAAATGTCATGCAGTTAAAACACACCTTTTCCAAATGTTGTTATTATTGATAGTATTATTAACCTGACTGAAGTTTCTATCTACAGAACTTTGTACCAGAACTTTTTTTTAATTGTCTTTTAATTTAATCAAAGGATCAGCCAATTTCATTATGTTAACAATAGAGTGTGTATTGGTTCTAAAGATGCCATAAACTTAAGACTACTTTGTCTGGAAGCCTATAAAATATTCAAATTGCAAATTTAATATAAGTAAACAGACGTTACAATTACGCTTTCTCAGAGTTTACCCATAAATGAGCAATAATGAGTGTTTTTTTCTTTGATCCTGTCACACCGGGGAAAGATCCCTAAAATAATTCATGATCCCACAGGCCACAAACACAAGCAGGTTCAATATATGCAGTTTGTTTTAATTTTGAAAGGATTCTTCTTATTTTTCATTGGTTTACAGACAAATGAGGAAATATAATAATAAGAAATCGGCAAATTAAACACTTTCAATCTGCTTAAAATTTATCAATTTAAGAAGAGATTTTGTTAAGCATAGCAGTTACATATCTGAATACAGATCAGTGAAAAAACTATATATTGCACTGAAACCAATGCTGTTATGTTTGAACTTGCCTAAAAAATATGCCGCAATAGCTCAGGTGGTAGAGCGTCGGCTTGTGGATCGGGAGGTCGTGGGATCAAACCAAAGACTTAAAGTTGTTAGTAGTGGCTTCCCTCCTAACGCTTGCGGCTAGGGGGACAGCATTACGCCTGACTTGTCAGTGTGGCTGGCCGGGTTCAGTCCCTGGGCACCTCAAAAGTGCCCCTGTGCTATGATAAAAAAGTCCCTGCACAGTATCGGCAAAAATGCCGGCTAATCCCTAAAAAATAACACTTTTTTTAGTTCTGCACACATTATTCTCAACTTTTTTGCTATCTTTCTGTAAGTAATATTACACTTTGGTTACTTAATATAGCATTTTGAAGTTACCTATTGACTTCCAAACATAATGGGAGGTTTTTTCTGGAGTAAGATCTATTTTCTTTAGCTTATAATCAGCAACACATGTAAAAACAATATTCTGCTGCCCACTCTTTGAAATAATTAAAGATCTTTCCCTAACAAAACAACACATATCTTCAGTAAATAGCTTTGGTTGGCAAGTTCAGTTTAAATTTGTGGATTTTCATGAAAAAATTATAAATTTGCTGTAATCAAAAATCATTCGTTTTTTAATAACTTTTCATATTAAAAGGGGTATAAGTTTAAAACATAAATATTTCCTTGGTTTCTAAATTATTAATTAAAAAAAAAACACATACAAGTTAATTTGTATATTTTGATTTCTTTTAATCCTACTTATTGATATATTAGGTTAAAGTAGTTTGAAGAAAATGGAAGCATCTAATGATTAACAAATCTCTAAAATGTGTCATTATATTATGTGGAAAATTACAACAAAAAACATAAATTAAAGAATTATAAGAACTATTAGCCATGAATTGGTCAATTAAAAGTGTACAAAATCCAATTTTCCTTGATAACGAGCTGCTGATTTTGGTAATTATATCACCACTATTAACTCTCAAACATACATGTGTAACTAAATGATATATCCCTGTTTGAATTGCAATATTAATATTTAATATGTTTTTGAAATATATTGGAGCAACCCAATAATGGACATTATAGCAACTTCCAGGGATAATGATAGAGAAAGAGGGCAGACAAATGTCTGGGTAGAACCACTGGCATACAGCTGGTCAGCTGAAAGACTGCCCCATGCCAAGTAATGACAAAAATAATACAAAGTCAACAACAAAAAAGTATCACAAATTGGTAACAGCATATTTTAATTGCTAAACAAAGTAATTTATATATTAAAGAGCAAAATGACAAATTAAGTTAAAAATAAAATGGAATGGGGAAATAAACAAATGAGTTCAAAATATACAGGGACTTACAAAACATGACTAGAATACTTCATCAGGCTCTGCACTGATATTTTTACAATATTGAAGAATATTTCTAAGAATCAAAGATACTTTTACATAAAAGCAATACATAAAAGGGCCCCAGATAAGGGGTGTATCTACATATTTTACTCATTTAAAAAGACAACATACTAAAAATAGTTCACTTTTGGATGCAAGAGGTGTGCCCAGACAATCTAATTTGTGTAATGTTTTTCATAGCTCTGCATGACCTATTTAATCATCTATTTTCTAAAAAAAAATGACAGAACAAAAAACTGACAGGTAAAAGTCTCAAATGGCTGAATCAGTAGTACTATGCAAGAACACCCTTGACTGGCTTCTGTATTTAACCAGAGTAAAACTACAATAACACTTTCTTTTTACTCTGTAAAAGCAGTGGGCCCTATTCAAGTGGGCCTTATTCAAGTGGACCCTATTCAAGTGGGCCCTATTCATGCATTTTCCAAAATAAAGTTCGAAATTGCTTTTACTCTATTATTTTTTTTATTCTGGTTGTTAAAAAATAATCAGAAAAATTCCTTTACACAATTTTTATTACTTAGGGAGTTTTCACTCAATTCAATAAAATTCTTTTTTGAAGCCCTGTGCACACATGATTTCAAAATCATATTTGTTTTGGTACATACACGTAATAAAGTAAGTAACATACTCTGATAAGCCCCTTGTTATTTAACAATGATTCAGATTGTTAAAAAACTAAATAATCTTCAAAAGATTTGGACAACTTAAAAATACAACCTAAGAAAAAAGCATCTTAACTTACCTCAAAGCCTGCTGTTCGCGTATTTAAAATGCTAAGGCAAATATTGTAGATCCAGATCAGCAGCTCCCTGCTTGGAGCTGCCTGATCAGGGTCTACACTATTTGCTGCTCAGTCTGTTAATAAGTATATCAACTCTGACATATATCACATTAAAGCAAAAAAAACATGAGAATTTATCCTGGGTTTTTAACAAAATGTAGTAAGCTAAGGGTTAAATTGCAATTAATGATTATGTGGCTTTCAACTTTCACTTAAGAATGATACTTAGAATAACATTTTTACATTTATAACAAGAATCTAGCAAAAACAAAAATATTTTAATCATGTCCATGGTAAGAAATTTGAAAAAAGGACTGTTCCTATGACAAAATAGCCTATAAAATAAAATAGCACACATTTGGTCCAAGTACTTTGTTTTGATAAATTTTGCATCTGATTAATCAACAAATTGGATATAAAGTTTGTGGAATTTTTCTCATCTTCAACCATCTTATTTGAAGACTTCAAGACATCATATTTGTTAATCTGTTGCTCCACAGGAGTTTTATCTGAGATGAGATGTGCAGCATGCCAGTAAAGTGGTGGACAGGATGAAAACAACATCCGTGTTAAAACCTGCAAAGAAAATATGTACATGTGTTACATTATTTTTTTCACATTGATGTTTTTTTTGTTTTGTTACATCACACCAAACCAATTATGGTCATATTGGCAACATCCACTAGTTATTTGTGGAGGGAGACCCCTGACTTAAGTCTGCGAAGAATCGCCAGTGCACCGCAGGTTAGCTGGAAAATCTCCCCACAGGAAAGTTCTGAGAATTACAAGACAGCGACTCTAACCACGCGGCCTCGGGCATGCCCCCTCACATTGATGTGCTAGCCACACAACATAATTTTGGCCATTTTGAGACTCAGTATCACTACCACAACATCTACGATCATTTTCATCATCGTCATCATCTTTATTAAAACCACCAGGACAACTACCACCAAAACTACAACCACAACTATAATCTCATCGTATTAATTATCACTACTACCATCTTAATTATCATGTATTTGTTATCAATATTTAATCATAATCTAACAACAGAATCATTTTAATCAAACATTCTAAGTGGGTGATATAAACATCAGATAATCAAATTTAAAAACATTTGATCAACACACAAAAAACAAACTTTTAATAAATACAGCCTTTAATAACAAAACATATATATTTAGCAAATGAAAACACAACAACTCTTGTACATTAATAAAAAAAACTTTCTAGTTAAATGTTGGAACATCTTATTCTATTTTTTGAGTATCTATTTAAAAAAACAGTTAATATATATTATACAAATCAACTATTTTAAAATCACCATAACTTTTTTATTCATTTTGAATACATCTACAGTTTATTACTTCTGTGAGATAACTTAAAACACAATGCTCAAGAATACACCATAGTTTGGTAAAACTTAATCAAAAAGCCAAAATGAAAAAGGAAAAAAATATAAGATCAATAAATTTAGAAACTGCTTACTTCTACATGAATACAGAGCCATCCAAATATGGTCAGTATCACAGGGTGAACTATATAGGGCAGTAGTCTGATGCCAGAGGGATGATAGAGTGTGGACGATGGCGGACATTTCTTTTTAGATCCCTGCTCGTCAAGTCCTAGTGTCATGCAGGTGTACCTAGTTAGAGTAAGCAATTTTGTTTTGTTTGCAATTGCAAGTTTGTTTTCAAACTACTGTCATACAAGGGGGCCATGATGGCCCTATACTGCTCACCTGAGTGCCATAGACATTTAGAAAAAAAAATAGCCAAGGAATATCAGCAATCTTAAAAAAGACCAGAATAATTGTACCTAATCAACATTTGGATAATCTGTTTTAAAATATTTTTCTATAATGCCACCATACTTGGAAAATGTTAATGTTTATTGGGTTTATCGTCCCACCAACAGTTTAACTCAGTTATCTGGAGACGGTGTAAACTTGAAGCAGATATAGTGCTGCCCTTCACTGTGTATAGCATGCCGTGAACACCTGGCATGGTAACACACCCAGTCACATTATCCTGACACAGGGCAAACCAGTCATGGAACTACCCTTGTATTTGCTTGAGCATTAGCAAGGGAGGTATAACACTACCATTTTTAATGACTTTGGTATGTCGCGGCCCAGGATCGAACCCAGGGCCTCCCGTACCTGGAACTCACATGGAAGAAAGTCAAACCCCAGACGTCCATGCTTTTGTGATGGTACAAAATTATTTGACTACACTTAGTAAAAGACCACTCAAAGAAACATATCTACCAAATATCACGGCTATAGGTGATAAACTATCTCAAGTGAGAAAAAAATGTTTTTGTTTTGGGGTTAGTGTCCAGGCACCAATCTTTCAATCACACAGGGACTGTGATTACATGGACAACACACTGCTTTCACTGTGATAGCAAGTCATGAACGCCAGGTATGTTACCACATGGCCAACAATTCCTAAAACGAACCATACAAGCTGTTGCAGGAATGGGCTGCAGAAAAATTGAGCATGTTGTACTGATATAGTCAAGACACAGTTACAGAGTCTGGAAAATTGGCAGAAAAAATGTATTTCAAAAATATCTTATGATTACCAATATTTTCATCTTTAAAAGGGAATATTACTTCAGAAATTATAAAAACGTTCTTACTTTAGACATTAGTAATTCTATTAAATGTCATTGGCTTTTTTCAATATATTGCAATGACATATTATTGTCATATTGGTGATATAGCCAAATATTTATTTTTTTTGTCTAGAAAAAATACCTGTTACTTTCTGTAGTATGTAAGTGCTGCAGAAAATGTGAGGGCAGTGACTGGAGCAGCCAGAATGAAGTTAGGCAACTTTATTAGGCTTCCAGTAGTTGAAAAGACCCTGGTTCCAGTAATGGGTCTGAATGTAACTGAAACAGTGATAAAAGGTCAAAAACAATGACACATATATACATTAAAATTAATATGTACTTTAAATCAATTAAATTAACAGATGTTCATATAAAAATTAAAATTGTAGGTGGAACAATTAAGACAAAATTTATAGAAGCCTATATAGACATTTTTTAAGACAAAAAAACAAACAAAAAACATAATTAATAGTCATAGATGCACTGGTAAAATAAAATTATTAGGAAATTGTGATGAACCCTTTTAAACATTACATGCTATCTTACCACTGACAAATTCAAAATCTATACATAAAAGTATTATTATTTTGGGTTCCAAACTGTCGGATACCACAGTTTAAACAAGCACTGTTACCTTAGCAAAAACAAAATTGAGTGATCTATTTATACATATATTAAGATTAGTTTTGAAATTGTTTCAAACATGATGTAATACTTTATGATCATGTAATGAATTATGACATTTACCTGTAAGCTAGGGGTATGGTGTTATTACACCAAGCTGGTACATCCCCCTGACCTTGTATATGGGCTCCAATAGAGTTGCCATATGCAACTATATGTGCAGGGATCTCTGTATCACTTGAACCAGTACAAAACAGTATGTAGCCATAATACTGATAACAAACAAACGGGACAAATACTACCCCTATCTTTATTGCATAGGGTAGTAAGTACAGAGTTAATATCACCCAAAGAGTAAAGCCAATGTTAGAAATATTTATCCTCATGCCTTTGACTAAACCGTTCAGGCTGTGCATAAACTCTCTCAAGAATTTATGCAAGAGATAACCAATTGAAATGAGACCATTTGACCGAGTAGCCGCACTTAAGCCAAAGAAAATCGAAGCATGTGGTTACTTCATTGGACTCTAAACATATCATCCCCGAAACAGTGAGGTAGAGAAACATAGTTTCGGAATAAGGTGCACTCATAAACACAGATGCGGGATTTATGCAGAAAAGCAATGCAGCTTTATAAGCTATGACTTCATTTTTTAATACAATTTGACCAAGAAGAAATATTTTTTCTGCAGTCTTAACAAACAGCACAGTGTTTAACAAAGAAGCAGATAACAGAACTAAACTGTAGGGACTGAATATGAACTTCAACGGAAATAGCACATAGTTGGCTATGATATTCACTATAAATGGAGAAAGAGGAAAGAATGCCAGGCATTGATCATATACGTAGCCATATTGGGCTATAAGAGTGAAATAAATGGCATCCCATCTTTTGAATCCGCCAAACAAGTAATGAATGCAGAGGTCAGCCATGTTTGAGATTTCAGATTCCACAACAGGTGGCTTGAAAGCATCAGCGTCATGGTCAGGGAAGAGCAGATTTGAGACCACCTGAAAAAATATTATTTGTCAAGTTAGAAATAAAACAAATTTCTTATACATTTATTCTATTCATTGTTATACAGTTCACATATAAACATCACATGGCAACTAACTAGATTTAAACTAATGCCAGAACATGTAGAGAAGAAAAGACATACAAGCAATCACTACATTTTTATCGGTTGGTCATTTTTAAAGTTTTTGACACAAGACTCCAATCAATGTTGGTAGTTGTGTAGTATGGCTATACCTAGAGCTCCCTACCATGTAAGCTCTCTCAGAGATATTATTGGATAGGCTTCCCTAAATAATTCATACATGCAAGTGGCTCCTCTTATATGATTTACTTTGTTTTTTATGTCGATACATTTTGTATATGTATATACTTTGTCTACGGTGACTTATGCCTTTCTTGTGATACCCAGATTAACCATCATCTACAAAGCACTTCCATTTTCCTGTTTAAGTCACATATATTTTTGAGTAATTCAATGGTTTTAAACTCACATGAATTCCAACTAAAAGGACATATCACTATTTGGATTACCTCAGATATAGATAGCTTCCATGTGATGTTATAGGCACTGATAAGACAGTTTAAGGCAGCCATCTTTGGAGGCAGCAGCTAATGCAGGCAGAAATCTGGAAATATGTGCTGTATTAAACTCACCACTGTGTTTTAATTTTTCAGTCTATTTTACTGAATTTTAAATCATATTTAACAGCTTTTATGAAGACTTTTAAATATCAAAACTATATTTTGATAGTTTAAAAGGATAACAAAAATACAACCAAAAAAGATACACATGTTAATTTTGTTTAAGTAATGAGCCAATAATTTTATTCATTGCATTCAAAAAATATGAATTTAAAGAGCTTTCCAATGGTGTATAGCTTTTAATTTTTTGGACCACAAATAAAGAAATTGTAAGAAAATAAAATTTATGCTTCAATACAATTCATCTGAAAATCCCTTGAAATTGCCATCAAAGATGGGTGCCAAGATAAGGGATCTTCATTGATGTGGGAACTATCTATTACTATCTTACAAGGGAGACAATTTTCATTTCACCAATATTCTCCATAGCAGAGCTGTTGCGTTGTAGGTAGTTGCTGATTTGGAACGTCTCTGGCACCACATGTCTTCAACACCTGGTTGGGTTGTGAACATTTATGTGAAGGGTCTTTCAGGTTAACTCTGGTGTGCCAGTAGTTCTCTCTGGTGTGCCAGTAGTTCTAACGGTATTATAACACTTCACCATTTTCACACTTTACCCTCCCCTGATTAACAACGCTTTGCTTAGGAATGAATCACACTTCGCCCTTGCTCAATAACATGTTGACTTCTGATAGAAGTTTATGAGTCACACCTAGATCATAAATTAAGAAATTGAGTCAAGAAAAGTATACTTGCTCATTTATTACTTATTATTTCCACGGTATTCACATTGTACTAAGGTTTCCTTCGTCTTCATATAATGGAAGTTATATTAGGAGAATTGTTGATCCTTCTTAGAATAAATAGACTTTTTTCTTATTTTAAACTTGTCGTAACCAAGGAAAAGGTCTTTACCTGAATAAAAATATACAGACAGTAACTATTCCTTGTGATTAAATGCAATGTTACTTCATAAAGAAATGTGTTAAAACAAATCAAATTATAATTTAGATTAACAAAAAAAATATCTGCCAAATGGAATGCTACATATTTATATTAAATGACTAAAATGTGTGTTTTTACTTTTATAATTTATAAATAAGAATTTAACCATATATGAAGTTTATTAATTTTATATTTTAATGAAACTCCGCTTTTGCAAGGTTGTTACTTATTGGCATATGTATTTTGTTGCCCATACTTTAATAAGGTTTCCACATTCATGACAATTTGAAGTATGTAGTTATTTCATAATTGAACAAGAATGCAAAAAAGCGTGATCTTTAATTTGATGTTTGCCTACCATAATTATTGTGATGATGTCATCTGATCACTACACATGCCTACAAGAATCAACTCAAGTCCAGTGTATTAGTGTGGAGATGCAAAAGGAAGAAAAAAAACAACAAGATATCCTGCCAGAGCAGTGTACAAAAGATTGGACAAGAATACAGACAAAGTGGATCAAACCACTTGCTTTCCAACAGCACTAGGGATTGACGTCAGCGTACAAGTCAAGGCAGAACTAAAATCCGCAGCAACTGACAATATATTCAAAGTCGCAGACATCATCCACCGGCATGTGACGACAGATCAGGAACTGGCAGTAAGGATGGCACCTAGAGCGCTACATCTGCATCCAGAAGGTCCTACAACTATCAACTTCAATCTAGATGAAGAATTCTGACAGACAGCCATCCCAGAGAAATTCAGGAATGCTATCAAGTTGAAAGACTGACAAACAAGCAGCTAGAGATCCTGGCAACTGCGAATACAAGGTATGTCAATGCTTAATTCGAGGTGATGAAGGAACCGTTGAAGCAGCTGCTATCCGTGGAACATGAACATGAGCAAACATGAAGCAAGTGCCACTCTGCTTCGTGTTGATATCAGGTTATCAAGAAGAAGGGTAACAAGAAGGTAATTAATATGCTCCAAGACAGCCTCCTCATTGTACAGGCCAAGACATTCATGGTGGACTTCTAAGTAGCCATGTTGAGTCGATCCACAATATATTCCCTGAAGCCAGCATCAAGGGATGTATGTATCACTTTTTCCAGGCTCTTTACCGACGTGTGAAGACCAAAAGATTGAAGAACACATAGGTAAGCCAATGGTGACATCCTCAGTTTACTACAGAAGACCTTTGCACTCCCTCTACTACCAGGAGAAGACATCCAAGAAGCCCTCAAGCAACTCAAGAAGAAATCAATGACAGAGATGATGAACACCTACTTTGACTATGTGTCTATGGAAAAGTCATAAGATATAACAAAGATATTGAGAGGTACCTACAACAAACCCAACAAATGGGCACAGAAGGGCAACCTATCATTCTACTTGCTGATTCAGCTGTTTTGCAAGGACACTAACAACGTCTGATGAAAGAGAAGCCCAGTCAAAGAGACGAAGTCACTGTGCTACCAATCCAAGAAGAACAAATAAATCCAAGGTCAACTAATAAAGCTGAAAGAAGAATACAATGAACACTACAACGCGTCACCTACTGGATGCCAGCGCCACCATCTATGCCCCTGCTGACCAGTGAAGCACCTGATTTCATGTGACATTTAAATGACAAAATGGTTGTATGTATGTTTGCATTAAATTATATTACATTATGTGTTTTATAAATATTTGAAGGAGCTATTGTTAACATTACCCCTTGCATATGTGTAATATATTATCCATATTGTTTTCAATTGTGTAAACTGATCATTTATAAGTTTGTTAACCATGTTTTTAAATTGAACATCTATATAAAATGCTCTGCTGTATTTGAATAAATTGAATTTGATTTCCACTAATCGTATTCATTTAAATCTATTTATGTGTGCCTCTCCTTTTGAATATTTTTAATGGTGGTCAGACTTTAATTAAATAATTAAACTTAATTTATTATGATATCATCATCTAGAAGTGATTTTATGTTGTGTTTTTTCTGATTTTTTAACACTTTAAACATTCTATTAAAACTTTGTTGCAAGAAATAATTAGTCTATTTCATTTGTGCATTAATTAATCAGTTTTAAATAACAAAGTTAAAAAATGGACAGGTCTTGTTCTTATTCATGAATAATATTTATATTAAAGGGCAGTGCAAGCATATTTTGCTAAATAAGGGCAAAGCGCCTCGTTGCATACGGGCTTACTGGCCAATACTGGGACCAATCAAGGGATGTCGAAGTGTGAAAAGTGCTAATAATTCGTACTAACAGGGTAAATAAAGAATGCAAACATAATACATTGTTGATGACATCATTGAGACTTAGTATTCCATTATATATTAATGTTTTATTCATCCATTTACCTGCAAGCAAAACACAATCAGTCGTGATAACACAGCAAAAACTTTGATCTTTCTCAATAATATTTCGTTACCAGTCATGTTTACGTCTTTTTTTTTTAAGTCAGAAAGAAACAACTGTTTTCATTTGCTGGCGTACTGTTGTCTAGGCCAATCAAAACGTCTGTAACCAGATGCCGGTACTGTCTAAGCGTCCGACCAAAATTTTACGAGGTAAAATTATAGAAGAAAATGAACGAACATAAAATCTCTTTCCAAGAAGTAAATACAGAGACGTAGATTACGTCTCTGGTAAATACTATCAGTAGAAATTAGTTTTATCCTCGATGATGATTAATAAAGTACTAAATTTCAGTTCTGGACAGACAGATGGAATATAATTAACATTTAAACAGAAAACTTCTGAAAAGGAGATATAGGCATATTTTTTTAATGCAGTTATTTTATATACGAACAAATATTAATTTAATGTCGAAATAAAATAGAGTGTCTATTCTTATCTCATGACATGAGACGAAATATTTGTTTAAAGTTATATTCATATTTTCGAAGCTCAAAATTAAAAAAAAAATCACAGCACACTTATTAAAATTCCATTCGTTCAAACCCGGAAATGTTTCCTGTTTTTATTCTACCAAATACAAAGATGGCTGCGATTAGTAGAAGTTTTCGAGTTTATCACAAACTCGAGCCTCCATACAGTGTCATGCTTGAAAATAAGGCGATTGATGACACACTTATGTTTGAGAGCAATGCCGTGACTATATTGTGTGAGTTATATTATTATATGTTTGAATATCGCAATGTTTATGTGATTTTCATTTGTAGTTAATTATAATAAAATCAATTATTTTGGTTAGATGTTGGTCATGTCACTGTGTTTTCTTATTAAGAAGTATGTTTGGGTCCAGAAACTTACTGGCATTGATTGATTCACACAATCTTTATTAATAACAGTCTTTCATAGCTGATTGTCAAAAGTCATCATTTTAAAAAATATGAAAATCAATTGCTAACATTATTTTTTTATTTTTGATACCCGGTGGTTAACGCCGATTTTTTTTGTCACGGTACCCTTTTCTAGGGCTGACAAATGTTCACTTGCGCATTTTCAAACACACATGGAAAGATATAATAATCTTTGTACATTACTGGTTATTAAATAATAAAAGGTTGTATCTGCCAGTTGTTGGCCATTTGTTGTTTGCTTGTATGTTTTTTTCAAAGGAAAAAGAAATTAGTAATTGACTGAAATTACATTTATTGAAAGCAACGCACTCTTCATTACTGCAAGGTACCGTAAAAACCCTAAGTCTTCGGCCAGCTTAAAATAATTATTTTTTTTATTGGCCGAAAACTTAGGGTTACAAAAAAATAATTATGAAAAACGTGGCCGAAAACTTAGGGTTTGTTCGCGTTGCCGACTATCCGAAAATTGGTACAGTATACATGTGGTTTATGAATTCAAATGCGTAACGAAACTAACTGTATTTCCTAAGATTAGAATAAATCTAAATTATAAGCCTTATTTTTGTATTTCATATTGATAAAATGCCGGTTGATTAAGTCTTATGCGACGGCGAGATGAAATATTCTCAACTGGATAAAACTGCGGACTCGAAAGTGTTAAACATCGGACAAGTTTAATATGAGGCTACTGTGTTTGTTAACACCTACTCTTACATGCTTTTGTTCATCATTCAATAAACATTTCACACCTTGTTGTTTGTTTCTTACAGCGATTGATTATGTTAAAGTCAAAGTCAATTGATTTTGAATTAATTTGAATTTAATTATAAGATTGGGGCTAATTATCATAATTAATGTGTACGCCCGTCACCCAATCAAACGTTTGTATAATGTTTTTAAAGCAAATAATCTTCTTTTCGATGAATTGAGTGGCTAGAATTTAGTAATGCTGTTTCTACTGGATGTATTTTTGAGGAAAAAGAAAAATACTAGCTGGTTGAAAATGGTGGTCGAAAACTTAGGGTCACAGAAAAAATTGCCGAATTTAAGTGGCTGAAAACTTAGGGTCATTTAAATAATTGGTAAAAAAAAAATTTACTGTGGCCGAAGACTTAGGGTGGCTGAAGACTTAGGGTTTTTACGGTATTTCTAAGTTAGGCTGGCTGCAGTTAGCTATTCTTAAACCAACAAAACTACATCTATCTATATCTGATATCTATTTGACCTATTTACTCTATCTGATATCTATTTGACCTATTTACTCAATGACAGCATTTTACCATGGTCTAACACTGCAGTTACAAATCACACAGGAACCAAAAGTAAAATTGGCTGCTAGTAAACAAAGTTACGACACATGGTTAAAAGCAATTTTGATGTTTTGTAGTATATACGCGACTGTAAGGAGACCCACTTATAGGACAGGCACCCAAGTTTGCCTCCCAAATCTGAAGCTTTTCTGTGTTAATGCTTTTATAAGGTGAAATTTTGAACAGGTGCAGATCCAAGATTTGTGAAAGTCGCTATATTACGATCGTATTTGTAAACCGCTGTCACTGTTTGCCTAATAAGACCGTGTGTACTGTTTTATGTAAGACACTCTGTCCCAGTATATGCACCATATGAACGTATAAGCGTAATGTCTAGAATAGATGGTTTGTACAGACTATGTAGTGGGTTAATACTTTTTTATGCATTTTTTATTGTCAATGCTGTTTGTAATGCTGCTCAATGGAGGTGTTAATTAAAATAATCAAACAAAGATTAACTGCCTCAAATGCATTTTCCTTTGTTCTGCATGACACAGCAAATTATCAGTTAGTAAAAACTGAAACAAACTTTGTAATTTAGTTTTTGTTTCTATGTAGACTTGCCTGATTACACAGGTCTGAGATAGGCTGTTGCCAAGGTGATATTGATTGGAGCAATTTGACAGTTAGGGTGTAAATAATTTGTTTTTATAAGCAGCTGCTGATTATATTTTTCCATGAAAAATTATTGATTGTGGGCATACACAAGGACAGTGACTGTTCTGATCAAGATTTAAGAACATTTTAAAGGTGTACCTCCAGTAGGTATCACATGTTCTCTCAATCACCTAATTGTGTAGGGCTGGGAGAGTCTCGAGTCATACTGATCCACACGGTGACACGATACTAATTTCTTTTATCTAAGTTGTCGAGTCTGGCGTTTACATGACATACAGGGGCAGAATGTCACACAGTACACATGATTTAACTTGGCAAACAGTTGTGGTGGTTTAGACTTGTGCTAACTAGCCATCATAGCGTTGCTCGCAATCATGAATGCCATGTCATCACAATTTGTGACATATCTCTCAATTGTCTAGGACTGGGAGAGCAGCAAGAACATTCTGCTTAGCACAGCGGCATGATATAAATTTCTTTGATCAACGCCATCAAGTCTGGTTGTAAGCCCTCCATATTATACGTTCTTAATGAAAAACTAAGAATTCCTGCGGGAAATTTTTAGGCATTTTTGTAGATCGCGCTTATAAGAAGAGCCTCCCTATTTCAAGACTATTTTCCAAGGAAAAATCCCTGTCTTATAATCAAGTATATATGGAACGTGGAGAGACTATATCTAACTTTAATTACTGAAGGTTTTATCAATTATAGTATAACTTTGCAAGTTTAACCTCTTGTGTAAGTTTAACCTCTAGCACTTAGAATAGAAATATTAACTAAATATAATAAATGTGACCTGAAACATAATAAACATGGATGAGTTATTGATTCAGACATTAGTAGAAGAAATAAAAAGTACGAGGCTATCTCCTTTAGATTTTTACAAGACATGACTGCTAATGAAAACTAGAAAGATGCTTTTTGCTGAAAGGCAAAAACTGGGTCATCCTATGCTTGCAGCTGGATTTTGATGATGCTTGAAAATAGTTGATTTCTTAATAGCTCATATATGAAGCCAAGTAATACAACAACGAGAAAACGGAATGTAAATTAACTGTTAAAATGAAGATACGTAACGTGGGGCTCTGAACTTCGCAGTGCTCTAAGTTAACTATTGTTCGATGGATTTTGACAAGTAAACATTTTGTTTGGCAGAGTAAATAAAAATTCAACTTGTCCTTTCTGTCTAGAAAATGCTCAGTGCGTAATCTTACATTGCTTAATTGTTTCAAAGTTTACTTTCGCTTTTACTATTTCTGTGTACAATAATAATTAAACGCATATAAAATTTAAATACACGCAGGCCGATTGACAAGTGCGTGAAACTTACATAATCACTTCACTGCTTTGATGTCACATAGACCGGTGCAACAGTGCAAAGTCCATTTGAGGAGTGAATTGAAACAACCAGGATAGTAAGCACATTAATAAAACGGAAATTTGTAAGTCATGGTGAGGATATGTGGCAGTGAGTTATGAGCTCGGGGCTACGGGGACAGCATTACGCCTGACTCGTCGGTGTCAGTATAATGGACCGGCCGGGTTCAGTCCCTGGGCACCTCATAAGTGCCCCTGTGCTGTAATGATAGAAATGTCGCTGCGCAGTATCGGCAAAAATGCCGGCTAATCCCATCCCATCCCATCCCAGACTTATCAGTTTAGTTTTCTTCTATAGGAAAGAACGTCTTATTCTGAGTATGACAGTCTAATTTTCACCTTTCTAGCACTTGTACTTTGTCCGAAAAATCCAGAACAAGCAACATTCCCCCAAAACGTCAAAACTTTAAAATAATGCGCTGGTTCTACTAAGGCTAATAGGGTGGAAACAGCTGGACATTGTTGTGCTGATTAGTGCCAACAAAACCTGAAAATTTGAGCAAAATCGGTGCAGTAGTTTTTGCTGTAGATGCATTTGAAATTTTTAAGAAAAATAATAATAATAATAAAAGGATGAAGAATAAATAGAATCAGTAAAGTGTCATCCGACTGAAGTCAGATGACCCTAATGAATAAAAATTAATAAATTGTATTTATATACTGATTGAGTTTTTCTGAAATGCCTAGAATACTCAAGGCATCCCATAGAGGTTGTCTGATTAATTGTGTAACAAATGAGCTGACATTTTGTTTTTGTGTGTGTTTATATTTTCAGCATCTGCAGAAACTGAAACTATTCGTAAGTCCTACACAAAGATCCTAGATGCATATGGAAGCTTAGGCATACTAAGTCTCAATGCAGGTGGTAAGTAAACACTGATTAATTACATGTATCAGCAACTAAATTGAAAACAGTGATTGTCAGAAAACTGAAATATTTATTTCAGTGTAAGCAATTTCACTTGTTTACCCTTTTTTCATAAAACCCCCCAGTTATTTGATGTTTTCAAAGAATAATTATTTACATAAATAATCTAATTTTCTTTTATTTGTCTCATATATTTATATCCTTCTGTTTCTGACTTAAGGTCAATTTTTTTTTTAGGATTTAAATGTTCAAGAAATAAAAATCTGGTTTCCTTTCATCAGGAGAAGATCCTACTCTGTACCTTGTGCTGGTAACCGGCTGCCTGTCAGTGGGGAAGATTTGTGAGTCAGAAATCTTCTGTATTACGTCAACCCAGTTTGTGTCGCTACAAAACCGACCAAATGATGAGGAGCGGATTGTTGGTGTGCGGAACCTGTTCAACTCTCGGACATTCTACTTCGCTTATTCTCCCACAGGCGTGCCTTGGGATTTAACCCTCTGTGCCCAGAGAAAGCTTCAGGACCATACAACTGATAGTAGATTTTTCTGGTGTGTTTAAGATATATATATGTATATATTCATATTAACAAAGCACTGCATAGAATATTCTGAATTTTGTCTGAATACTTAAACTGTTTCATCAACCACATAGTTGCAGACACACAATGCCTCATTCCTATACAATATAGATCCAAGCCTGTGTCACATAGAACAACATATCTAAGTTGTTAAAAATGGTAGTGGTATAGCTCCCTTGGTAACGCTCAAGCAAATATAAGGGTAGTACCACGACTGATTGGCCCAGCGTCAGGTTAATGTGACTGGGTGTGGTATCATGCCAGGTGTTCACGGCATGCTATACACAGTGAAGGCAGCACTATATCTGCTTCAGGTGGACACCATCTCCAGTTAGCTGAAATACTGTTTATGGGACGATAAACCCAGTAAACAATCAAACAAGCCTGATATAGATTGAAAAGTGAATGTCATCAATTAGACTTCTTTTTTTTATATGCGATGTATAAAAAACACAAACCAGTCCTATACAATGTCTCTTTAGAGATTTGACTATTACAAAGATACATAACTACGGCAATACTTTTGTAGGAATGGTTCCCTTCATGTCCATCTACAGCGATATGGTATCGACACCTCCACCTGGCTGTTTAAGATTATCTGTGGTGGGGTGGAAATCAGGACTGTTTATGCAGCGCACAGACAGGCAAAAGCCTGCCTCATATCTCGGCTGAGTTGTGAGCGGGCAGGCACACGTTTCAACACCCGGGGTACCAATGATGATGGTCATGTGGCGAACTTCTGTGAGACAGAGCAGGTAAGTTGCGTTAAACATCGGCTCCAGGTACGGGAGGCTCCAGGCTCGATCACGGACCGTGTCATACCAAAGTAGGTAGTGGTATAGCTCCCTTGCTAATGCTCAAGCAAATAAAAGGGAAGTTCCATGACTGGTTGGCCTGGTGTCAGGATAATGTGACTGGGTGTGGTATCATGCCAGGTGTTCACGGCATGCTATACACAGTGAAGGTAGTGCTATATCTGCTTCAAGAAGACACCATCTCTAGATAATTGAAATAATGTTGGTGGGATGATAAACCCAACAAACAAACAAAGTAGGTAAGTGAATGGTTATTTGAGAAAGCAAAAGAGCATGTGAAGATGTTAAAATCTAGATATCTTAATCTGTGTTATACTAAAATGATTAAGTGAAAGTTCTGTGAGGAAAAATGATAACTTACCTGATATGTGGCTTACAATTTCTGAGATGGAACAGGTTGTATGACAGTAATGTGGAAAAATGTTACAACCTTTCTTCAATTTTAATGATTATTTTTTAACTGAAATAGTTTGTTGTTAAGGTTAAAAAAGATGTTAAAAAACTTTGATCATTTTTTTTTTAAACACAGGAAGGGTAAATTACTTTGGAATGATATCCAAGAAAAATTGTAATCTTGACATTTGTCTTTTCTCTTCGGGTTTAGATAAAAAAAAAAGTTAAATGGGTAAAAGCTTTAAACTGACTTAAACTTCTTCATTGCATTAGTATAACAAACAACATTTTATATAAAAACAGTTAAACTAGACAAACATGGACGGAGTGTTGCTAGAATAAAAGTTTCTGCTGTTTCTGTATTTTTAGGTCATATTTATGGACGACCACATAGCTTCATTCCTACAAACCAGAGGCTCTGTTCCTTTGTTTTGGGAACAGCCTGGTTTACAGGTAAGGATTATTATTTCTAAGCTTGTGTTTGTATTGCAAGATCAACATTGTATGTTTTGTGTGTGTTTGTTTGAATCATTCCAAATCAACTGATTTGAACCAATCAGAAAGTAGGACATAATTTACCTTCAACATTGCTATTGAGAGAAAATAATGAATGTAATCTTCTGCAAGTACTCTGAATAGGTGTACATTTAAGGAAACAGTTCTACATTTGCATTTTTTATAAGTATGAAATAACTAGGTATAAAATTAGGTTTACCCAAAGTGGATACTGAACACAGATGTCCAGCTTTTGTGACATGCACATTGAAATGTAAATGCTTACTTACTTGTTTTATTGTGTCTGCCTGTCGGCATGAAATAAATGCAGTAAGTAGTGCTTTGACTTCACCCTTGCTTTGCTCTTCAGTCCTTGCCTTAATGTGCAAATCTTTGGAAACCATGAAGAAGATGCTGTACTTCTTCTTTAACAAACTGAAATAATTTGAACTCCTTTGGTAATATCTTCCTCAGGACAATCATCCCACATATGTATCTGGTGCAATGATACTTAATGAATAGCTATATTTTTTTTACAGGAAGAAGGCAATAATATATTTCTTCAAAAAAGCGATATGTGTCGTGTATAGGATTATCTCATACTATAAACATTCATTTATCAATTTAACTGTTCACATCCCATTGGATATACAACTAGTATTGCATTTTCAGTAGAGATAACAAAACATTTATCTGTGTTATTTTGATGACATCATAGGCATCGACACATTTATTTTCATATTTGTTTCCCATCATACATCCGAGAGTTGATTTGTGAATTATCAGAGGCGCTCCGATTGAAGCTGAAAATGTTCTTCATTTTCTTTGTCTCAGGTTGGCTCACATAAAGTGAAGATGTCTAGAGGTTATGAGACGAGCGCACCTGCATTTGAGCGACATCTGACGGCAATCAAGAAGCAATACGGAGAGCAGGTGATGGTGAACCTTTTGGGACGTAAAGAAGGAGAACATATGCTGAGTCAAGCATTTATAGTAAGTGTTGTTGGGATAGTTTTTTTTTTCTTTATTATTTTATGATTCTGCCATGAAATTGTGAATAATGTTAAGAAAGCAACAGTGAACCTGCAAATATAAGGGTAATTCCACAACTGGTTGGCCTGGGATAATGTGACTGGGTGTGGTATCATGCCAGGCGTTCATGGAATGCTATACAAATTGAAGGCAGCACTATATCTGCTTCAAGTGGACACCATCTCCAGATAATTGAAAAACTGTTGGTTGGACAATAGACCCAACAAACAAACACCCTTTGCTAAAAAATGCCATTTAACCCCCCAAAAAACCTGAAAAAGATCTGGAGTTTTACCAGCAAACATTTGTGGGAACCCTTGCATGATATTACTTGTTATTTAGCTCCATTTTTTGAAGAAAAAACGTGGCACTTTTGTCATAACCATCTCTATGGCACTGGTGTCAGCATTAGTTATCCTTTACGTTAAAGTTCATTTCCTGAAACCATCAAAGACATTCACTTTAAACCTGTTCACTATCAAATGGTAAGTGCATTTTAAAAAGGAAGATAACCATTCAATTAATTTTGCCAGAGTTTTGTCCCTATTTTTTTTCGACAAAGAATTTTCATTATACTATCCAACACTTAAAAAAAGTTGAGTACTCTGTCTAATGATAGCTTTTGTTATGTTTCCACAATGAAATGGTTACCAGTGTTAGAAAAAATTAAGTGCGCAAGTGATCGAGAATATAAGTTGAGTCAAGCTTGCCATGAAATAAAGAGACTTTGTTGGTTAACATACGTATAGTAAGGCATTTGTAGTAAGTTGTGTAATTGCAATGTCTTACAATTAGTGTGTACTCTATATAGAAGGCTGTATTCCTGGGGAAAGTCATAAACAAAGTAGTGTGTGTACTGTACACAGGGCTGCATCGGTGGGGAATGTCATAACAGTGGGGAATTCATAAACAAAGAAGTGTGTATACTGTACACAGGGCTGCATCAGTGGGGAATGTCATAACAGTGGGGAAGTCATAAATAAAGAAGTGTGTGTACTGTACACAGGGCTGCATCAGTGGGGAATGTCATAACAGTGGGGAAGTCATAAACAAAGAAGTGTGTGTACTGTACACAGGGCTGCATCAGTGGGGAATGTCATAACAGTGGGGAAGTCATAAACAAAGAAGTGTGTGTACTGTACACAGGGCTGCATCAGTGGAGAATGTCATAACAGTGGGGAAGTCATAAACAAAGAAGTGTGTGTACTGTACACAGGGCTGCATCGGTGGGGAATGTCATAACAGTGGGGAAGTCATAAACAAAGAAGTGTGTGTACTGTACACAGGGCTGCATCAGTGGGGAATGTCATAGCAGTGGAGAATTCATAAACAAAGTAGTGTGTGTACTGTACAAAGGGCTGCATCAGTGGGGAATGTCATAACAGTGGGGAATTCATAAACAAAGTAGTGTGTGTACTGTACACAGGGCTGCATCAGTGGTGAATGTCATAACAGTGGGGAATTCATAAACAAAGTAGTGTGTGTATTGTACACAGGGCTGCATCAGTGGGGAATGTCATAACAGTGGGGAGTCATAAACACAGTAGTGTGTGTACTGTACACAGGGCTGCATTAGTGGTGAATGTCATAACAGTGGTGAGTCATAAACAAAGTAGTGTGTGTACTGTACACAGGGCTGCATCAGTGGGGAATGTCATAACAATTGGGAGTCATAAACAAAGTAGTGTGTGTACTGTACACAGGGCTGCATCAGTGGGGAATGTCATAACAGTGGGGAATTCATAAACAAAGTAGTGTGTGTACTGTACACAGGGCTGCATCAGTGGGGAATGTCATAACAGTGGGGAGTCAGAAACAAAATAGTGTGTGTACTGTACACAGGGCTGCATTAGTGGTGAATGTCATAACAGTGGGGAGTCATAAACAAAGTAGTGTGTGTACTGTACACAGGGCTGCATCAGTGGGGAATGTCATAACAATTGGGAGTCATAAACAAAGTAGTGTGTGTACTGTACACAGGGCTGCATCAGTGGGGAATGTCATAACAATTGGGAGTCATAAAAAAAGTAGTGTGTGTACTGTACACAGGGCTGCATCAGTGGGGAATGTCATAATAATTGGGAGTCATAAACAAAGTAGTGTGTGTACTGTATGTAGGACTGGATCAGTGGGAAAAATGGGGAAGCCATAAACAAAACTGGGAAAGTAATTCATGCGAAGCATCAAAGGCGACACAAAAAACTGGAACAGCTTAAAGCTATATGGGATCAAGAAAGACATGTTTGAAAAGAAAAAGTCTCTTATTACTCAAATCATTACTTTTCAGAAACATAGTGTTGTTCATATTGTTTTTCTTTCTCAGTATTTGATTGTTTATTATCAATGTTGTGTTGCATGGAAGCATTTTTGTTTCTTGGTTATGTACACAGAGAACAAAGTGTAGTGTTTCCTGAAATTTACCCACTTCACCCAGTTTGCGTGAATAGAGGAATAGATGGAGACAAAAACTGAGAGACAGAGTAACAGAATGCCCTGGCATATCATTGATCCTGGTGGAAATAATGTTGTTATTATTATAAGTTGTTGTTATAAGTTATTATTTAATCATGTGCTGATATGGTATATTTAATTACACATTGAACTGAAATGCTGTCAAGTTAAAGGTAGAATGTCATCCAAGATGGATACTGCTGTCTAGCACTGAAGGTAAGGAAGTGGTCATGAAAGTAATAATTAGTCTGAAAATATTATGTTGATACAAAACGTTCGTGAAAATAAAGAATTTGACAAGGACTAAAATTTCATGTCAGGTCTTGGGTTTGAACCCAGAACCCTCCACTCCCGAATAATAACTTTAACATTTTGACTAAGAATACTGTAGGCATGTTATAAATGCTTTCTTAGTGTGTTGTACATTTATTAATGGTTATCCAAATCAAATTAGATCTGTTTAAAAACTTTACGGATCTAGGTTTTGAATAAGTTATTTTTGACTATGGACTCTTTCATATCTAATAGATAATCACACTTTGTAAATAAACAGTCTGAACATCGAAGGATATACCAAGAAGCATTCCTACTACTTACATAGGATGAATGTGTTGGGGTGTATCGAGAATTCTTGTACAATTATGTTCAAGGTTTAGACATTTTAATGATAAAAGTAAATAAATCAAATTCTCTCGTTTTCTGCCATGTTTAAAGAATAAAAAAAGAATGCCATTCACCAAATTGTGACCCGTTTTTTATCAAAGTTCGCAAAACAGACATTCCCCATGTACAAATTTCAGTGAGCTTTCCAGCTCGAGCTCATTGTGCCTTGTATATTAGACTGTAACAGTGTGGAAGTCATAAGAAAATAGTCACACATGATGCCAAGGGGCTAACTGCACTGTCTTTAGTCAGCAGATTTTCACTGAAGGCATTCCCTCGATCACCATTAATAATCACTGACTTTTTTATTTTCAGAATCATCACATGAATTCGATGTATGCCCATGACATTCCCCTGGTCAACTTCGATTATCATTACGAGAACAAGGGGGGAAGTTTAAAACATCTGGTCAAGCATCAAGCGACGCTGAAGAAATACTACGATAGATTTGAATACTTTTATGCTGAAGGAGAGGATGTAAAAAAGTAAGAGAGAGAGAGAGGAAAGAGAGAGAGGGAGAGGGATAAAGAAGGAGAGAGAGAGAGAGAGAGAGGGATAAAGAAGGAAAGGGAGAGAGGGGGATGAAGAAGGAGAGAGATTTTCTTTTACATATCATTATTAGAAACCTAAACATTTAATTTGTAGTGCTTCAATCTTTTTATCCCCGTCCCCTTTAAAAATAAGAAGGGCAATCTTTTTATCCCTGTCCCCTTTAAAAATAAGAGGGGATAGTTTTTTTTGCAGATATCTGTCAATTGGTAGACCACTTTGGACTGCTATTTCTAAAACTCATCCAACCACAATCCTCAATCTTGGTAGGATTATTAGTAATGATAAGCAGATGACCCTTGTTGAGTGTAGGTGTCAGTGGTGCATAGGCCTAGGTCACTGTGACCTGAAACATTATCTGTTTCCTATCAATATCTTAACAATGCACACAATTGACACACAGTCCGCAAACAATCCCAGTTTATTCAATTTGTTGAAATAAAACAAATATGGCTTTTCCTTAGTTATGGATATCTTCATCATTTTTTTAGTCATCTTGAATCAAATTTTAGTTTTCTTAAATCTTTTTTTAGTTTTCTTGAATCCATTTTTTTTTCTTGTAATTTATACCAATTATCTTTTTACTATTGATAAATGCTGAGTGTGTTTGTCTATTAAGGTCACAGATTGGAACAGTAAGAACAAATTGCCTTGACTGTCTGGATAGAACAAATGCTGTTCAGAGAATGCTGGGCTTAGAGGTACAGTTTTGTTTTTATAGATATTTAAAACAGTGTTAGTCTTGTTCACACATTTATAATTTGGGCACCGAAGGGTGAAATTTTCAATTTAAGCTTTAATAACACAGACATATTGTTTTGCCTTCTCCATATTGGTTGGAAATGGTCAAGCAGAATATTAGAAAACATATTTGTTGATAAATTTAGGAGCTGTTAACATGCAACCCAATAAAAAAAGGGAAGTCCCATTTGGGGCAAAGGACTTAAATTGGGAAGGTCTACCGGCTGACCTGCGGTGTGTCAGTGGTTCTAGCCAGACATGTCTGGGGTCTTCTACCACGAAAATAGCTGGACATTGCTATAACGATCATAAGTGGTCGCTGTGATGTATCTCGAAAACAAAACAAAAACATTTCCTTCTTTGTGTTATGTAAACAAGTATCCCACAATCAAGAGTCCACCAAAGACCAGAAATTTGTAGAGATGCAAACTGTAGCTGGATTTGGGAGTTTTTACTGACCTGGCATATTGGTGCTATGTGGCATGTTTGTTAAGTGGTCAAAGTACTACTTGGTTATGTCAAATTCCATTCAACTTTGTAATTAGAGAAAATGTTTTGATGAATGCAAGATGTAGTTATCAGAATCAAGTAAAAATGTCATTCTTTAATTAAATTCACCATTACAAAAACACACAACATGCAGATGTTGATGAAAGTTTACATATATTTATGTCAAGAAATAGGGTTTACTGGTAAGAAAAAAAAAGGATTAATGAAGAACTTACGTGGAAAACCTTTAAGGTATCCATTAGATCATTGATAAAAGGCAAAACCATAAGCTCTTACATCTACCAATGTAGTGATGTAGCATTTTTATCCTCTAAAGAAGATATTGGTGCAACTTCATATTTTAAAATCTTATCACTTCAGATCCTGCATCGTCAACTTGAAAGCCTTGGGCTTGCTGGTAAACCTCAGATGGTTTCCCGCTTTGTGGAGATATACAAGCAGATCTGGACACTAAATGGGGACCACATCAGTATGATTTACGCTGGTACCGGGGCCTTAGGAGGAGGAAGGTCAAAGGTCAGTGATGTGCTATTTTAAGAATATTGAAAAATAGTAAGTGACTATATCAATATGATATGTGCTTATACTGAGTTCAAAGGTCACTTTAGGTCAGTATAAATAATTAAAAAATACTAAGTGGCCATGTCAGAATGATATATGCTGGTACTGAGGCCCAAAGTGGTTGGAACATCAAAGATCGGAGAAGTTCTACGCTGAAAATTAAATAGAAAGTAATTAGCTACGTTATCAGCACATTTTTTACAGATTTTTGGGCATCTGTGGGAGGAAGGTCTGTGGTCAGTGGCATTCCATTTTAAAAATGAAAGCGAAAGTAGAAAATGATCATATTGAATGATATGCCAGCACCATGGCACTCAGTGGAAGATGGTCAAAGGTCATTGAAGTCCTCTTGTAAGAATAGTAGAATAGAAAGCGTTTGTAAGCATATTAGCAGGGCCGTGGTTGGAGAAAAAATCATCACAACATCCAATTAACTATTTACCTGTGCTTTTTTATGTATTCTTTTCTTTACAGACATCTGATGCTGCTAGGTCTGCAGCAAGAACAGTTCAGAACAATTTCCTGGACAACAGTAAACAAGAGGCCATAGACATCCTCGTCCTTGGTAGCACATTGAGAGGAGAGATGACGGACAAAGCTCGAGCTCTGCTGACAACCAGACGAATGAAAAGTAAGTTTGCTTTTTATTTTATCGCACCAACACAATTATGGCTATATTGGTGATTTCCAGTTAATTTTTGTAGAGGAAACCCCCTTGACTAATGTCTGGGTATAACCACCCCAGGTTAACTGGAAAATCTCCCACTATGACAATCCTCACAATCGGGACTCGAACCCAATGCAATGAGGGGCTGAAAAATTACAAGTCAGCGATTCTAATGGTAGTAAGTTTGCTCCTTGAGAAGCTCACAAACATTCCTAATATCTTTTTTATGCCCCAGAAGGCGGGCATATAGTACTTGAACTGGTAGTTATGTCAAACACATAAGGACAACGTGTCATGCAAGAACCAGCATATTCAGACGATGTGACCAAGTTTCAGTCCCGCACAGTGACATACCAAAGCCTTTTAAAATGGTAGTGGTAGCTCCCTTATTCATGCTCAAGCAAATACAAGTAAGTTCCGTTACTGGTGTGGCTGGTGCCAGGATAATGTGACTTGTTGTTGTATCATGCAGTACATATACACTGCATGTTGTACTCATTGTACTCACTATATCTTCTTCAAGTGGAAACTGTCTAAAATTTTCTGAAATACTGTTGGTCAATAAACCTAACAAATGATCACTCTGTCTTAATGTACCTGTTTTCCTTTTTCCAGCCTCTCCAGCAGTTTTACACAGTGTGATATCAAGGTATCGTGAGTACACCGAGGTGTCCACAGTGAGAGTGTGTGTCGGAACGTGGAACGTTAATGGCGGAAAACATTTCCGAAGTGTGGCATTCAAACACCAGTCCATGAACGACTGGCTGTTAGATGCTCCTAAAATATTGGGCCAATCAAAACCAGGTTGGTAGAATTGTGCAAAATATAATTCATTTCCATCAGTTTTGAACTTGCCTTGTTGTGGTAGTTTAATTTTTGGCAGTTTATCCAGCAGGAAGTATTAACTTTTTTTTTTTTTAAATTGGTCACTAGGTGAAGTAAACTCTTCATTATGTTCACAAATTGTTTGTGAAAAAATCAAGTATCCAACTGCTCTTTATGCATATTCCTTAATTTTCTTAACTTTATATTCAGATACAATCGAAAGGAAAAGAGAGAAAAAGCATCATTTTACAAAAATATAAAGCAACATTTTACCAGTATAAAAGTAACATATTAAACTATCACCAACCAGTTTGACTCTTTTTTATTGATATTTGGATATACCTCTTTATTTCTTCTCATGTGGGGATGGCCATACTCAATTTTCTTTGAATTCTTTATTTTCTTTGAATTCTTTATTACAGATATGCTGCAGGCAGATGTTGACTATGATGTGCCTGTGGACATATTTGCCATTGGTTTTGAGGAAATGGTGGACCTTACTGCCAGCAATATAGTCAGTGCTAGGTAATAACATCAGTTTCTATTTTTCGCGAGGTTTTATAACATAACAAAAAAAGAATTATATTAAAAAAATTGAAAACTATGCCTGAAAGGTGTTCCGGTTGATCGGCTGCCTTTAATTAATTAATTGTGAAAATCAAACTGCAAATCACCACTGCAAATTTCATTTCTAAAATCGTAGAATTTGTATAACTTGATGTGGCAGGCATTGTCTTATAAATGAATAAGTCATTGTTGGGCCATAACTGATTCTTTCATTGTCATTACCATGCAATTATTTTTCAGTTAAAATGGAATTTAATGCAACCCAACTGATGTTAAAGTGATTAATTATTTGAATATTTCTGCGATGTGATTCTGCTAGACTTATGTTATTACCTTATCTACTCAATGACAACCCATGCATTGACCTGTGCATGCTTCTTCTTCAAGGGCATGGGATTGTCATCGAGATTGCTGATCAATTGTATATTGATCCAAACAATCGTAACTTGTAAAATTGTAATCTGATTGTTTTCGTTTGGAACCTCTCCACCAGTAAATAGCTGTAAGTTAACGCTAAAATTATAGTTGTGTCTGTGACATTAAGAAAAATACAATAAAGACTATTGGTTCAAAAGTTTATGATTAAGTTTGTGCTGGTACGGGAGGGTCAGTCATTGTACCTTTTATAACTTATGTATTCACTTCCTACTGGTATACCAGGATTTTGGTCAGGCCCATAGCCAAGTGGTAGAGTTGGTTCAAGTCTCGATCTGGGTGAAAAACTTTTCTTAGTCTCTGGCATATAATGCAAACAATTTTTTTAGTCTCTGGCATGTAATGCAAACAAGTTTTCCTAGTCTCTGGCATATAATGCAAACAAGTTTTCTTAGTCTCTGGCGTATAATGCAAACAAGTTTTCTTAGTCTCTGGCGTATAATGCAAACAAGTTTTTTTAGTCTCTGGCATATAATGCAAACAAGTTTTCCTAGTCTCTGGCATATAATGCAAACAAGTTTTCCTAGTCTCTGGCATATAATGCAAACAAGTTTTTCTAGTCTCTGGCATATTATGCAAACAAGTTTTCCTAGTCTCTGGCATAGTCTCTGGCATATAATGCAAACAAGTTTTCCTAGTCTCTGGCATATTATGCAAACAAGTTTTCCTAGTCTCTGGCATATAATGCAAACAAGTTTTCCTAGTCTCTGGCATATAATGCAAACAAGTTTTCCTAGTCTCTGGCATATAAACAAGTCATCTTAGTCTCTGACATAAAAATTGTTTCATAGTTTTATGTTTTCTAAATGTTTACAGTCAGACCAATTCACGAGAGTGGGAGAAGTACATCCAGAAGACAATATCTCGAGACCACAAGTATGTTCTGCTGACCAAGATACAGCTGGTTGGAGTGTTACTCTATGTCTTTGTTCGACCTCACCTGGCTCCTGATATCAAGTAATAATCTTACCTGGTTATGTTAAATAAATTTATTGATGCATAATCTTAAACCGCCTCCTTTATCCAAAAGAAGATATTTGTGTTTTTTTTACTTATTGCAAGTGTTATATGACAAAGCATTTGATGACTTAAGTTGATGACATCCCACATAGAGGTCACTATAGCTAAGGAGAGACAGTGGGATATTGGTAGAATCACTGATTTGTAAGTGCTCTGAATGGTTAGTCTCTCACTGTGTAGGTTCGAGTCCCATTTGAGGCGAAGGACTTATTGTTGGAACATCTTCCAGCTGACTTGCGGTTTGTCTCTTTCTCTACCAAAATGGCTGGACAATGCTATAATGATCATTATTGGTCACTGTGATTTCTTTCAAAAACAAAACATCACTTCAGCTATCCACATTCCTATAAGGCCCGTTTTCTGTACCCAGCCATTTGCTCCTTAAATTACAGCTTAAGTTATGATGTGTTTCAAGGAATCATGACAAGCAATTTTTGGTTGTAAATATTAAGACAGTTTTTAATAAAAACTTAATGGTTTCTTTAGGCAAGATGTTTATGTTTTAGCAAATGTGGTATAAATTGTTCATTTAAGATTTTGATAAATGCCATTCTTTTTTATTTGGAAGTTTTTATTCATACTTAGTTCTTTAGTGGCATCACATACTTGTACTTGTTTGTTTATTGTCGGTCAACCCTTGACCATGTGCGTTACAATTATTTTGACTTGATGCTCAGGTTTTCATGAAAAACATGACTAAGTTTCTTAATATTGATAAACATAAAGCTTTGTCCGGCATAAATTTGCATGTGCAGCTGTCATGGTTAGGGTAATATTTAATTTATATCTTTGTGGGCATATATCAAACTCGTTGTTTTTCAGAGATGTTGCGATTGACAGTGTGAAGACAGGCCTAGGTGGTGCCACCGGTAATAAAGGTGGCGTAGCCATAAGATTCACCATCAACTGTACATCTATATGTTTTGTATGCGCCCACTTAGCAGCTGGCCAATCCCAGGTGGAAGATAGGAATAAGGACTATGCAGAAATTAGTCGCAAGATTGCCTTTCCAATGGTAAGTAGTATGTGGGATTTTGTTATGACTATAGCAAATTTTGATTTGTAAAAAAAAATAGAGTAAGGCTTGATCAATGTTTAAAGAGATTTAATTTGGGGATGAATAATATAAATTATATATGTGTTCATAAAATGGAACTTAAAATGTATGTGTATTTACATAAATTTTAAAAATGCCCATTGAAATTACATACTCAGAGTTTTTTATGCTTGGTGTGGGGATTTTTTTCTATTTCATTTTCCTCTTTTATTCCCATATTCCTTTTAGTTAATGGCACAAGACAAGCCAAGAAATTATTTAATTTTTATGACATATTTGTAAGACTCTTTTTTTCTTTATTTGAACTTTATGCAGGGAGTCAAAGTGTGTATAGTATTAAATCCTTGCTGATGTTCTATGTATGTTTATCTACAAATTGGAGTTCTCTGCATTGTTAATCTCTATGTATGGAGATCTGTATTATGTAAATCTCCATGCTTTGGAGTTCTGTTTTATGATAATCTTCATGCTTTGGAGTTCGGTGTAATGTTAATCTCCATGCTCTGAAGATATGTATAATGTTACTCTTCATGCTTTGGAGTTCTGTGTAATGATAATCTCCATGCTTTGGAGTTCTGTGTAATGATAATTTCCATGTTTTGGAGTTCTGTATTATGTTTATGTCCATGCTTTGGAGTTCTGTATTATGTTAATCTCCATGATTTGGAATTCTGTGTAATATTAATCTTCATGCTTTGGAGTTCTGTGTAATGATAATTTCCGTGCTTTGGAGTTCTGTATTGGGTTAATCTCCATGCTTTGGAGTTCTGTATTGTGTTAATCTCCATGCTTTGGAGTTTTGTGTAGTGTTAATCTCCATGCTTTGGAGTTTTGTGTAATGTTAATCTCCATGTTTTGGAGTTCTGTGTAATGATAATTTCCATGTTTTGGAGTTCTGTAATATGTTAATCTCCATGCTTTGGAGTTCTGTGTAATGTTAATCTCTATGCTTTGGAGTTCTGTCTAATGTTAATCTCCATGCTTTGGAGTTCTGTGTAATGATAATCTTCATGCTTTGAAGTTCTGTGTAATGTTAATCTACATGCTTTTAAGCTGTGTTTTATGTTTATCTTCATGCTTTGGAGTTCTGTGCCCTGTTAATCCTCATGCTTTGGAGTTATTTGTATGTTAATCTCAATGTTTTGAAGTTCTATGCAATGTTTATCTTCATGCTTTTGTGTCATGTATTGTTAACCTTAATGCACATTGTCTTTTTCTCACAATGTCTTACACAAATTTTCTCTCTTTATCCCTCGGAATTACCAACAGGAAGTGTGCCGTGTATGTTTCTATTTGTAGTCTGCTTTTATTGTCTGCTGTTGTGATATGCCTGTTTATTGTATCTACAGTTTTGTTGGACACTTTGGCTGCATGAAATGTGCTTAGAGCATATTAGATTGCATTTTTACCAAATTTGTTCAAAACTAAATTTTTACTTTTGTTTTACATTGATTTTCTTTCTTTTATACATGACACAAAATGTGTTAAACATGGATGCGAGGCTATGTAATTGTAAATTTGAGACAATTCTCAAGCATTGGATTGGTTAGATTTGAAAAAAAAATCTGACCAATCAGATGCTTGGAAATTGCCTTAAACTGAGCCTAAAGTTTTTAAATCTCAAGCACAGTTTCTCTAAAATTAAATCATGTTTCATTATATATGCAAAAATAATACATAAAATCAATAAGAGGATTTAATGAAACAGATTGGTATTTAAAACCAGCATAAACATGAACCTGACCTTAAATCAAAAGTTAATTAATTATGAAAATAAAATTAGGAACCATTCCAATTAATTTCTTCCCTTTTTCGTTTGAACATTACCAATTAAGTCCAAAAGTACAAATTAGTAGATAAAGCACTGACCTGGACCATCTTGCAGAATCATTTTGCAGAAAGAGATTTTGCACAAGTTCAAATATTGACTCCAAGAAAACTTATTACACAGATATAATGTAACAGTTTCTTATTTTTTATATTCCATCTACTTGGAAAATGGAGTATTAAGATGTTGAAATGAGATGTTTAATACCTATATAATAAGTAAAAATATGCAATAATAAAAAATGAGCTTGAGCAAAATCTGATTTGAGGGATGTTTCTGCAAGAGGGGACCATTTATTTCTGTGTAAAAAGGTCAGGAAATGGTTTATGCAAGTGCATTATACACTTTCTTTAAAAAAAAGACTCCAGTTTGAATTTTTCCTTATTTGGTGAAATCCAAAAAAAAGTAGTAGATACTCTTCTAATGCATGCTTCGTTTTGTGGAATCTTAATTATTCCTTAACAACTACACCTATGACATGTAAATGTTTGTGGAAAATCAATAATGCTAATTTTCTATGTTTCTATGACAAATCTAACTACCAGAATGACTGAAACCTGCATTTCTATTTATTTTATGAGAGTTGAGCCATTGTGACTTTAAATGTAAGATGTAATAGTTTGGTTAGCTTAAATAGAATACTCCAATTACATACTGATGAAATTGACCAAACTTTCAATGTTGAATAGATGGATAGATAATATTTATTTTGAGTCAGCAAGAATGCAGCAACTTTATTTTGTTATTTGATAGAATAGAAAAAGAATTAGTTTTTATATACCATATTTTGTTGAAATGTGATTAAGCATTAATGTATTAATTTGTAGTTATATCTCTATAGTCTGGTTCATAGAGTCACTTCCCTTTTTTATTGTGAAGTTGTTTAAATAACTGAAAGTTTATATTCATATACTAGAATGTTCTACTAATTGCATGTATGTACCATATATTACCTTTACTAGTAGACTAAGACTGTTAATAAATTAATGTCTGTTCTTTTGTGTACCTTTTAAACCACCAAGGTATTTGTGGAAAAATAGGGCCAACTTCATTACCCACCCCAATCCCCAAAGAAAATTAAAATCTCACCAAAGATTTTCTTTGGCAATCGGTCACCGATGAAAAACCTGTGAGACAGAGCCTAAGTGCTCATTTGTTCTTTAATAATGTGTCATTAATCCTTCTGTACTACATGCGTTTCTTAACAATCACATGAAGAAATAATTGACTCAATTAATATTTTCTCTTGATTTTCATTCCTATAACTTTAACCTTGATGTCCAGCATGTGTATGTGTTTTAATCTACCCCTTTCGTCCGTTGTGTTGTGTGACATCAACAGTGTGCTTGTAAACACACTAGGGGTTCCATTTTTTATCCAATCTTCATAATACTTGGTCAAAATGTTAACCTGCAAGAAATCCTGGATGAGTTTGTAACTGGGTCATGTGATGTCAAAAAACTAGGACACCAGGTCAAAGTTTAAGAAAAACATTGTGAACACATCACAGAGGCCACATTTATGGCCCAATCTCCACCAAACTTGGCCAGAATATTTGCCTGCAGAAAATCTTTGACAAATTTGTTACTAGCTCATGTGGGGCTAATTAAGTAGGTCACTATGTCAAATCTTAGAAAAAGAAATGTGAATACGCTAGAGGCCACATTTATGACCCAATTATCAACAAACTTTATCAGAATGTTTGTCTGCAAGAAATCGTGCATGAGTTCGTAACTGAATCTCCTGGGGTCAAAAGTAGATCACGAGGCCAGATATTAGAAAAACCTTGCGAACACACTGGAAACCACATTTATGGCTCAATCTTCACAGAACTTGGCCAGAATGTTTGCCAGCATTAAATCTTGGATGAATTCATAACTGGGTCATATGGGGTCAGAAAGTTGGCCACTAAGTCAAATATGGGCCTACTAAAAGCCTGTGTCTTCAGGTTAGCGATTAAGGCCATCATAGCCCTCATATTTTTATTTGTTTTTATATTGTTGTTTTTTTGTTATTTTACTTCTTATTATTTTTTAATTTTTCGTAGACTGGAGGAAGAGAATATGTAATTCTTTCATTATTTTCTTACCGCTACAATGCCCATGGTTATGATTCCCATATTTAAATCTCATAACCAACAGAAAAAAAATCTTTACATTTCCCCAGAACAAAGTTATGCTTTTGTCCAAATAATCTCCCAAATAAATCCCAACCCTACATAAAAAAATTAACTGGCCAGGTCTCACCTTTCTAGGTCATATTGTATATAAGGCTAATTTGTGCATAGTTCAAAATTCTTGTTGAAATGTGATGAATATTGATTTTGTAACTAAAAATATGTGTAATCTATTAATTAAAAGAATATGGATTTACAAACTGTTGCCATTAATGCTTAAAAGTCTGAAATCTGATTTGTTTAGAATACTTTTCAAAAACTTTAGTCGCTGTGCAATAGTCCATTTTAAGTTACATGAATAAAAAAATATTTTTAACAATCTATTATCTGACAAATATATGCACCCATACATGTATGCATATTAATATTAATTTTAACCAGGTTTTCAACGATTTTCAAAATCCTGGTTATTAGATTGGGGTATGGCATGCCGGCGGGCTGTGGGCTGGTGCCATGAAACAGAGGGTTTCCATTCAATAACTTCTGTTTGGATAAACCAATCTTACTGAAACTTTGGATATAGCAAGCTTGCATAAATACCTAGCTTGGGATTGGACTTGGGGCCAGTCTGGTCAAGGGCACTGTTACTAAAAATAGAAAAACAGTTTCCAGTCAATAAATTTGGTTTGGATACACCAATCTTGCTGAAACTTTGAATATAGCAAGCTTGCATGAAGACCTAGCTTCAGATTGGATTTGGGGCCAGTTGGGTCAAGGTCACTGTTACATAAAATAGAAAAAAGCTTCCGGTCAATAACTTCAGTTTAAATAAACCAATCTTGCTGAAACTTTTGGATATAGCAAGCTTGCATGAAGACCTAACTTGGGATTGCATTTGGGGCCATTCGGATCAAGGTCACTGTAACTAAAAATAGAAAAACAGTTTCCAGTCAATAACTTCAGTTTGAATGGGCCAGTTATGTCAAGGTCAAAGTCACTGTTAAAAAGAGTTTCTGCTTAATAATTTGTGTAAAATTGTTGAAAACCAGGTTTTGTGTCATGGCCTAATTTTTTTTTTAATTCAATAATTTGACTAGTGAATTAATTTCACAGTTATAACAATTTATAAAGGACAAAAAGTGATTTAAATGAATTTATTAATCATTTCAACTAACAGAAAAAGTGCATAGTAATGCAGTAAGTAAATTTAACAGAAAAAATCCACATTACTAAATAAGTGGATGGAATAATTATTACAGCTAACAAAACAATCAGTATTGATTAATGATAAATGATTTAAACTTCGATAAAATCAATACATGCACAACTAACAAAAAAGTTCGTATTTAATACACTAACAATAAGTGAATAAAACTAATAAAGATAACATAATGATTTTAAGTGTACAGTCCAATCACGATACTTGAATTGTAATGGAACAAGTGTATGGGTTACTGCGGATACATTTGCTGGTCCCGTCTATATATCATATATAGAGCATGTAATGATACTTCTGATCGCAATACTGCACTCGATTAAAATCGAGTGTCATGTTCCATTTATGCACTCAATTAAATTACAGCTTTATGAGTACCGAAACCTGTTGCCGTGTTTTCACATCTTCTTGAGTGAAAGCAGCTCCACTTGCTTGCGAATATCACCTTCACTAATTGGCACGGAAATCATGATTGCAACAATCAATCACGCTGTTGTCTGTTTGGTGTTGATATGGCATTGAGTTAATTAAGTAATTCGTGGTATCATGATTGGACAGTATTTTATATTGGACAATTTGACCTGCCAATCTATATGTATCTATCCTTATTTTTTTCATTCTATCTATCCACATATTCATTTACCAGATCCTTTTATTAATACATTCTAAGTAAAATTATCAGGACATTTATATTCATCCTTAACATACCACCTCATTCTATGCTATATTCATCTTGTTTTGAAATGTTTTGTCCCTTGTTATGTCTACCATGCATTTTGTTATATTAATCCATCAACTATCCAGGAGTGGCCGAGCTATTAGTCACCAAGTCTTCAGCCCCCGACCTTGTGGGTTTGAGTCACAGTCTGTACAAGAACTTAATGTAGGATGTTTTCCAACTAACCTGCGGTGTGTCGGTGGTTCTAGACTAGAGTCTTCCTCCACTAATAATTAGCTCGACTTTGCCATTGTGACCATAATTATGTTGATGCGATGTAACAAAAAAAAAAAAACAGCAAAACATCAACTATCCAGTCATTCATCCATATATTTTTTTTCATCCATTTATTCATAACCTTATCAATATGTCCAGACAAGCTTCAGTCTGTTTATTTATCCATTATATTTGTTCATTCATCTTACCATCTCTCCATATAATCAGATGATCCCAGAAAAGGATGCTAAAGGATCTCTATCAACATGCCAATGGAAGAATATTCTGACATTAATCAGAGGCAGAATAATCTATCTAGAAGCAATAGCAAAGAGAAATACATCTATTTAACAAAGATTCTATAACTTTATTACAAATGCAAGAAAATATTGTTTTATTACCAATATAATACCAATGTCAGTGAAAAGAATATTTCAGTTCACTACAGAAAAAGTAATAAAATCTCATACTTCCTCATGTAAAATATGAAAACCTAGTTAGAAAAATCCATTGTCCCCACAGTATACTGCTTCCAAAAACTATGTTTCCATAAAAATGTACATTCAGTTCACTTCATTGATATTCGCAGCAGACATTGTCATCCGTTTAACCTTACACAGGTCCAAAACAGTCTTACTTTTACAGATATTGCCAGAAATATCTACAGAAAATTCCTGATTTTACACAAGATATGCAACAAGCAAGTTTGTAATTCAGAATTAACAATTGCCATGAAAAAAAAAAAAATTATTTAATATTCATATGACTCAACCTTAAAGTATGAATCTGCCAGAATATAGGCATTTTAAACTAATACGTGCAAGAATGTTGCTTAATACTTTTGCTGAGTGATTAAATCTTAATTAGTTGATAAATACATATTTTTGTTTCTTAAATCAAGACCGTGTGTGGTAAATGAAGTTGATGTTAATTTTATTGTTATTTATTTTATAATTTTCATACCGTTTCTTTCATACTTAACTCAAACTTTATTTTGTTCTACGCTGCTTTGTTTTCTATTTTATCTTTGCATGTTACAAGGATAAAGAGAAACAATAATTTGTTTGAAAAAATTGAAGAGAATTTATTCTTATTGTTGTCTTATTTAATTAGCAATATTTTTTAGTATTTTTTAGTTAAAATTAACAAATTGCTATTGCATCCTTCATATAAAATAACATTTTGTCTGTTTAGTATCAGATCTTTTGTCTATTCAATTAACAAATTGCTTTTTAATTCCTCACATAATATAAAAAAAATTTTTATTCAATAACACATTTTTTTTACTATTTAATTAACATATTTCATTTCTAACATAAAATAACATTTATTTTGTCTTCTGAATTACAAATACAAATAGTGAATGTATTTCAACTATCCCACAGGGCCGAGTCATTCCCTCACATGATTATGTGTTCTGGTGCGGGGACTTCAATTATCGTATTGACCTGCCAAATGACGAGGTGAAGGAATTGATAAAAAACGAAAACTGGAGTGCTTTGCAAGCGATGGACCAGCTTAATATACACCGGAGGGAGGGCAAGGTATCTATGTAAAAGTGCTGTCTGACAGTTTGCCTATATATAATCCTGGGTTTGTTCCCGGGCCGCGACATACCAAAGTCGTTAAAAATGGTAGTGGTATAGCTCCCTTGCTAACGCTCAAGCAAATATAAGGGTAGTTCCACGACTGGTTGGCCTGGTGTCGGGTTAATGTGACCGGTGTGGTATCATGCCAGGTTTTCACAGCATGCTATACACAGTGAAGGCAGCACTATATCTACTTCAAGCGGACACCGTCTCCAGATAACTAACTGAAATACTGCTGGTGGGACAATAAATCCAATAAACAAACAGCATTTTTAGAATAATTTCTAATCTCCTATTCTCTCAAGAATAAAATAGTTATATCTTACTTCCGAAAAGCACACACACCATATTTTTCTGTTACAGGCTTTCCAAGGATTTACTGAGGCTCCCACAAACTTTGCCCCAACCTACAAGTATGACTTGTTCTGTGATGATTATGACACAAGTGACAAGAGTCGAACTCCGGCCTGGACGGACAGGGTACTGTGGAAACATTACCCCTTCATAAAATACTCAAGTGATCGTAAGTTGTCTTTGCAAACATACTCAATTGACCAATCAGCTAACCTGTGGTGCACCAGTTGTCATAAGTCTGGGGTCTTCCTCCACCAATAATTGCCAGGATGTATGACCATAATTGTGTTTTGGTGCAATGTAACAAAGAACAAACAACAAAATCCTATACATAACTATAAATAAAGGGGTTAAAGGATCTAAGTGTCTTGCTAGTATGCAACTTAAAAATGTTATGTCATTCACAATAATTTAATTGTTACAGTAATTCTGTTGGTTTTACTTTCAAAAATAGTCAAAGTCGTTTGTATGTTTTGTAGGTTAAAGGGTATATATATTGTAAAGAAATGAAGTTACGTTGTTTGTTTTTTTTATGTTTCTAGTCAAAGTTAGAAAACCTTTTTTTTTATGTTTCTATGCAATTTTCAGTGTTCATTTTGAATTATTATCATTGCTGCTTTGCAATACTACTGCTCTTGCACTGTTAGTTAGAATGTATACTTAACCATTGTGTATGCTACTCCTGCCCTTATTGATACTTTTGGACAGTTTCTACTCATACCTAGGTAAATTGCTCATAAACAGTGTCAAGTAAAAATGTGTTTTTCTGCATAGAGAAGGTTGAAAAGGTCAAATGTACTTGCACTAACTGGATAATCATGTTTATGAAAAGCTACTTAACTGATATTTTTGGAACCCTCGATTTTATGAAACTTACCGTACCCATAATACTTGGTCTGTATTTTTTTCGTGAGGTTGTGTATAAATAAAGAAATTTACTGTTACACCTTTCTTTTAAAATTTTCGTTGTTTTCCAGATCCTATGTTCGTAAAACTGAGCCAGTATCTGAGATCATTGATCAAGTATTTGTGTGAAAAGCATTGCTGAATAGATGTAAGAGTTAGAAGCAACTTTTCCTATGAAAGGAACTTTTCCTCTATTTTGTAATGTTTATGCCCGAAGGGATGTATAATGCTTCGGCCTTGTTGTTCCTCTGATTGTCAGTCCATCTGCTTGCTGACAATTTATTGCTTATTCCTTTAAAAAAATTTAATATTTGCATGGATGGTTGATATTGAGTATAATTGTGCATGAAGTTGAGTTCTTCTCTTACGAAGTTATCCTCCTTTTGTATGAAGATTGTTGGGCAGACAACTCCTTTCCTATTTTTTAAAAAAATCTTGTGTGGATGGTTCATATTGATGGATAGCATGATTGTGAGATGACTCAGATTGCTTCATATATTACAGAGTAATTGCCCATTGTTGTGTTTGTTAGGAAATTGTTGAGGTAACTTCCATTGCACTGTTTGTTCTAGTTATTCTTTTTGTTTCTTTCTTAGCTAAGAGACATTAATGAATAGTCTCCCCTGAATAATCACAAAATGCAAGTAGGTCCTTTATTTTTTTTAACTCTTTTTTATGCTTGTGCTTTTTGGAGTGTATGTTATCTTTTCTGCCTTTCTTGTGATACCCAGGTTAACCATCATCAAGAAACAATTCCATTGTCTTTTTTAGCTAACATATCCTTATAAGTATATATATTGATTTTAAGCTTATATTTATTCAAAAGTAAGACATTTCACTGTTTGTAATTGCAATATCTACAAAAGAACAGGCAATAAAGTCCAATAATTCCAACTTAAAGGACCTACCTATTGTTTAAGTTCCTCAGAAATTAACTAACAAGGTAGACAATTGCCATTTCAACAATGTACCCCATTTATCTGTGGATAATTCTGCCCTTATTTCTCAGCAGAATTTTGAAAGAATGACAACCTTTTATTTGTACTTTTTGCTTGACCTTCTGGATATATTGCCCTGCCCTGCAGTACTTTTGTTTATTAATATTTTAATGGGTAGCAATTCAAGTCAGCAGTTAAATACAAACAGTTTCAGAGCATGGACTATGGCTGCTGAAATTATTCATCTTTAGTACACAGTAAATCATTATGGTTTTAAAAAGTATTTAAAAAACAAACTATTATAATTATTTGAATACCGACCTGTTAGCGCAATTGGTAATGCATCAGCTGCAGTTAGTAGGGGGGGGGGGGGGGGGGGGGGGGGGGGGGGGGAGGTCGGGTTCCATCCCGGGCCCAGACATACCAAAGTCATTAAAAATGCGAGTGATCTAGCTTCATTACTTAATGCTTAAGCAAATATAATGGTAGTTCCACGACTAGTAAGCCCGGTGTCAGGATAATGTGACTGGGTGTTGTATCATGCCAGGTGTTCACGTCATGCTATACACAATGAAGGCAGCAGTGAATCCATTTCAAGTGGACACTGTCTCCAGATAACTGAAATACTGTTTGTGGGACGATAAACCCAATAAACAATTATATGAAAGGCAGGATATGCCAAAGGATATATGTAAGACTGTATCAAGGAAGAACCCCTTTAGTGATGCGTCGATGATCAAAAGATATAGATTAGCGGTGTGTAAAAGCTTCTCGATGTTGATTATCAATGTCATTCTCTCATAATCAATTATCAGAAGAGTGCAAATGCACTCTAAATAAAGGTACGAGTTCAGGCTTTCCGGCCGTAAAGGGAAATCACTCTGAAAATTAAAATGGCTGCCCGTGAGATTTACGAGCATATACAGGTAGAAAGAAAGTGAAAAAATTGTAATTTGTCATTGAAACACCAAACATTTTGTAAAATGTGGCGGCAAGTACACTATAGTATTGAGTAATTATGTAAGCACAAAAACCATTGATTTTGTGAACGTAACACTGCGTAGATTTATAAACCGATTATTATCGGTGAAATCGCATCGGAAGTGGCAACTGATTCCAGCCGATGATCGATTATGATTTGCAACCGATTTCCCAACACTAATCCCCACCCTCTCCCCAAGATAACACCTTGCCTTGAGATAATAGCTGGAAAGGTCACAAAGCACACACTAAGAGGTCATAGTTTGAGAGGTTGTAAAACAATAAGTCGCACTTGATGCACATTGGCTTACTGCACTGCCATTAGTCAGCAAGACTCTTATCCCCACCCCAATTCTGATACCACTGCAGCCTGAGGCTGTGTCCATCTGGTTAGACCCACCTCTACACCACGGGGCGCCCATGGCTGAGTGGTTAGAGTTGCTCACTTGAAACTCCTCAGTCCCTAACCGTGTGGGTTGAGTCCCAACTTTCATGTGGGGAGGTTTTCCAGCTAACCTGCGGTGCGCTTACCAAGACATCAGTCTGGCATCTTCCTCCACCAATAATTAGCTGGTCATCACCAATATGACCATAATTGTGTCTGTGAGCTGTAACAAAAAACAACAAACCTACCCCACTTTTCTCCACTAAACCAATAATCTTCAAATGGAAACACAGATAAGGTCATATTTCATTTTCCAATACCTTTTGCCTTATTATGAAAAGCATAATCTCATTGTCTTTCAGAGGAGACTGAGGAAGAACTCCAAGAGTGGCCAAAACTTCTCCTGTACACCAAGGCTGACTTGAAGACATCTGACCACAGGTAGGATGAAAAAGCTAGATAAGTCAATGCTTTGTGCATGATAGTTTAACAATCGTTTAAACCATAGCACCTCTGGCAGGCGCATTGGTTGTCCTTTGTCAAAAATATTTTTAAATGGTCCTTGCTTGAAAATCAGTACAAAAAGTTTATTTGTCACTTTAATTTGAGTATTGCAAATATAGAAATAGGAAGAAAAAGACAAGAATTTAATAATGCTAAAAAAAAAATACGATAATTTTTCATCGGCTTCGAACTCGGAACCTCCTTGATTGCTGTTCAGTTCTCTACTAACAGCACCAGTTTTGGCTCATGCATGTTTTGTTTGTTTTTTTGTAATTGTATTATGCATTATTGCAAGATCAGTATTAACCTTCAAATTTCAGCAAAAACTAATTGCTGATTTTGAAAGATTTTAGCCTTGGCTTATTGGAACCACTGAGCTGTAAAAAACCAATCTGTGCCATATATTTCTTGTTTTGAATTGTTTTGTAGTAGAAACATTATTTTTCTGAAGATATGGCTCTAACAGATGCAGTATTTCATTAATAATGCATACTAAGGTAGTCATTCTTTTTATTATAAGCAACCATGCCTTACACATAGCTAGAGATTCAGCAACAAAATGTGCAGAGCCTGATCAGACAGATTCCATTTGGAGATTGCTTATCTTGATCTACACTTTATACTTATGCCTGATCAACTTATGCTTAACTAAAAACATGTTAAATGATAACACTAATTAAATGGCCATCAACAGATAACAAAAAATAGGGCTTAATTATAAAAACCAATACACAACCGGACCTGTTTGTGCAATTGTTAGAGCATGGACTCCACGAGGAGGCCCTGGGTTTCATCCCAGCCGCCACATACTAGTCATTAAAGAAGGTGATGGTATAGCTCCCTAGCCAACACTCAAGCAAATATAAGGGTAGTTCCACGACTGGTTGGGCCGGTGTCAGAATAATGTGACTGGATGTGATATCATGCCTGGTTTTCACAGTGAAGGCGGCACTATATTTGCTTCAAATGGATGCCGTCTCCAGATAACTGAAATATTGTAGGTGGGATGATAAAATCAATAAACAGACAAACAAATACCAGTACAGGTAATTTCATGAACAAAATGTCATGTACTTAGTATTTACATAAAAATAACACATTAAATTGTCCATTATTACTGATTTGAAAAATATTGTTCAAGAACATATTATTGCAAGCATGTTGTATATTTTTTTATACATTTACCTTAACTTTTTCCCCATTTTCCATTCACTGTTTATTTTCATCTTTTTATTTTTCCCTAGACCGGTAATGGGACTGTTTGATGTACAAATACATAAGGTTGTTGACAAGGAGCGGGACCGAGTATTTGAGGAGGTGTTGTTCGAACAAGGACCCCAAGATGGGACGGTCATCGTCTCAACACCATCTGGAGAGTTTGGGGATGACCTTGTTGAAGAGGTCATCGGAAAGTTTTCTGAGATTGGAGAAATCATACTAGTCAGGTAGGGTTTCTTGAGTTTTGTGAAGTTTGTGTGCCCTATGAGAAAATAATATCATTATTGGTTATAATTTGTAAATATTACTGACACATTGCAACCTTAGTTGTATGCACTTTATACCTATTTGTTCTTGATTTGAGATGTCAAACATTGACTGTTAGGCTTTGGTATTAATGTGTAAATTTCGAAAAAAAAATTATCCTTGTCCTGTTTGGTTCTTTAATTTCTGACGATCTTCGTTTTATTTTTTTGTTACATTGCATGGACACAATTATGGTCATATTGGTGATTTCCCCTTGTGAGAGGAAGACCCCAGACTTATGTCTGGGTAGAACTACAGGCCCACCTCTGGTATACTGGAAACCTTCCCAAACAAGTTCTCACCCCAACAGGGACTTGAACCTACATAATGAGGAACCATTTAATACAGGCAATGATGAGTTAGATCTTAACAAAAATGAAATGATAGAAAGCATCAGAAAGTTTTGCAAAGATTTTGTGTGTTCTGTGGGAAAAAAAATTTGGAAGTTTGTAACTTCTTAGTGAGATATTCATCTTGCTTTGTTTTAGTAGTGTGTGTCCACAGAAGGGAAAACTTGACTTCATATGATTGTTTTTTGAATACAAACAAAGGTCCCATCAATATAACTTTCATACAAATGCCAAGAAATATGAAAATGTTTTTTTTAAAACACTCGAAATGATACATGATATAAGAATTGAGAAATCCCAAAAGTTTTTCGACACCTTTGGAATGGATTTAGTCGGCAAAAGGACTGACAGGGGTGCTTTGAATCAGCATACAGAGCCGTATCCTAGCACTTTTTTGGAGTTTTTCTCAAAGACAAACAGTGAAATGAAAATTTACCAAGTTGAAACAAAACAGTCCAAGTGCTGACATGTACTAAGAATTAAGTAATGATGCTGTAAAATAGAAAAAATAGTGACATCATTTTGAACAATGTCCACTTTGTATTCAATGTTGTTGTTTTTAGAAAATTTATGTGAAATGCTTAATTGTTGAGGAAGTAAATAACTTAAATTATAGATTTAACATGAGAGGTTTGCTATGGGTTTAATAGGCTGTTTATAGTTAGATCGAATTAAAGTCTCAATGCATGTCAAAAGAAAGTATGTAGCAGTTGTGATAGGATGTGTAAAATGCCAACAAAATTACAAAGACTGAGGTTTATGTACAGCTTTAAGTAAGTATTGGTACTATTTTTTAAGCCCCTGATAGTCAATGACTTGATAATCATCCTTGCTCATTTTGCTAGTTATGTTTGAGAATTTTGAATCTGTATGTTTCCAGGTTTGTGGCAGAAGATATGTGGCTGATCTTTAAGACAGGGAAGATGGCCCTTGAGGCATTGCAGTTCAATAAAACACAGGTAATATTTTAAATTATAACACAGGTGACCTGTACTTGATGAAGTTCTTAAACAGTTTTGTTGAATTATCACCCTCAAATGAGTCTTCTTAGGATGATATGTTGAAAATGTTATATTTAATCAACCTAAGCTTACAAAAGGTCTATCAGCCTAAGCTTACAAAAAGTCTATCAGCCTAAGCTTTCAAAAGGTATATTAACCTAAGCTTACAAAAGGTTAATCAACCTTAGCTTACAAAAGGTATATCAACCTAAGCTTACAAAAGGTCAATCCACCTAAGCTTATAAAAGGTATATTAACCTTAGCTTAGTATGATATTAAAGTCCTGTGCTGAAAGTAACACAGAAGTTATTTCATTATGCATAAGTCAAACTACATAAACATGAGTGTAACAGTAATACAAAGGTAGCAGTTCATAATGAACAGGCACAGGGTTTTAGACTTTGTTTTTTAGAATATGAATATTAGAATGTTCACAATTCTTCCTACATTACATCCTACTTTATTTTGGTTTTAAGGTCCAAGACACAGAAATAAGTGTTTGGCTGAAGACGGCCAACTGGAAAGAGCTAATCATGGCCGAGATTAAATCTGCGGCTCAGGTTGCAGAACCCCTGTTTAGCACCACCACTAACAGTCTTCTAGGAGAATCCTTCGACATACCAGAGATTGACAACTATGATAGCGAAGGTAAGCCACCTTGGACAAAGTTCTATGTTCAGCCATATAAATCAAGAGAAATAAGGCAAAATTTAAGCCACCATTATAACTTTTTCTTGACTACCTGAGTTCAGCTGTTTACTCAAGGATAAAATAAAGCTTCAGAATAAAATAAAATCATGGGTCAAGGTTTAAGGACTCCTGTTTAACAACACTAACAATAGTCTTTGTGGAGATCATACAGCTAGTAGATTACACCTAGGTACTATTTTTTCTTTTGATTTTTTTTTTTTTTTTTTTACTGGACCTGGTAGCGCAATCTGTAGAGCGTCTGCTACAGGTACGGGAGGCCCCGGGTTTGAACCATGGCCGCGACATATACAGTTTTGGGGTCACTGGGTGAAACGAGATGGTGAGGGAGACTTATATGGTTTACTAGCATCTTTTGTTTTTATGCTTCAGGTGATGACTCAGAGTCCATAGACGATCTCCTAGGACCTTTAGACAGAGAAAGGTCTGGCAGTAATTCACCTGCCTCAGGTAAGCATTTGACCCACCTGTTGGTGTTTAATTAATTAAAGATAAAGTTTTTGTGACCGCCATGTTCTTTCTGCTGATGGTATGTATGTTACCATAATAAAGGCACTGTATTCATCAAATAAAAAAATTAAGCAAGACCCACATAAGCAGAAACAAGAGATTCAAATGCCTCGTTTGCAACAAGTATAGCTTAAAGGTTGCAGGCAGCACTGGCAGAAACATTTCTCAGTTGAGATTTTGCCCAAGCTCAAACTTTTCCCTCCTAAAAACCTCATACTGACACAAACTGTTACAATTCCTGTATGTTATACTAAATTAATCTGACAAGGTTACGGTATTGCTATATAGCATTGAGGTGTTAGAGATATTACAGGAGTAAACAATAAACTTTCAAAATTTGAGCTTTAGCAAAATCTCAACTGAGAAATGATTCTGTAAGTGAGGCTTGGTAACTGATCTCTTGTTGGAAAAACAAGTCCTAACAACATACAAGATTGGCTCAAGTAAGATTATCTTAGATTATTTTTGCATGATACAGTCTCCTTTCTTTCTATTTGCAATTTGTATAAACTATTTAGAATTTAAGCTATCTAAATTGCATTTCTTTCCGTATTTGAAAATTTTATGCATAACGCTTTTTTCCCTTTTTTATTACCACAGCTTCTTCAAGTCCTGCTGACAGCATGTTCACTACTGAAGGCCCCTTTGGTTCCCAGGATCCCCCTGGGGCGCCCCAGGCCAGGCCGCCTCCCCCTTCTAGACCCCGCCCACCTCCTATTGGGACTCAGTCAAGGGAAAGCACTCCACCTTTACAACCTCAACAAAGGGAAGTTACTCCTCCAATACAGCCTCAACAAAGAGAGGTTACTCCACCACTACAGTCTCAACAAAGGGAAGCTCCTCCACCCAAAGCACAACCAAGAATGTCTTCTATTGTTGCAGAAACAATTTTACCTGAGAAATCAAATAATCTCAGGGGAACTCCACCCTCTGAGGTAAAAATTGTATCTTGTGTACTGTTTGGCTTTAAAGCAACAATGTTATAAAAGTAAAATGACCGTAAAATAATTTAATATCTCTGTCGTTTGAAAGATCCCTAAGTTGTACCCTATCCATTCATGGTACATCCTACAGCTTAGGATTAAACATTTTAATTAAAATCTGAATTAAGCAAGAATATCATCTTATTCATTATCATTTACTGGTTATGGCGTATGTTGTTCTGTCATAGGCTTCATCTAAACCGGGCCCTCCCCAGCGACCAGGACCCCCTGCAAAGCCACCTCCCCCACAGAGACCCCCAGGAGGACCTCCTAGGCCACTCTCAGGTGTACAAGCAAGAAAATCTTCCAGTAAGTAATTTTCACTTGATTTTGAGTATGCATTGTTACACTTTGTCAGATTCATTGGTTTACATTGAGACACTTCTGTAGTCTCAGAACAAATCTAATGCGGAAACCCTGATAGCCTCACATAATTGAGCCTCCTGGTTCAAACCTGTCATGTTGCCAGTTTTTATCTTTTTTTATTTTTAATTTTAAGTAAACATAGTGATTTTATGAAAAGATTTGATATTTTTTGTTCATTTTACCAAAAGTAAGATTGATTAGTTATAAATTTTAGGGAGTTGTTAAAATGAAAACAAAATGGTGGACAGGACCCTTACACAGCTGACATTTGGCTTTTACTATAATTTAAATACAGGAAACCAAATAAATAATCAATATTATTGTTATTGTCATAATTAGTAAGTTAGTCCCTCTAAATAACATCAATGTCAATATACAGTTAAAGGGTCCCTCTGCCAGTGACAACAGATGTCATTATAAGTAAGTTCATTATTAAGTAGTAAGGATCCTTTCAAAAAGAATTGTTGTCATTATTAGATAGAATGGGCCTTCTCCAAAAATGACCCTATTTCATTATTAAGTAGCAATGTCCTCTTACATAGACCTGATGCCATTATTAAGAAGTAAGGCCCCTCTTCCAAAGAGACACTGTTTCATTATTAAGTAGTAGGGTCTCTCTTTACAGAGACTGATCATTTTTAGGTATTAAGGATCATCTCTGAGACCCCATGTCATTTTTAGGTAGTAAGGATCATCTCTGAGACCCCATGTCATTATTAAGTAATAAGGATCATCTCTGAGACCCCATGTCATTATAAAGTAATAAGGATCATCTCTGAGACCCCATGTCATTATTAAGTAGTAAGGATCATCTCGGAGACCCCATGTCATTATTAAGTATTAAGGATCATCTTTCAGACCTCATGTCATTATAAAGTAATAATGATCATCTCTGAGACCCCATGTCATTATAAGGTAGTAAGGATCATCTCTGAGATCCCATGTCAATTTTAAGTAATAAGGATCATCACTGAAACCCCATGTCATTATTAAGTAGTAAGGATCATCTCTGAGACCCCATGTCATCAAGTAATAAGGATCATCTCTGAGACCCCATGTCATTATAAAGTAGTAAGGATCATCTCTGAGACCCCATGTCATTATAAGGTAGTAAGGATCATCTCTGAGACCCCATGTCATTATTAAGTAATAAAGATCATCACTGAAACCCCATGTCATTATTAAGTAGTAAGGATCATCTCTGAGACACCATGTCATTAAGTAATAAGGATCATCTCTGAGACCCCATGTCATTATAAAGTAATAAGGATCATCTCTGAGACCCCATGTCATTATAAGGTAGTAAGGATCATCTCTGAGACCCCATGTCATTATTAAGTAATAAGGATCATCACTAAAACCCCATGTCATTATTAAGTAGTAAGGATCATCTCTGAGACCATATGTCATTATTAAGTAGTAAGGATCGTCTCTTAGACCCCATGTCATTATTAGTTAGTTAGAATCATCTCTGATCCCATGTAATTATTAGGTAGTAAGGATCATCTCTGAGACCCCATGTCATTATTAAGTAATAAGGATCATCACTAAAACCCCATGTCATTATTAAGTAGTAAGGATCATCTCGGAGACCCCATGTCATTAATAAGTAATAAGGATCATCACTAAAACCCCATGTCATTATTAAGTAGTAAGGATCATCTTGGAGACCCCAGGTCATTATTAAGTAATAAGGATCATCACTAAAACCCCATGTCATTATTAAGTAGTAAGGATCATCTCGGAGACCCCATGTCATAATTAGGTAGTAAGGATCATCTCGGAGACCCCATGTCATTATTAAGTATTAAGGAGAATCTTTCAGACCTCATGTGATTATTAAGCAAAATAAGGATAATCTCTGAGACCTCGTGTCATTATTAAGCAAAGTAAGGATCATCTCTGAGACCACATGTCATTATGAAGTAGTAAGGATCATTTCTGATACCCAATCTTATTATTAAGTAGTAAGGTCCCTCTCAAAGAGACTGATGTCATTATTAAGTAGTCGGGTCCCTCTCCTACAGACATCCAATAGAGGGCCATTTTTAATGGTTCATGTTATCCTTTTACATACCATCGCTATTTATATTTCAGACTCGCCTGTTAGAATCAAACCTAGCAATGCCCCTGCCATTAAACAACCTTTGGGACCACAAGCTATTGGCAAAATAAAATCCAAACAGCAAAATAAGGTAGGTATTAGAAAAGAAAACAACATTCATGTTAATGTCAGTCAACAAAAGGTTAGTTATAGCGGGTTTAATTTTAGAAATGTGTGTTTTACTTATAGTTGTAGCAATGCTCCAAGGAAAAAATAGATAGGCAGATGGGTGGGCAAGTGGCTGCGCTTCAACAACCTCTGCTAGCATCAAAGTGGAGATTTTTTAAATATATTTTAACATGCTTAAAAATAGGGAGCAAGTGATCAGGCAAAAGTGAGGAAGTAATTGATTAGACAAATAGATCAAACAAAATGAGAAGCAGAATTGTCAGACAATGATCAGTCAAACTGATCGAAATTGTAAAGTAAGTTAGAAGCAACAGCGATTAGGCAATGTGAGGAGCAAAAAAGTGAGGTGGCAACATGAAGGGCAAAGTGATCAAATGAACTGATCAAAGTGATGAGACAAAGTGATCAGATGAACTGATCAGAGTGAGCAGACAGTGCTTGTAATATACAGAGCTTTGGGAACTGTAACTTTTGTCATATGTGTAAAATAGGGAGAAAAATGTGCAGCCAGTCTGGGACTCGATCCCGGGACACTTCCCTAACAGGGCGAATGCTCTACTGACTGAGCTAACCGGACCGCTTACACATTCTCTCCCTATCACCCGGCTACATACACCCCGGGCAACTTGAAATTCGTTCACGAATTTGCACAGACTATATGCTCTACATACAACTCACAAGCACTTCTCAAGCACTTGTACCGCATTATGACCGCGGGTAATTTACGTTGGGCGCCATTGTAACATAGGGAGAAAAATGTGCAGCCAGTCCGGGACTCGATCCCGGGACACTTCGCTAACAGGGCGAATGCTCTACCGACTGAGCTAACCGGACGGCTTACACATTCTCTCCCTATCACCCGGCTACATATGCAGATTTTAGTTACCCCATTTTGTTGATTTTGCATATCTAGAACATCCATTCAAGAATACTTGATTTGAAATGCTGACAATGTGAGCAGAACAGAAAAAGTAATGATTGCTGTCTAGATTTTTTCCCCACATTAATTGGCATTATGTAGTTTCTGTATTTACTTCTAGTTTTGGTTTCTTTGTAGGTTATCTATATTGTCCTTCCAACTTATGTAACCCACGCTGAGTGAAAACTCCTAAGGTACTAGCAGTTTAAAACATTATCAGTTTATTATGTTTGTACTTAGTACTTTCATTTTTTCTCTAGTATCATCTACATTGGCCTGCCTACAGCCATAACATACACCAGGACCCTTTGACCTGAGACTGTTGTTTAAACATATATAATGAATTTCTTATATAGCTAATATTTTACAGCTGGACCTGGTATTGCAATCGGTAGAGTGTCGGCTCCGGTATGGGAGGCCCTGGGTTCGGTCCCGAGTTGTTCAAAATGATAGTGGTATAGCTCCCTTACTAACGCTCAAGCAAAAATAAGGGTAGTCGCATGACTGTTTGGCCCGGTGTCAAGATAATGTGACTGGGTGTGGTATCCTGCCAGGTGTTCACGTCATATTATACACAGTGAAGGCAGCACTATATCTGCTTCAAGTGGACATGGTCTCCAAAAAAACTGAAATACTGTAAGTCGGGCAATAAACTAAATAAACAAACATAAACAAACTAAAACTTTGTAAATTTTGTTTTTCTCTGTAGATCACCCGTATTGGCCTACCTACCAATGTCACCCACAGTGGGTCGAAGACTCCTGAAGAAGCTGCTGCATTGATAGAGAAGCTGTTGGCCTCTGGTGGGGCAGACGTCAAAGGTACCTTGCCTGCACAGCTGAAAACTACAGCTGGTAAGTCTGGAGAACACGTTTCTTATGAAGGAGTACCTGCGAGAGTAAATTCCTAATGAGGGTGTGCCTGTTAAAATAAATACTTTATGAGGGGAGCGAGTTGGGGCCTGTGAGAATAAAACTTTATGATGGTACGCCTGTAAGAATAAATACTTTATGACGGGGCACCTGAGAAAAAATATACTTTATAAGGGGACACCTGTAAGAATAAAAACTTTAAGAGGGGCACCTATGAGAATAAACACTTTATGAGGGGTGCCTGTGCATATAAATACTTTATGAGGGGACACCAGTGAGAATAAATACTTTATGAAGGGGCACCTGTGAGAATAAATACTTTATGAGGAGTGCCTGTGAGAATAAATACTTTGAGGGGGCACCTATGAGAATAAACACTTTATGAGGAAGCGCCTGTGAGAATAAATACTTTATGAGGGGTGCCTGTGAGAATAAATACTTTATGAAGGGGCACCTGTGAGAATAAATACATTATGAGGGGACACCAGTGAGAATAAATACTTTATGAAGGGGCACCTGTGAAAATAAATACTTTATGAAGGGGCACCTATGAGAATAAATACTTTATTAGGGGACACCTGTGAGAATAAATACTTTATGAAGGGGCACCTGTGAAAATAAATACTTTATGAAGGGGCACCTATGAGAATAAATACTTTATGAGGGGACACCTGTGAGAATGAATACTTTATGAAGGGGCACCTGTGAGAATAAATACTATATGAGAGGACACCTGTGAGAATAAATACTTTATGAAGGGGCACCTGTGAGAATAAATACTTTTTGAGGGGACACCAGTGAGAATAAATACTTTATGAAGGGGCACCTGTGAGAATAAATACTTTATGAGGGGACACCAGTGAGAATAAATACTTTATGAGGGGACACCAGTGAGAATAAATACTTTATGAAGGGGCACCTATTAGAATAAACACTTCATGAGGTAGCGCCTGTGAGAATAAATACTTTATGAAGGAGCACCTGTGAGAATAAATACTTTATGAGGGGACACCAGTGAGAATAAATACTTTATTAGGGGGCACCTATGAGAATAGATACTTTATGAGGGGACACCTATGAGAATAGATACTTTAAGAGGGGGCACCTATGAGAATAAATACTTTAAGAGGGGACACCTATGAGAATAAATATTATATGAGAGGACACCTGTGCGAATAAATACTTTATGAAGGGGCACCTATGAGAATAAATACTTTATGAAGGAGCACCTGTGAGAATAAATACTTTATGAGGGGACACCTGTGAGAATGAATACTTTATGAAGGGGCTCCTGTGAGAATAAATACTTTATGAGGGGACACCAGTGAGAATAAATAATTTAAGAGGGGGCACCTATGAGAATAAATACTTTTATAGGGGCCACCTATGAGAATAGATACTTTATGAGGGGACATCTGTGAGAATAAATACTTTAAAAGGGGTCACCTATGAGAATAAATACTTTATGAAGGGGCAACTCTAAAAAATAAATACTTTATAAAGGGGCACCTCTGAGAATAAATACTTTTATTAGGGGACACCTGTGAGAATAAATACTTTATGAAGGGGCACCTATGAGAATAAATACTTTATGAGGGGACACCAGTGAGAATAAATACTTTATGAAGTGGCACCTATGAGAATAAATACTTTATGAAGTGGCACCTATGAAAATAAATACTTTATGAGGTGACACCAGTGAGAATAAATACTTTATGAGGGGACACCAGTGAGAATAAATACTTTATGAAGGGGCACCTATTAGAATAAACACTTCATGAGGTAGCGCCTGTGAGAATAAATACTTTATGAAGGAGCACCTGTGAGAATAAATACTTTATGAGGGGACACCAGTGAGAATAAATACTTTATTAGGGGGCACCTATGAGAATAGATACTTTATGAGGGGACACCTATGAGAATAGATACTTTAAGAGGGGGCACCTATGAGAATAAATACTTTAAGAGGGGACACCTATGAGAATAAATATTATATGAGAGGACACCTGTGAGAATAAATACTTTATGAAGGGGCACCTATGAGAATAAATACTTTATGAAGGAGCACCTGTGAGAATAAATACTTTATGAGGGGACACCTGTGAGAATGAATACTTTATGAAGGGGCTCCTGTGAGAATAAATACTTTATGAGGGGACACCAGTGAGAATAAATAATTTAAGAGGGGGCACCTATGAGAATAAATACTTTTATAGGGGCCACCTATGAGAATAGATACTTTATGAGGGGACATCTGTGAGAATAAATACTTTAAAAGGGGTCACCTATGAGAATAAATACTTTATGAAGGGGCAACTCTAAAAAATAAATACTTTATAAAGGGGCACCTCTGAGAATAAATACTTTTATTAGGGGACACCTGTGAGAATAAATACTTTATGAAGGGGCACCTATGAGAATAAATACTTTATGAGGGGACACCAGTGAGAATAAATACTTTATGAAGTGGCACCTATGAGAATAAATACTTTATGAAGTGGCACCTATGAAAATAAATACTTTATGAGGTGACACCAGTGAGAATAAATACTTTATGAGGGGGCACCTATGAGAATAAATACTTTATGAAGGGGCACCTATGAGAATAAATACTTTATGAAGGGGCACCTGTGAGAATAAATACTTTATGAAGGGGCACCTGTGAGAATAAACACTTTTTGAGGGGACACCAGTGAGAATAAACACTTTTTGAGGGGTGCCTGTGAGAATAAATACTTTAAGAGGGGGCACCTGTGAGAATAAACACTTTATGAGGGGTGCCTGTGAGAATAAATTTCTTATGAGGGGGCGCCTGGGAGAATAAATACTTTAATCTCTAACACAACAATGGATATCAGGATGCATGCTTCTGATATAGTTGTGTCAGAAATTTGTTTTTAAAAAATTCTACTTTAAGCATCATGAAAAAAAATCTTCTTTAAGCACAGTTTCTAACTGATGGATATTGCAAAGCATTGGTTTGATCCCTAAACCTTATGAACTTAAGTAAAACTGTCTGCATTGTGCTAGGTAAAAATTACCCAGTACTGGTTCTTCCCGGGGATTGGACCATTAAGGAGTCCAGATAACTTGTTTCCCTGTAGAATATAAACACATATGTCAGTGAAGAATTCTTGTCCTTATGAAAATAAGTTGCTGGCAATTTGGTGAATTATGCAAGTTAAAATGATATATGCTGTAATTCCAATTGCTATATTATATTTACATAAGTACAAACATGTAGCAACTCAAATCATAAATAACATTGGTTAAGCAATAAAAGAATATACAAAATTTAAATACATTGCACTGTGCAGTTTTCATGTTTTATAGAAAACCTTTTGTAAAGCCTGTAGAAGCAATTCTTAAGACTAAACCTTATGGTCAAGCTTGGTTAGTTAAGTGGTTTCATGTTCCATTTAGATATGTCAGGCTTGATTATCCATAACTTACCATTCCACCACACTCAATGCTTCCTTTTTAACAGGCCTACGGCCAGGTGTGGCTGGTGTCCCAAGAAGCAAAACATCAGATGATATTCCCCAGTCTCAGGCTGAGCTCCAACCACCCCCATCAATGACTCGGTTCCACAGTGTGGAAAACTTGGCCAAAGCACAGCAGAAATCACCGCAGCAGCCCCCTCAGCCTCCCATGCCTGTCCCGCGCCAAAGCAGCATCGATAACTTCAACGATGTAGAAACTCGACCAAGACCAGCTCCTCGTAGAAATGTCCAGAGCTGTATTATTCCGAATGAGGAAGCCAGAGGAATTGTGCCTCCACCCGTCACAGCAAGACCATTTTCTACTGTCAGTCGTGGTGAGCTTCCCCCAGTCCCAAAAGAACAGCGACCACTGGAAACAAGTTCTAATTACTATGCTAGCATTATGGACCAAGGTGGGACATTGACACCACAGGCAAAAATTCTGTCAGGCGAAGATGATTATTTGTTACCAGGTGACAGTAATTCAACGAATAGCGAACAGTCGAGGCAAGAACAATCTGACACTTATGGTAAACTGTGGGTTGGAAACGCCATCCCACCAAGAGCTGCTGCGCCGGTTATCCCTCCAGCTGTGCCAAAACGAAAAGATCTAGAAACAAACAATGCAAATCTCATATTAGATCAACCACCATCACCAACTGCCGATATAGAAGGAAAATTTGACCCCTTTGACACAAGTGGACCAACTCAGCTGGTTCCTCTGCCAGCAGCAAGAACCACAGTCCCGCCCCGGACACAGTCACCTTTCAATCATCCTGTTAGTGCAATACCTCCACAGCTTCCTGCTGTACCTCCAAGGCCTAGAGATCCGGTGAACAGTGACATTTTTATCAACAAAGATGACGGTCTCAACCTATCCAGAGAATCCAGCCATCCTCCCTCCCCTCCATTATTTGAATGCCCAGCAGAACCCCCACCGCCACCACCGGGCGAAGACTCAAACATTACAGCCAATGAGCTGTATCTACCACCAGGGATTGCGCCCGGCCCTCCCACTGTAGCTCCACCCCCTGTGTTAGCTCCACCTCCTGTACCAGCCAGGCCACCAGTTTCATTTGACACTGATGCCTCGTCGCTGGGCGTCACATTTTTCGGCGTTATGCCTCCAGTACCTGCTAGACCTGCACCTCCTCCCCCAGTTCCAAAAAGACCAACTTAACCTCTTTGCTACATGGAGTGACAGATTTTCTTTCTCATTTTGAGAAATCTACATACCCTGCCACAACATTCTTTTTAGTTGCCTGCACCATGCATATGTATAGATGTTGGTATACTTCATTGGTATATACCGTTATGATACAACTTTACCCAATGGTGGTGCATTACAATGAATTTTCACTGGTAAATGCATCTTTGATACAGCTTCACCTAAATGTTGTATGGCCATAATATTTCATTGGTTTTTGTCTCTTTGATGACTTAATCTATTTTTAGTGCATGTGAAATTTTGTATTTGTAATGTTAAAGGTCCTGTTCACGTGTTCTTTCATGGGCTGTCAAAATTTAGGCTTAACTATTGCATTTTTTATATCAGTATGTGGTAAATTGCTCATGGTATGTAGCTGAAGTTTAGTCTATGGTACCAGAAAAAGTTAAACTTGCTGTGTAGGGTATAACATCACTGCATAGTTTGGAGGTTATTTCTACAAGAGTTGTGTCCCTTTATCTTGTGGTTTGTTGTTAAATATGATATGTGGTTACTACTGCACTGAAAGGGTGGTTTTTATTGCAGCAGCTGTAAGGCTAATTGCTGTGTGGGTTATGAGGTGATTGTACAGTCATGAAGTTATTACAGCAAGGCAGTGCGAAGTTATTACTGCATAATAGGTGGTCATAACTTCAGGGGGTTATGTGTGGGTGTGATGTTATGACTGCATGGTGATTACAGTTTATTTCTGAATAGGAGGGAATGTTATTATGATGCTAGTTGGAACTTTATGTCTGTGTTAATATCTTAGGTTGTTACTACAAAGATAACTGTGAGATTATACCTACTAGGGTTTTGACATTCTTACTACATAGGTTTTTATAACATGTAAGGTGGCTAATAGTTGGTAAGGCATGAAGTTATTGGTGCTTGAGGTTATTACTGTGTATGGTGTGAGGTTATTACTGTGTAAGGTGTGTGGTTATTAATATGTAAGATGTGAGGTTATTACTGCATATGTAGTGAAATTACTTTTTTAATTCATGTACATGGTTTGTGCTGACCTGTCTTGACCTTTAATTTACAAATGTTTTTCTCACCGAATATCCTTTTAAGGGAGTTCCACAATGAATAATGGCTATAAGTCGCTATCACACCATAATTTGTTACATGTAATGTGCACACCAAAATGAATAGTAACAATCCCCACAAATACTGGTAAACATCTGGCATCATGAAACTGACCACTCATTTTGGTATAATGACACAAAATACATTGAATCTTCTATAAAATTAAGACATATAAATTTGCACTTTATTTTACAGTCAGTAAAATTAGCTAGAAGAAAAGTAGTGAATTCAAATAAACTCTTTTATAGTCAGTAAAATTAGCTAGAAGAAAAGTAGTGAATTCAAATAAACTCTAACTTTTTGTAGCAATTTTGTCAGATAAAATACATGGGTTTGTAAAAAAAAAACATTATCAGGCTAATGTTAGCATGATATGTCCATTGGACTTTTAATTGTGTTAACAGTTAATAAATGTTAATTAATTATTGAATCAATAGTTTGTGCTTGTATAAGTTTGAAAATTTCAGTTAGTAATTATGTTTAAACATTTTCCTGAAATAATGTTACATTTTGCTGAAATAATATTCATTACATAGCAGTTGTTGATATTAGCCAATATCTAATACAATATACATTATACAATATGATTGTGTAAATATACTTTGTATAATCATAGTAATAACAAGATGTGCAATATCTTATTTATTTGAATGGTTTCTGTAGTATGGAATAAAGTTTTTAGTAAATAATTAGGTACATAAGTAACCATTGTTGTAAATTATGGAGCAACCATCACAGAGAGGTTAGAGTTTTTTTCTGACTTGTAACTCCTCAGTTCCAAAATAGATGTGCTTCATGTTTAAACAGATTTCAGCATTATTGACAAGTTGTTTTACATTCGTATAAAATATTGCTTATATTAGATTTTCAAATTATGTTTATTTCACAAATGTAATCAATTGGCTTAATGCATAAAACTAACTTATTATATTTAACAGGTCCAATCTTTCACTTGTTGGTGGTTAATATGATTGTTATCTCTCACAAATATAACAAAAAATGCTTTAATTTTGGAAATTACTTCTTTCTTATACATACTTACTACATACTTATTGCCAATTTAGGACAATTGGGGATACATACATGTCCCATGATTTCCCATGCTTTCCATTCAATACACTCATTGCATTTTTTGTCATATTACATACCCTTTGAATTTAAAGCATTTTGATTGGTCGAGCACTGGTCATGTCTGAGTCAATATAAAGTAATATTAACTTGAGAATGTTTTCAAGTGAGCACAGAGAACATAATACTAAAGGTTGTGTTCTGTTTTTATGTCCCCTATTGCTACAACAACATGGCATCTGGTAAAAGTAACTTACAGTTTGTCAGTGTGTCTGATGAAGTTTTGGTAACATTAAGAAACAATACAACATAGAAAAGAACAAAAAGTGTAACTTCGGTGGCAGTGAATGCTTTTCGTGGTTATCTGTCGAGAAAAAATCTGAGAACTAATTGAGGAAATGACTGATAGCAAAATGGATCGACATCTTAGAAAGTTTTATGCTGAAATGAGATTGTACAAAAATAACACAGAGGACGTGTAATTAAATAAGGCATGTGATATAACAAGTAAAGACTTATTTTTTGGTCAATATACATTTTTGTGAACCTGGCTAATGTGATATCGAGCGACAACTGCATATTATCATATTACCCAGGTCCTTAAAATTATATATTAATCTCAACACAAGTCTTTATTTGTATATTACGCTAGTGTAATACAGCTTTTTGATTAATGACATCATCAACATTATGCAGATCATCTCATACCACTATTTCACCTAGTATTGTTAAAATTTCCTAATAACGTATATTGGCAATTAAAAATCGTGTGATATAAAGAGTCTGACACTCATAATTTAATACAAACATTTATAAAACATGTACAGGAAAAATGGTAGTAAGCTCCAGGCTCAATATCACTTTTCTTGAACTCGTTTAATAAATGTTTGTATTAAATGACAGCTCGTATCATATCCTCTATATATTGGGAGCAGATAACAGGCAACTTTCTGCTTATAGTTTTTATGTTTATCTGTAGAAGCTATAATATTACTTTCTAATACTTAAAGTTGGTATCCGACAGTTTGCCCATATTAAATACACATATTAATATTTAACCACTGCTTTGGTGAATTCGCTCATACTTTTTGCATAAACCCATACTTTAGTCATGATAAAAATGATTTTGCTTAACTATTCATTGCAAAAAAGTCTCAGCAGCGTGGCTCTGATAGGAAACACCTGTTTGCAATGATGAGGGGGTGGTGGGAGGGTGTTATCCTTGACTGTTCAAACAGATCTTTGGCATCAATGAACAACATTTTGCAAGACCTTTTCAGCTACCAGTGACTTATTTTGTTGATTGAAAAAAAGAACTTTTGGACCAAACTGTTGGATACAACCTTTAAGGCTTTTATTTGATATTCATTCCATGTTTTGTGATACACAATACTCATGTGATAGTTGTTAGGGATATGTTTGTGTAAGAAGTAATAGAATTAGCATACTTATGTTGTTTTAAACAATTTTCCTCCATTGTTCTTTTGTGTGTGTTGTTTTTAGCTCACCTGAGCACAATGTGCTCAAGGTGAGCTCTTCTGATACCCCATTATCCGTCTTGCGACATCAACAATTTTGCTTTTGAACACTCTAGAGGCTACAGTTTTTATCCAATTTTCATTGAACTTGGACAGAATGTTTGCATGAAATCTTGGATGAGTTCATTATACACACTTAAGATCCAATCTTCACCAAAGTAAATAATTCTTAATTACTTGACGCCAGATATGAGCCTACTAAAAGCCTGTGTCCTCAGGTGAGCAATTAAGGGCCATCCTGGCCCTCTTGTTGTTTTTTTGTAATTTCATTCACAGATATTATAGGGTGTATTACATATTTATAATGATGTCTGAATTTCAGCATCTTACTGATGATGTATTCCAATTGATTAGTAAGAGATAAAGTTGAATATAAAAAATTCTTGGAATACAGCAGCAAAAAGGTTATTGCTTAGTACTTATAAGAACCATTTTTTTCACTTATTAGAAATAAAAAGCAATTATTTCAATGGTTTTCTTGATTTTTTTTATTATAATTCTCCTAGATGAATGTTCACAAAAGGTTCTGGCTAGAAATGGTCTTCATTATGAATGTTAAAGGCCTTACCCAAGTCTTTTAGGCCCGTATTCACCAACCATTCTTAAGTCTAAGTCACAATTTTTATACTAACAAAAATAAGCTTATTTATGAAGTTTTAATGGGATTTTAAGTTGGAAGTAGCAAAGTTAAAGTGGCATGCAATTACAGACATGTAGCTTAATACATAATGAAGTTAGTGATGATTGAAATCCATAACTTAAGCAATTCTTACTAAAGATAACAGACATGTAGATAAATATATAATGATGATATTGTGAATTGAAATCCATGACTTGAGCCATTCTTACTAACGATAACAGACATCTAGCTAAATACATAATGTGGTATTGTGATTGAAATCCATAACTTAAGCAATTCTTACTTATGAATAGTTGGTGAAGACTTGCCTTAGACATTACTGACAAACATTAATTTGGTTTTCTTTTAGTAAACACATATGAAGTCTTGAGGTTGAGGTGTTCCTTATACTAGAGGGGTGTAATTGTACTATAATATTGCCTCCCTTAGATCTATCCTAAGTCATCATTAACAAATTTATTTATTTCTTGCCATCTTTAGATTTGTCCTAAGTCATCATGCACTATCTTGGTCAGTAGCGTTGTCATTTTTATACTAAAGAGGTTTTATATGTTGTAACCGACAGTTTGTCTATATCTAAAATATGTAACAATGTAGAAAAATATCATACTTTAGTCTAAGCTTTGACAATTTGCAACAGTATCTCAATTTTGGGGCTGTAAAACATGCTAATCAACACTTAAAATGTTCAATCTTTTCAAATATATAAATAAGAATGATTGGGATTTCTGCTACAAACTAGGACATGGACGTCACAGCACATGACGTGTATGTAGCTAAAACATAAGTGGTCACTGTGATTGTCTTAGATTAACAATAGGCAACGGTGTAGCGTGGCTCATATTATAGGTGTTAGTTTTGAAAAGTTCAAGTTCAAGCTGTTGTTAATGTGAACTATTATCCAGAGTCACACGACGGATGCGAAAAAACAGCAGAATGGCTTGCCAGTTATTTAAACACTTTTATTCTGAATATAACAGGAATTTACGTAATACAGTGGAGTTCCATCTGCTTATATTCTTCCAACAACTTATATTCATAAAATTATTGTGAAACATCTGGACAGTTAGTGCTTTAGCCAAGATTATTCACCTTAGGAAATATCATTTGGACATCCAAAATATTACAAATTACGGAACATTATTTGAACTACATTATATTGATGTACTAGTAGAATATTTCAGATCTACATTAAATGACTATCATTTTGATATCTGTCACTTATTTCACATATGCCAGATTACTGAAGTACAATGTTATAATGCAAAACAAAGAAAGATACAACAATACTTATGATGCATTACATAATTAAAAGAGTGCATCATATTCTCAGATAGGAAATACATGTTTGTAATGATGATTGTGGCATTATGGTACACTTTTCACACAAGTGTAGGACATCAATAAACAGCATTTTGCGATATCTGTTCTGGTATACAATAGTTTATTCAGATGTTTAATAAGATAATTTTGATCCAAACTGTCGGATACCACCTTTGAAATAAACATTCATAGTGGTATCATCATGCCCTTAAATTTAAAAAAAAGGGGTAGGAATCATTTAATCATCTGGTGTTGTGCAATATAGTGAAATGTTGATACATAAATTGTGTTTTTTATTTATGATAGAAGATGAATTTCTAATCTTTAACATTCTATGCACAAATTTACCAGACAGATAGTGTAGATCTCTATCAGACATTTTCACTGTTAGGATTTTCACTGTTTTGCTGCCAAGTCTTTGGCAATATGTGAAGTTATCTTGTATGTAGATGTTGTCAAATTTGGTAAAAATTAATGTTTTTATTCCACCACATTTAATATCGCCAGGCAGGACAGATACATGCACGTAACATTGCTGTTGGGATTCACAAGCCATTGTGCAGTGCAATAATGCAGTAACTATATTACATGTATATTGATTAGCTTTTTGTGTGGAATTTTCAAACATTTTCTCCCTATCTTTCAATTTTACTTTAAAACACAGCTTTAAATTGATTTTAACATATTCAGGATGTTGTGGAGTTTTTTTTTATCTCCATTTTTGATGTAAAAGTGTGGAGCTTTTGTCATGACCTTCTTATCAGCACTGGTTAATCCTTTTGCTAAGGTCTTGAGGTGCTAGAAAACCATCAAAGATGTTCTCAAATTTTCAATGCTTGTTCGCTATCAAATGGCAACCCACTTGACTGGACATGGAAGCACATTGGTAGAGCGACGGCTTCAAGTACGGGAGGTCCTGGGTTCGATCCCGGGCCACGACATACCAAAGTCATTAAAAATGGTAGTGGTATTTGTGGGAGGGTAATGTGACTGGGTGTGGTATCATGCCAGGTGTTCACAGCATGATATATACAGTGAAGGCAGCACTATATCTGCTTCAAGTGCACACTGTCTCCAGATAACTTAAATATTGTTGGTTGGACGATAAACCCTATAAACAAACATAAACAAATACGAACCCACTTGTAAAGGGCAGGCAAACTTATCGTTATTGTCAGAGTGATGTCATTTTTTCAGCTTAGAATTTTAAAAAGTGTCCAGCTTTGGGAAGAGTGGAGCATGCTGTCTACAAACAACACTTGTTTTATTACAGCATGATGGTTAAGTTGGATGTATCTAAAGGAAAATAATATTCAGTTTGATTTTGATTTTTGTTATGATAAAGGTTTGAGAGTTTTAATAAGGTGACACAGGAAGATTTAACATGGTTAATATCACTTATTTTTAAGAAGGATGATTTATGTAATTGAGCAGACAAAAATTGTCTTCTGAGTTGTTTACTTTTGTGAAACTTTTTTTCAGTGTTAAAAATATGCAATAATTGTTAATATTTCTGTAGAAAATCTGTTAATTAATATCATCTTGGTATTTATTTCCTTTCAAATGCCCCAAAATGTACAAGTGTATGTACTTAGGTGTTTCAAATAAATACTCGACACCAAATATGTTAAATGTTGTAAAATGATTTATGACATGTTACTCTGTGGAACATTTGAAGTAATATTTATCATATAGATATACGTATTTAGTGACATATCTGTGTTGTTAAAGCTAAACTATTGTTATTGTTTGTTGTTTTTGAAGCTGTTGTTTAACCACATTCCTTAGATCAGCTACTGCAGTATGGATAGTGTAAGTGTTGTTTTCGATGTTATTTTATCAGACGTAGAAGCCCCCGCCCTCACACACATTTATGTGATGGTGTAAGGTTTTAATTTTACAGCAGATGTGAAATCTTGTAAGCTTTTACCAGGTCTAGAAAGATACCAAAAAATACTGTATTTAAATTTTTGGTTTATTTATTTAAGGTCCAGCTTTCGTACTATTTTCTTCTAAGATATAATGACAATTGATGCCTTCACCTCTGAATATTTTGTATCATTTTTATATTAAAAAAACATTAATCCAATGCTTATTTTAGCTTGATAAATCTCAGAGTGGTTCATATCATTTTTTATAAAGTCTTTTGTTCAAAAGCTATGTTAGCAACACTAAACATCTTAAAACATCTTAACACCTAGGAAGGTGTTGTTTTTTCAGAGTGTTGGAGAACTTAATTATGGGATGGTCTTCCAGCTAACCTGCATTGTGTTAGTGGTTCTACCCAGACCTAAGTCTTCCTCCAGCAACAATAAATAAGCTGGGCAAATCATATGGCCATAATTGTGTCTGTGGGATGTAACAAACAATTAACAAACAAAACCAAATCAGGGCAATGTTTGATAGAGATACCAGCTTTAAGTACATCTAAAATTGTTTAAATAACAATCCTGATAAACAAAGAAAACAGAGATTACTTTAAAATAACAATCCTGATAAACAAATAAAACAGAGATTACTTTAAAATAACAATCCTGATAAACAAAGAAAACAGAGATTACTTAAACATTAATGAAATCCATTAAATCTGTATAATTTTAAAGTGTGTTGTACCTAATTTTGTTTTTTTGCAACATTTAATTTCTGATAAAGTCCTGATTAATGTTGTCTCTGTTGATCCTTGGATATTTGGAATATTCTGTTCATTAACTTCAAAGTTAAGTACATGAATATATCAAATTACAGTGGAAGATTAGTTACTTTTCACCTAATAGAGAGAGTTATGTCCCTTTCTTTGGATATTTTAAATCCGAAGGTGGAGGCATTTGCTCCCTATGAAAACAGTTTAAGCTTCAAAGTTATACTTGTATTGAAATTTGAACCTATCATATAAAACATTCAAAACACATGGCAGAATTTCAGAAGCACGATTTAAGTTAATAAACCTGAAAATGTCCTTGTTTGATTTTTATTACAGAATGAAGACCTAAACTCAAAATCATTAATTTAAACTTAGCCTATTGGAATAAAAGCATGCTCTATTTTTGTCGTTTTTGAGATTACCTTAAGGATAAGGCCTATTTGCAACTCACATTTATCATTTTACCTTGTTCTGTATGTTTACAATAATGATACAATGTTCGGTTTGGTTTGTATGTTTTGTATATCATTAACAACTATTGCTTTTAATTGCTAAACCATTTTCTTTGACCTTTAAGCACAAATTGGTGTATAATTATGAACTAAATTAATAAGCCTTTTTGGCTAGATGTATTAAAATGTAGCAATGTGAATGTATTTGTTCTGTTTAACACCCACTTGACAATATTTGCTTGGCAATTCTTTGAAGTTTTACTGTTATTTTCACCATTCTCTAGGTTTTACCTTTATTTCACCCATTTCTGAAGGCTTTACCATCAATCCCCTTATTGCTGCAAGTTTTACCTTTCCCCCCCCCCCCCACCATGTTTCTGGAGGTTTTACCATTATTCCCCTCATTTCTGGAGGTTTTACCATTATTCCCAACATTTCTGAAGGTTTAACCATTATTTCACTCATTTCTGAAGGCTTTAACATCAATCCCCTTATTGCTGGAAGTTTTACCTTTCCCCCTACATTTCTGAAGGTTTTACCAGTATAACCCACATTTCTGGAGGTTTTATCATTATTTCACCCTTTTCTGAAGGTTTTACCATCTATCTCTTCATTGCTGGACCATTTTCCCCACATATATTTCTGGAGGTTTTACCATTATTCCTCACTTTTCTGGAGGTTTTACTATTATTTCCCACATTGCTGGATATTTTACCATTATTCCCCACATTTCTGAAGGTTCTACAATTAATACCCACGTTTTGGGCGGTTTAAGCATTATTACCCACATTTCTGAAGGTTGTACCATTATTCCCATCATTTCTGGAGGTTTTGCCATTATTTCAACCTTTTCCGGAGGTTTTACATCAACCCCCTTATTGCTGGAAGTTTTACCATCAATCCCTTTAATGCTGGAATTTTTACCATTTCCCCAACATATCTGGAGGTTTAACCATTATTTCCCACATTGCTGGAGATTGTACCATTATTCCTCACATCTCTGGAGGTTTAACCATTATTCCTCACATTTCCGGAGGTTTTACCATTATTCCCCACATTTCTGAAGGTTCTACAATTATTACCCACATTTTGGGAGGTTTTACCATAATTATCCACATTTCTGAAGGTTGTACCATTATTCCCATCATTTATGGAGGTTTTGCCATTATTTCACCCTTTTCCGGAGGTTTTACATCAACCCCCTTATTGCTGGAAGTTTTATCATTTTCCCCACATATCTGGACGTTTTACCATTATTTCCCACATTTCTGGAGGTTTTACCATTATTAGTCCCCTACCGGTGTTTACACCTCAAATTAATTATAAATGGCAATAAACAGGAGCGTGAGATAATTAAAGAGCTTTTTTTAGGGACCGGTAGGGGACTACTGTATTGCCCGCAATGCTTTGCCATTATTACCCACGTTTTTAGGAGACATCCCAATACTTAAAAGCAACCTGGACTAGTTTTCATTATTTCATCTTTGCAGCTCAATAAGGCTGGATTGGTTCACTGCTGATTGCTTGTTCTCTTTAAAAAAAGTTCTGCGTAAATATAACATCATCAAACTTTATTTGCAAGAATCTACAACTGGAAATCGGAGGCAGTTTATTAATATGGCAGATATTGAAGATAGGACCAGAAATAATCATAACCTGTTGTATCGATCACTTGCTTCCAAGATTTTAATGCATATACTGCATTGTGACATGCAGAGCAGCGATTATTGTTGTATGTTTATTAGCTCACCTGAGCACAACGTGCTCAAGGGGAGCTTTTGTGATACCGCTGCTTCCGGCGTCATCATTTAACTTGTGTGAACAAGTTAGAGGCCACAGGTTTTATCCAATCTTCATCAAACTTGGTCTTAAATGTTTGTCTGCATGAAATCTTGGATGAGTTCGTAACTGGGTCACGTGGGGGTCAAAAAGTAGGTCACTAAGTCAAATCTTAGAAAAAGCTTGTGAACACACTAGAGGCCACATTTATAGGCCAATTTTCATCACACTTGATCAGAATGTTTGTCTGCATAAAATCTTGGATGAGTTCGATATTGGGTCACGTGAGGTCGAAAAGTAGGTCACTAGGTCAAATTTTAGAAAACGCTGGTGGACACACTAGAGGTCCCATTTATGGCCCTATCATCACCAAACTTGATCAGAATGTTTGCCTGCATGAAATCTTGGATGAGTTCATAACTGGGTCACGTGGAGTCATAAGTAGGTTGCTAGCTCAAGAAAATCTGAGAAAAAGCTTGTGAACACACTAGAGACCACACTTATAACCTAATCATCACCAAACTTGATTAGATTGTTTGTCTGCATGAAATCTTGGATGAGTATATTATTGGGTCACGTGGGTCAAAAAGTAGGTCACAAGGTCACATTTTAGAAAAAGCTTGTGAAAACACTTAGAGGCCATACTGATGGCCCAATTTTGACCAAACTTGGCCAAATGTTTGCCAGTATGAAACATATGTTTTGAAGTGGGTCATGTGGATTCAGTAGGTTACTTGGTAAAATTCTAGAAAATGTTACCAATCCCAATAGCAACACTAATGGTCCAATCTTCACCAAAGATTTCTAAAGTAAATAACTCTTAATTACTTGATGCCAGATTTGAGCCTACTAAAAGCCTGTGTCATCAAGTGAGCGATTAAGGGACGTCATGGTCCTTTTTTTAAAAAATATTTCTCACCCTCAGGTGTATCATTGTACTTTTCTGTTTAACGATTATCTGGGCACATAACACACATTTACATTGTGCAGTTTTATTACGTACTAGGTGACATTTTTAAGCTCCCTGAAGATTATGGTCATCATAGTTTTTGTCCAGAGCATATGACTAAAACTAACAGTGGAGGTGCCCAAGGTGTGGTTGGTAGAATCACAGACTAGTAACTTCACTGGCGTGGGTTCGAGTCCCGTTTGATGCGAAGGTGGGAAGGTCTTCCAGCTGACCTGCGGTGCACTAACTTACTACTTGGATTTATTTTTCCTCGCCCTTACTATTGTTATTGGGCGAGCATTAATTTACAGATGGTTAAAATATAAAGATCACAGCGGTTTTATATTAATGGCGTGAGGGTTAACGTATGCTGACAAATTTAAAATTGTACAATATAAAATATCATTAAGTTTAAGTGCACCGGTAATTCTACCCAGACATTTGGTTGGGGTCCTCCTCCACCAAAATAGGTGGATGTCGTTATAATGATAATAATAAGCAGCTGCGATGTATGTAAAAAACACACACAAAAAACAAACTAAATCTTAATGCTTTTAAACTTAGGTTTGGTAGATCTTGATAAGTAGAAGTGTAGTGCCTGAGAACAATCACTGTTGTTGGTTTAAACATATTTTATTTGGAAAAACAAACATTTACAAAACATGTTATACAATATATGGGGATAAGAACGAAAGAATAATATTCTTATCGTGTTCTTTTCCCTGTAAGAAATTATCATACAATGATATGGCTATTAGCTAACAATACTTTTCCGTACAATTATCAGTTTTAAGTTAAAAAGAAAATATACGGTGGCTTATTATGGGAAATAGGTTTCATGGGGCGTGGGTATAAGTTAACCTCAGTATATCCACTCAATCCAAGCTAAAACGGTTAGTAGATTTGATGAAGCTATGAACTGCATCAACGATATTTGTATTCGCAGCCAGTGACAAGGTATCATCACCATATATCAGAATGTCAAGGGAGACACTTGGTAGAAAAGAAAGTTTGGTGAATAATATATGCCTCTCGTGAGAATACAGTGGACAATTTAGAAAGTAATGTTCTATATTTTCAAGTGACCCACACTTACAGTTCGGAGACATAACCAAATTTTTAGAAAACAAAAAAGAGTTTAATGGTATACATTTAGTACGAAACCGTGCATGCTGGATTTGTAATTGTCTTCCACCATGATAATAGTGCCTGGGAATCGTTGGTCTGTCAGAATTAATAAGTCGTTTGAATCCACTAAGAGAGCTGCAATTTCTTGTTTCACTAGATAGGCTATTCCACTCTCTCTTATTACCGAGGGAAGAAAAGAATTTGTAAACGAATTTGATTTAGTAGGTATATTTCTGAAATGATTTGCATTTCGTAAGTTATAGTTAGAGATAAAACCTACATTTTCAGGAATAAGTTCCTGCAGATATGGAGGTGAAAGGCCATGGACCATTTTGTAAAATAGTATAAGTTTATGTTTTTTTACCGAGTGTGCAGCGATTCCCACCCTGTTTCTCTATCTAAATTAATCAAAGATACAAGTTTTGTAGCACCTGTAACAATTATGGCTGCCTCATTCTGTATTTTGTCCAATTCAAGCTTTTCATAGTTAGTACAATTACCAAAGATGATATCACCATATTCAACAATTGGCCTGATAAAAGAGATATATATGATTTCTAGTGATGATCTATCTAATGTATATTTAAGTTTTTTCATAACATTTATCCGTTTCCATGCTTTTGTTCTTAAATATTCGATATGATTATGCCACGTGAGATTATTTGTAAAATGCATACCTAAATGTTTATGTGTTTCAACCTCAAGAATAATCTCGTTAGTCATTAAGACTGGAGGATGACTTGGGGCTAATCTTTTACGTGAGAAAAGTAATGATTCTGATTTTTTTGGATTAAATTGTACTAACCACTTATCTGCCCACTTACTTATTTTGTCTAAATCACTATTGAGCTTATGTGCTGCACTTAGTGCCACTTAAGGATTATTTTTATTGGGATGATAGTCTAGCTGGCAAAAACAGAAAATCGCACCAGCTCTGTGAGACCTTTTTCAGAAAAAAGAACTGAGTAGCTTTGCAACAATAAGATGCAGCTTGCAATTGTAAAACAATAGCTGGCATTTATATGAATTCGCAGCTGTTTGGCGAAGTTTTGTTTAACAAAAGAATCTGTGATTCTACCAACCACGCCTTGGGCAGAACAACTTTTTTTTATAAATGGAAGGCAAAGTTCTAATGTGAACACCATTTCATAAATGACAATTTAAATTTAAAATGTTATGATGTCATAGATTTATTTCTTTATTTACCAGTAGATCTCGAAGAACTAATGGTTAACTTTCATGATAGAAAACAGAAACAAAACAGCCTTAAAGGGCATTTTTCTCTTGAACCAATATAAAGAAAATATGAAAGATTTTTAAAGAAAGTTATTTGTGCAAATTATAGACTAGACTTATCTTTTCCTCGTTTTTTTACAGAGTTTACTCTTTATCTCATTTGTAATAATAAAAAAAAAACTTTCATTTTCATACTTCCATACTATTTCACATAGCAGGGAACCATTTGTTTCCTTACAAATGACCTACTTTCATTTTCGAGTTTTGACAGCCAGCACGTGGCTTTGTTTACTTATATTTGCCACCAGGCGGCGCACTATGATCAGCTGACAACAAAATGGCGGAAGTTCAGGTAGGATTCACGTACGCTGTCAATATATCTTTGATTTTTTTTCTTGTACAATTACTTGGAATACACATTCTCGTTAATTTATTCCTTTATGCTGACGGATATTTGTTCCGACTTTACACTGTGTAGAAATTCGACCTGGAAGTACAGTTTGGAAGTGTAAATACGCCCACTAAGAGAAGTGAAGTACTTTCGGAGGGTGGGGAGGGCTGTGTTATGAATCACTGCTCAAAACCGTAATATCGCTGATTTTGAAATACATGTTAATTTCTTACTTTCATATGTTGCCATGGCATTAGGTTTAGGTGTTTGTGTGTTAAATGCACGCAGTTACTGTAGTGGGTAGCTAGATAATATTATTTTGGACATTTGATAACCTCGGACTATCATTTTGACAGGTCTGCATTCATTTATGTGACACATTGCGTAAGTTAGTGTGTACTGTGCTTAATTGATTAGGTTACAAATTCCCCCATGTACACCCTTGTGTTGACTAAATGAGAAGAATTAAAATATCAGTGATAACTTTTTTTTTCTTTAGATTTACAAGTGTTTGGAGAATTTTGCAATTAACTTGGTCTTATCTAAATTTGACATTTTAAGCACAGTTTCTTCTAAAACAAACACCTTAACTTTTGTAATAAGCTACTTTAGTAGCAAACTCTCACTTTTAACAGTTAAACAGAAAGATCTTTGAGCTAGTGAAATATTGAGTTTGTGTTTTAAAATCACACTACCGCTAAATTTAGGAGAAGATTGAATTTTAGTTACATGACAATATTTAAATGTAAACATAATCACATCATGTCAGTAACTTGTCAGTAGTTAGAAATTGGGATCTAGATATAGATTTATATGTTGTTACATTCATTTAAAGTTTCCAAATTATGTATAGTGCTTCTATATCAACTGTTTATGATACAGATAAACTGCTAACGTAGACATCATCAGCCAGGTGACTATCCATCAACAGGTGTTTTGCACTCTTTAATACTTGCTACATCTTCCTGATGGAGGAGAAGGTAAGGTGATCAGCCTGTACCCTGTCTATATTGGCTGCCAGCTTGGTTTGCTATGATGTAGCAAGAGCCAACTGGTTGCCCTCTTGGCAGCTTTCAAAGCCAGAGCATGGCCTGCAGTTTTTCTAGACTTCTCTTTATTGTTCTTGCCCCATATCACTGAAATGGAAAACTCTGACAACTAACTTCCACTGGGAAGATTCATGTCTTCCATCCCCTCTCTTTGCATGTGTGCACAAGGTCTTGATATTTTGACCTTTTCAGATCATGTGATTCCTCAATTCTTTTGACCCTTGGACCAGATACCTATGTTCAGATGGAGAGAAGTAAGGAATATTTCTTCAGGCAATTGTAACCACCCCTTCAGGTCCGCCTTCATCTCCAAACAACGAAACTTATTTAGGATGCTTGATGGACCATTTGTTAGACTTTTGTGGTTCTCTTTTTCTCACACAAAGTTAGTAAAGTAAGAGTTTGTTTGGGGAGGTATTAATTTCTTACTCTCTTTATCTAAAAAGTAGCCCAACCCTCCAAAGATTTTGTCATGGGGCCAGCGGTCACATCCCTGTGACAAAAAGGTTGGTCATCCTGAATGTTGCTCGATGATTTGATTGACTCACATAGTTGGTAAATTGGGTCTTCTGCAAGCACCGCTGGTGCAATTTTGCTGATGAAGGCAACAACTTCTAAATAGAACATAGATGAAATGTAAGTTGAAATGGTTTGTATGTTCATAACTCTTGCCATGTAAATTTTCTTTCTGATACATTCCACTTTGTCTACTTCTCTTGCCGGCCCATTTGGACTGTTTTTTGCTGACCTTGCTTCCTCCTCATGTCTCCTAATTTCTTGTTGCACCAAACCTCTTGGGTCTTGGTTGGTTGTTTATGTCCAACTTTAGTGAATCATGGAACCTAATTCTGGGTGACCAGACCTGGTAGTGCAATCGGTTGAGCATCCGCTCCAGGTACGGGAGGCCCTAGTTCAATCCTGGGCCATGACATACCAAAATTGTTAAAAATGGTAGTGGTATAGCCTCCCTTGCTAACGCTCAAGCAAATATAAGGGTAGTTCTAAGACTGGTTGGCCCAGTGTCAGGATAATGTGACTGAATGTAGTATCATGCCATGTGTTCATGGCATGCTATACACAGTGAAGGCAGCACTATATCTGCTTCAAGTGGACACCATCTCCAGATAACTGAAATACTGTTGGTGGAACAAAAAACCCAATAAACAATAATTCTACATGACCTACGCTTGTTACCCCTACAGTGTGTTCCGGCCTTAGTTTACTCAGCACCCTTCACTGCCTGATCTTATTGTCACTTGAATCATGTTGTATGAACGAAAGTCTTTCCTTTGCAACCTTGAACTCTTCAATTATTGAGCTGATTGGCATATGCAGTTTTGTTGAATAGCCATAAAGCCCAATATTTTTAGGGTGTCAGGCCTAGTCGTCTTCTTAGATGCTTGCTGATAGACTGCTCAATCCTGTCCACTGTGCTGATTGGTATTTCACTCTCCATCAATGGCGAGACAAGTCCAAGTAGCTTTGCTGGTATATCCAGGACATCTTCAATGAAATTTAATTTTTTAATACTTATTTCACTGTTTTGTACTTAAAATTGTTAAGCATACTATGATAAGAATAAATAAATATCTCATCATCTGTGTCAATTGTAATAAAGATGACTAGCTTACAAATTACTGTAACCAAGGGGTGCTTGTAGTCAAGTGGTAGCTGCCAAGTTGGGAAGAGGGACTTGAGATGGGAATGTCTTCTGGCTGATCTGTGGTGTGCCACTGGTTCTACCAAGGTGCTTGTCTGGGGTCTTCCTCCACCAAAATAGCAGGATGTTGCTGTGATGTTCATAACTCTGTCATTGCAATGTATTGCATTAACAAATACAAAACAAAACAAATATATCAGAGGCTTAGATGAGAGGAGTACAACTCCTTTGTTCGGGGGCACCTGTGGCCAAGCGGTAAGTCGCCGACTTGTAATTCCTTAGCCCTGTGCCGCTCAGGTTCAAGTCCAGGTTGGGGCGAGAACTTAAATGTGAGGTTTTTTAGACAACCTATGGTGCACAGGTAGTTCTACCCAAACATAATTCTGTGATCTTCCATCACCAATAACTAGCTTGACATCACCAATATGCCCATAATTGTATCGGTGCAATGAAATAAAAAAAACTCAACTCCTTTGTTTCTCTTTCAAACCTGTTATACCTTGTACTCATTAGATTTGTCTTTATCTGGCAATTCCAATGTATGTTCTACACTAAAGGACAAAATCTTTATTTTTTGTCCTCCAAGCCTTTTATACTTGATACTTATTTTAATTATCCTAAGGAGTACAAGCAGTAGTGGGTTTACTTGAGAATTAAGGGACAACATGAAATCAGATTTACACCTTTTACCAGGAGCTCTGATTTGTACTTGTAACAGAAAGTAAAGTGTACAACCAGTCCTGGGATTTAAAGGCGGTGTCTGATAGCTGCAACCAAAATATTTTCATTAAACATCATAATAAACCATTGTTACCTGAACGGATCTGGCAAAATTATGTTTATTGATGTCCTACACCTGTCTGAAAAGTTTCAAACATGCATTTCCTATCTGAGCCACGCTCGAATTAAGCTATTTTTGAACTAAGAAAACCATGTCACCACTTATGTTTTAGCTCATCCAAGTCATCTGCTGTGACTATTTTTAGCAGCAATTCCAATAGTTCTTATTAATAGAATTGAAAAGAATGAACATTTTAAGTGTTTGATTAACAAGTTTTACTGCCTTAAAAGTGAGATATTGTTAAAAATCATCAAAGCTTCAGTTCAAGTATGATTTTTCTACTGTAATTATGTACACAAACCCCAAACAGAGGTCAGATATTGTTACATATAACAGATATAGGCAAACTGTTGGATACTACCTTTAATCCATGACCATTCACTATCAGTTGTTTGTTATGCTGAGCTAACCAGGACAACCTTTTCTCCCCATAATAAGGTACATTGGTGAAATGGAAATTGTCTCCCTTGTTAAGTTAATTTCAAAGGTATTCCAAACAGTAGGTACATCCTTTTAGTTGGAATTTTTAGACTTTATCGCCTGTTCTTGTGTAGATACTGCAATTACAAACAGTGAAATTCCTTACTTTTGTATAAATATAAGCTTAAAATCGATTTAAATACTTATAGAGATTTGTTATTTAAAAAAGAAACTGGAAGTGTTTGTTGATGGTGGTTAACGAAGGTATCACAAGAAAAGCATAAGATTCAACATACTTTCCAAAAAGCACAAGCATAAAAACCGAGTAAAACAATTGAAAGAACCTACTTGCATTTAGGGATTATTCAGGGGAAATATTCATTAATGTTGGCTTATTATATTTTGAATGGGAGAATCTTCTTCAAAAGTAGAATTCTCTACTCCAAACCATGTTTGCTAAAAACCAAGCAGTCTGAACAGTTCCAGATAAGACTAACAAAAGCAAAACCCAACAGATTTGATCACACAAAACATATTCTGGGAACTTGGTTGCCCTTTTTAAATTGAGGCAAGTTATGTGAACATCATGAAAATAGTATGAAAAGAATTTTACAAATACTTTGAAATGAATGAGTCATCAGCATATGCATTTTAAATACTGATGTTGTTTTCTGGCATTACTAGAAAATAGAGATTAAGATGGATGATAAAGGTACTTGTTTTCTTTGAGCAACATGCGAGTCCTGCATTGTGATTGGATAAGATTACAAGATGTGGTATCATAATGACATGTAGAAATATTAGCAATGAAAGGCATTACTATGAGGTATAGCAAGTATAATGCATAATGGACAACATCCAGAATTAGAACAATAACACACATTTGCAGGGATGGATCCGGGTGTGAGTGTGTGTTTGTGTGGGGAGGTGCATTAAACTAAAGTTTGTCTCTTGACTGCATAGGTCGAAGTTAGGTTCCCTTACTGTGTTCATATATCTAGTATTTACTGCGATAAAGTTGACTGGATCTTGATTCATACCACGCACCAAAATCCTCTGGATCCCCCACTGCCCCACTGATATGCTTTGTGGGACAGGTGTATGCAAATTTTCAATAACACTATTTAATTTTATGGATATTTTAAATATTATTTGTCTGAAAGACTAATCTAGAAACTTTTTCTGCTTAGTATGCTTGTTTTAAAAAAATAATAAGCTCTAGATAGACATACAATTTATTTCAAAGTTGCCAGAAAAGTTCTATATGGAATTTTAATTGATCCTGCCAAATGTAAAGTATATTTTGACCACATGGTTTTGATTTTTTTAGACTTAAACCAGTAAACAAGTTTTTTGTCAAATTTAGCACACATTATTCAATAAATATTCAGTAAAAAATGAAAATAATAAAGACACTTGCTCTTCCTAAAGCTAGTAAGTGTGACACAAAAATAATTGCTAATGTTAAAATGTAGGCAGAAAAAAAAGTTGACGATACATGCAAACAAGCAGATGCGAACCCTTAATTCGCCAGTTTTGAAAGCAGTTTTGGCCCATTTTGATACTGCTTCAATTGTATGGGCTTCATTACATTTGCTCTACCTTGAACAATGGTTTATTGAATTCTTATCCTCTCTATGATCTGTCTGTTAAGTTTATTTCAGTACCCATTTGCATGTTGCAACGGTATAGTTATTATGTATCTGGTGTCTTGACATGTGTTTCAAAGAATTTTTAGAAATAAATTTTACTTACATTAATTTGTGATATCACTGAGGACCTGTTAGTAAGACACAAATAATTTAACAAAACGAAATGACCAATGACTCATTAACTTTTATTATATTTAACTGTTCTGTTTCTGGTATTTCATGCCACTCCATTGCACAAATGTAAACAGATATTAACTGATTTATTTACGACTTGCCAAGTATCCCTACTCCTTGCCCTGAGGCTAGTATATTATCAATGAGATAGCGTTCGATGATAGCATGTTACACACAAGCCTAATTCTTAGCCTGCTAAGCATTTAATTGAACAGACATAGGCAAAATAGTAAAGATACAGCTCAAGCCAGCTTCCAGTGAGATGATCCTGAGATCTGCACTATCTGGTAACGCAGTTGGTAGAGCATCGGCTCCAGGTACGAGAGGCCCCGGGTTCGAACACAGGCCTCGACTAACCAAAGTCATAAAAAATGGTAGTGGTAAGTGGAGGTACTATTGGTGGAACAATTAATCCCAACAAGCTAAACTATATGCATTAATTTGTTAGTAAATAAATTACAAATTTATTATGGGTTATACTCATAGTGATCAGAAACCCCTCCTGGACATTGGTAGGAAGGGCAGAATAGTCTGTATACTTCCTTTGAATAAGCAAATTATGAACATCGAGTCTGATATGTAAGCAATGATTAGACACTTTAAGTGCCCACGATCTCTCTTAATCAGTTTCTGCGCTATATCAAGTAATTTTTTCAAAGTGACAACTTTTGCATGAAGAGACTTTCTACCACCTCCAACTGGCTTGATGCTGGTATTAACGGTGATTCTATCCAGATATTGTTAAGAAGTGGGCACTTATTTTAGGGCTGTCATTGATACATGTTTTTTTATTATTAAAACTCAGATATTGACAATATAGTGCTATATCCAAAGTTTTTATTTATGGAGCCTGGCTCCAGATTTGAGATCTGTCATTGATTGATGTACTGATAATGGAATCATTAGGGAACACCTTCTTGCTGACCTGTGTGTCATTGTGTGGGTTCTTACACCACTAATAATTGCTGGGCATATCTACATGTATTAGGTACATAATTGTGTTGATGGCACTTATATAAGAACTCTCAAAAACTTCTTAATTATACACACTTGGGTTTCACATGAGAGTTAAGTCCACTTGGTTAGCTTCATGTCACAAGTCCTGTCATTAGAGAGTTGCTCCCAGTTAACGTACACTATCAATTGTCCTTTTACTCGTGTGTCCAGGTACAGCTCATTTTTCCTTATTTGGCTTTTATATTAATAAGAGTTGTAACTGTGTAGATTGGCCAAAAAATAAGTCTAACAGGATCTACTATTGTCTAGCTACAAGAGAGCTCTTGCATGGAGACCGGGTGTAAAACACCCTAACCTTTTGTTGCCTGAGACAACTGCAACTGAAACTGAAATTTTTTAATCAGGCTGAGAACTCAGATAGATAGGTATAGATATAGATTTTAAAGGGTAGTTTATGTTTATTGGGTTTATCATTCCAACAGCAGTATTTCAGTAGTCTGAAGGCGGTGTTCACATGCAGAAGATATACTGCTGCCTTCACTATGAATAGCATGCCGTCAACACATGGCATGATACCACACCCAGTCAAATTATCCTGACACCGGGCCAACCAGTCGTGGAACTACCCTTATATTTACTTGAGCATTAGCAGGGGAGCCTATACCACTACCATTTCTAACAACTTTTTTATGTTGCAGCCCGGGATCCCACCTGGGGCCTCCCAGTTAAAGGGTAGAGTTAATAGCTTGTGACTCCCTTAACTCCTTCAGCTCTCACTATTTGTTCTTGAGTCCTGGTTAGGTCGTTAAGATGGTTTTCCAGGCAACCAACAATGCACTAGCGGTTCTACTTAGGCTTTTGTCTGGGGGGGGTTTATGCCAGAAACTAAGCTGGACATTGCTATAATGAGCATACTTACATCACTGTAAGGCATTTTAAAAATAATGGTGCCAATATGAAAATATTGCTTTTCAATTGTTATCTCTTCTGTTGCTCATTACGTTCTATTGAAGTGGTGGCAGCACTGTATCTTCTTAAACTTTGTCTCTAGGTAACAGAATGACTTACATTTGGATATTATGAATAAGAAAAAGCTAAGGAGTTAAGATATTAATTTACTTCACTGTATACCATTTATGGCAGATCTATTTGGCTGTTTTTCTGGAATAAGTAGATGTCATCACTTAACAGTGGTATCAGACAATTTGCCTCAATGATGAAATACATGTAACAATATCGAACCACTGCTTTGGGGAATTGGGGCATATTGTTTGTATAAACCCATACTTTAGTCTTAATAAATATGATTTTGAACAATAACTGAATTGTTTGACAGAAGAAATCTCAAAAAAATTGCTGACTGTATAAAGAATTTGCTAGTGGTCTCTGCTAAAAATAGATATAGACATCAGAGCAGATTACTCAGATGGCTATGTAATGTGATTTTAAAAGTATGTGGTCACATGGAACTTTTCAGGTAACATTGAATTATTTGGTTAGTTGAGAAAAGAAATTTTGCTCCAAATGGTCGGATAGCACCTTTAAGTGTTGGGGTGAACTAACGTTAAATGGCCACTTAATTAACCTAGTTCACCAAAAGCCTTTGTATACATAACTACAAATGATAGACAGATAAATAATTAGCCTGAAGGTTTTATGTACATCTTATCTAATTGTGTGCTGTCATTCAATTTACCTTTTGCATATGGACAATATCAAATATTGATACAAACTCTCTTTCCAATACAAAAGATATTTGATGAGACTTCTTCTGCTTGTTTGATGTATTTAATTGTTCCAAATATTTAAACATTTTACAGGATCATGTTGATTTATTTGTCGTCAGAAAGACAGTAACCATTTTTAAGAGGCCTTGTACTAGTATGTGACGTGTCTTTATTTTGTTAACTGTGCAAACTTAAAGGTGGTATCCGACAGTTTGGTCCAAAAATATTTTCATTTAGCATCATCATGAACCATTGTTACCTGAACAAATCTCACAAAATGCTGTTTATTGATGTCCTACACCTGTCGGAAAAGTGAACCATAGCGCAACAATCATCATTACAAACATATATTTCCTAACTGAGTCACACTGCACAGTTAGCGGGTTCAAACCCTGACCAGGTCAAACCAAAGACACCCAAGTTGGTAGTAGTGGCTTCCCTCCTAATGCTCGATGTTAAGGGGACAGCATTATGTCTGACTTGTTGGTGTCATTATAATGGACTGACAGGGTTCAGTCCGTGGGCACCTCATAAGTGCCTCTGTGCTATAATGATAGAAATGTTGCTGCACAGTATCAGCAAAAATGCCGGCAAATCCCAATCCATCCCTATATGGAACCCAATTTGACAGCGCTGCCATTTCTGGCCTTAAGTATGTTGCCAATTTAAAAATTATTTTCTTTCACTTTTCATTTTTATTTTCCCACCAAAAGAATTAATATTTGAAAGTGTGTATTGATAATCCATTGGCAAAAAATTGATACATTGATATCATTGGAATTGATGACGACCTAATCTAATTGTGTTTGTCATGTGAACATGTATATGCCTATCCATAACGCATATGTTGTTTTCTGTTATAGTAAGCTATCAAATGTCTTTTTCTTTTGTCAAATAAAAATTACATTTTTAGCTATATAATTATGATAACATGCGAAATCAACATGAAAATTTGACCGCTGCAACTGGGAATCAAACCCTGTGCCTCTTGATATTTGGTTAAGCATTGTATCACCCTACATTGGCCTTGTAAACTCTGTTCATGCTAAGTTTATATTTTTTAAGGGGTGCTTCAACAAATCGTTTTGAATCAATATTTTTATGTTTGATGTAGGTGTCAAATCAAAAGGTTCGTGTATCTATACAAAGTAGTGATGGCAACAGATAACCAGATTTCAGCTTAACTTTGGAACGTGATGTTGACAGAACTGAGCAATGTCTCGATAAGAGACAAAATATAAAAAAAACACACACAAAGGACCCAAAAAGGTGCCTAACTACTAAAAAGTCAACAACTCCGCCAATAATTTCACCTTGTGTCTAAAGAACATACATAAATAACAGTTTTAATAAATTCATTTCAAGAAACTAAATGCAAGGACAATTTCAGTGCATGTGTAAACCTGAAGGTTGCAATTTGGCAATGTCATTTAAAATGCTGGTTGTAAACACTTACCAACAGGATATATGTTTGTAAACAATAGTGACTCAGAATGTGTAATGTTTATCTCTTTAATGCTTTGTTTTGGGTTCAGTTAAAACTTTAAAAAAAGAAAACTTTTCTTACTTCAGTTTTTGAGTGGCAATATTTTGATAATAAATTGTCAGTGAAGGCAGTACTATATCATCTTTAAGTTTACACCCTTGCCAAATAACTGAATTATTGTTGGTCGAACGATAAACCCAACAAATAAACAAATCACAAGCCCTTCTTCCTGTCTTGTTGATAGTTGTTGACTCCTGGTAAGTGCTCCGGAAAAGATTCAATTGTGCGATGACAAAGTCCAGTGAAGTACAATATCTCAAAGACAGGAAGCTGTAAGACTCCCTTTTCCTCAATGTTATTTGTTCCTGTACATCGATGGTTCTATATAAAGGCAGGTTGTTACATAAAAGAGACAGTGAAATTTGTGTTGATAGCTTAGGTTTTTGGATTTTCAGTTGTAAGAGTCGGGAATAACTAGTTTTTTAATGCAGGTTAGCTAGTTATATTGGTGATCGAGGGTGTGAGTTTATAAAATACAGAATGTGTGTTGTTTTTTTAAATCCATCGCAGTGTTAAAATCTTGGTCATATGACAAGACAGTGACAACAGAAATGCCCTATATGGCAAATTTCAGATTTTAATATAGCCAGATATAAGTTGGAATCATTATACAGAAGTTATTGATGAATTTTTTGTTATGTATATGCATGCAAATAGCATGGTTTCCATCAGTGCCCACAACATACCAAAGTCATTAACAACAGACTTCGCCTTAATTTTTGCAAAAGTACTTGCTCCTTTGGGCAAGACACTGGGAAAAATCACTTGCCCGAAATTGGTTTTCCTAGCCCGAAAGCATCATTGCAAGCCAGGGCCTTCGTATGTCAACCAAGGCTGGTCTTTCTGCCATTGGGTTTTAAACAAACGCTGGCGTTTGCCTGTATACACTATTTATTTTCTGATTGTTTTTTTTGTTTGTCGGGCTCAGGTTTTCTTCTTTTTTTTTTTTGCTGTGCTCCATCAAAATACCTCAAATTAATCATATTACTATGTTTTGCGGACGAATCCTATCACAGTAAAGTTTTCATCTTTCGGTAATGACATATGTATGTAATGGAATTTCATTAGTGAAATGTGCAAAATGGAAATCGATTTAAATCTTTTTTGATCATATTTTCGTAGAGAGTAAATTACCATATGCATATATTCATAATATTTTCACAGTAATTGCAAGATGAAAATTTAATTATGAATTCTTTTTGTGAATGTTACATTGTTGCAGTTGAAAATTCCCATTTTGTCAATTTTGCAATGACTTATTCCCGCAAAAAGCATTCAGTGATACAGAACATGCTTGAAGTTGGCTTAACTGATCGGCTTTTCTGGCTGATCTGGGGAAATTTTCCTCATTTTTCACCAATGTTAACAGTAGATCAGGCTTTTGTTTTAGAATAAATCACTAACCCGATCGACAAGCGTTCAAAAATATTTTTAACTTGCCCGAAAACAAAAGTACTTAACCCAGGCAAGGCTGTTACGACAAAGACTGTAACAATGGTAGTAGTAGAGCTCGCTCTCTCAAGCAACTATGATGATACATGTAGTTCCACAACTGGACAATAGTTTCATAACTGGTTGGCCTGATGTTGGGATAAAATCAGACTGCTTCTAGTATCATGCTAGGAGTTCACAACATGCTATACACAGTGAAAGCAGTACTATATCAGCTTTAAGTGGACTCCATCTCCAGATAACTGAAATCTCTTCTTGGGTTAATAAACCTAATAAATACCAAAAGAATTGTTACAAAAATTATGGAGTTTTTTATTTTGATTTTTTAGGACTCTTAAAATGTTGTTTTTATTTAATTGGGAGGTAATTTGTAAAAGTTGAATGGAAAGAAGTAATATATACATCCCATTGGTGTTAAAATAAATCAAAAGCAAGATCTCTGGCAAATGGGAAGATGAAATAATAATTCTAACATGTGGTTTGTTGGGCATATGTTTTGAACCATGATGATTCACAGCATTTGCACTCTTGCTGTATTTGTCATACTGAAACTTGAGCACTTGCACCATGCTAGCAACTAGCATTTAGTGGCCAACATTTTGGGAGCCTCACTTGCCAAACTGTTGTAACATTATTTTAGATGCTGCATAATTTAGGCTATTATTGCAGTGGCTGCATAAGAAGCACTTGTGTAACATTTCCTCTTATGTCAATGCTAGACAGGAAACTGGATGGTCTATACTCTTGGTCTGCTATGCACTAATTGCTCCAAGCTTTGATGAAAGTGCAGACATAGATCTGTCAGCTCTTTGAGTTGGGAGCTATCTGATCAGGATCTGTATGATTTTCCTAAGAATCTTTACATTTATCCTTAAGCAAAGAGAAAAAAAAGTAAATACAGGGTAAACATTAGGGGTGAAAATAACTGATTGAAAGTTATGTGCTAAGAAGTGTTATTCTGTTACTCACCACAATGACTAGGTCTAAAAAATATATTCATTTTATTTTTACATTTTTTTATTCACATTTTTTATTCTTTGCAAAATGTATTATAATTCATATCAAGAATTCATAGTTAATCCCTTTCTACTTTTAAGTTGCAAGAGTTATAAACTTATTGCTCTTGTCATTAGCTAATGTATGTTTTAATAAATAAATATGCAAATCATAACTTACATTAGCTACAATATCCCTCTGAATTCACTGAACTCCCATCGGTTGAACCCATATTAACTCGTACCACTCTGCTCCCTGGTGGCCATAGGATATTATCCTGGTGAAAGTTTGTTTTTATGAATATTCATTAGTTTAGTTTAAACCTTTTTATTTATAGTTGATTTGGAAACAAGTTCTTTCAACTTATATTAATCCCTCTCGACTTTCCACTTCCTGGGTAGAACCAGCACTCAGGTACTGTGTACCTGGAGCCATGTGCAGTAAAAAGTCTTGCTTAAGGACTAACATCACGTGGTCAGTTTCAGGGTTCAAACCCTTGACCCTCCGATATGGAGTCTAATGTCTTAACCACTAAACCACGGACGCCCACTGAATATTCATTGCAACCAATGGTCCAATTAAAATGTTGCTACTCTTCAATCTAAGGTAAAAAAAAACACTATAAGTCAAGTCAAGATGGTCACACTAACCTGTGACATCTGTTGTTTACAAAATAGAATTATTTGATTGGCTGAATTTCCATGTCGTTGTGGACATTGAGCCAATTATATGATTCATGTATATATTAATGAGAATCAAGTTTTTCTGGGCGCGTAACACACACTTTATGTATATAGTGGTAACAGAGTATTTACCTTTAGTTCTGACGATGCTCAATTACATTTCATTTTTTAAATTGGCTTTCATGGTTGTTTACATAAAGGCTTGGTAAAATGCGACCCACATCCTAGTTTACAAAACAAAACCTCACTTCTTCTTTAGAGAAGATTCCCATATGAGGTTTGTTTGATAAAAAACAACAACACCCTTACTAATGATTGATCAAACATACACATGTGGAACATATGAAAACTGAACAGATCAACTGCAGATCAAAATTTACAGCTAAACAACAATGCTAATTTAGAAACAAAGTAGGCTTTGTTTAATCTTAAAATTGAGTGATTTATTTTGTGGATGGAAGACAGGTTCATAAAAAATATAGTGTTAAATTTGGCTATCAATCTACATCATGAAGATTGCTACATATTTTGGATGTAAAAACTTGTAACATAATTTGAATTTACACAGGTCAAAATAGCTTAAATTCCTGCAATATGTACAGTTTATCTCTCTGTCTATCTATGGACACAATTTTATCTAGACCTTTTCTTCTACTAAATAATTGATTGACCAGACCTAGTAGCGCAATCGGTAGAGCGTCGGCTCAAGGTACGGGAGGCCCTAGATTCAATCCTGGGCCGCAACATACCAGAGTTGTTAAAAATGGTAGTGGCATAGCTCCCTTACTAACGCTCAAGCAAATACAAGGGTAGCTCCACGACTGGTTGGCCCGGTGTCAGGATAATGTGACTGGGTGTGGTAACATGCCTGGTGTTCATGGCATGCTATAAACAGTGAAGGCAGCACTGTATCTGCTTCAAGTGGACACCGTCTCCAGATAACTGAAATACTGTTTGTGGAACGATAAACCAAATAAACAAACAATGATTGAAGGTGAATTTATTGAATAGCTTGAAATTGTTTTAATTTTTTTGTACACATGATTTTTGCTTGTATTGTCACACCCCTGGGGGTCTCCGTTCCTCTCTCTTCTGTCATGAGTCCCCTTCATTTAGTCCTTAACCCTTTCATTCATAGTTCATCTATAATTTTGAAAAAAACACTTGACTTTGTGTTTGTTTTTTTTCTTCAAAAGAGATAAAAGAATTTTAATAAAGGTATGTTCAACTTGTAATAACAGATTTAAGGCTGTACTAGTCTACACATTATTGCTTAGTCATGCAGATTCTGCTAATGATTGTGAATGGTTTGTGAAGGTGTGAAATGGCGTAGACATGCAGGAAATGGTTAAGCGCCTACAACCTTCTTGTGAATTTGAAATTCAAATTGTAAGCCTGAAATGAACTAGTTTCATTTTTAACTTGAAATCACACTACTGGGACTAATGTGTATATTTACCTTCAAGGTATTGATTTTGATCTTGGTCTGAATATCTTAACTTGAAGGCAAAGTAAAACATGCATAAAGGTTGATGAGTAAAGAAAGCATTGGACAGATATATATGCTACTTTAAAGAAATGACTGACTTGCCATTTAACCTGGTGAGTGTAACTGGAGTAGGCTTAGACATATATTGTGCTTATAGTGTAGGTCCGGAATAGCCAACTCATGCTCTTCAGTCTTTTGCGATGGTGGCCAATGGTTATGACTCAGCAGACTCTTTAGCTCCTTGCTGCATGGGTTTGAGTCCCAGTCATGTCCAGGATTTCCATGAGGGAAGGATTTCCAGCTCTGCATGACTGAGGTACTGCCCAGACAAATGCCAATGATAAGACCATAGTTGTATTGGCGCTATGTAACAAAAAAAAAACAAAAAAAAAACACCCAGACGTACTCAATTTGCACTATTTGCAAAAACTTTGTCTCATATATGCGAAATCTTACACTTTTGGAGGGAGACTCCAAATTTTTTTTTAGTTTCAGAATTATTTGAAAATAAGGAATGTTTTACACAGAAATCTTCCTACTTGGAAACAGATAACTTCCTTCTTTGTGTGTGTGTGTGTGTGTGTGTATATATATATATATATATATATATATATATATATATATATATATATATATATATATATATATATATATATACACAAATCTATCAAATTTGGTGAAAATCTCCCACTTTGGCATCAGAAAAAGTGTACTTGTATGTTATCTCTATGTAAAGCCAATCTACTTATCAAATTTGTTTTTGAATGGAGTTAAAATATCCTTATAAATTGGTTAACTTTTTAAAAGAACATCATGTGGGAAGACATTTCAGTTTTTCTTCTTAGTGCTGGTGGTTCTTTTTTAGGTATACATCTGAGGTCTTGATCAAATCAGGGCAAGGTGTGCAAAAATTGCTAATTATTTAAAAGGTGCCATTTGTAACTCATAAGCCACTCACCAAGTGGGTTCCTCCCCACCACATGACCATTTTTGTGTTGGTACAACAAATTAATATAGCAGTTTTGTTGGAGAGAACCTTTAAGGAAGTGACCTATCATATGACTAACAACCGCTTACATTTGTGCCCTACCACAATCAGTATGGCTCTATGGGTCAGTGGTTTTCACAGCTGGATCTTTGGTAACAAACCTGCAAACTTGATTGCAAGTGAAAGGGTTACTATGGTAATAAATTTGAAAATTAGACTAATCAAAATAATCTTATCACCCACATTTCCTTTCCTCCTTTAGTGGAGAGTAACTGGGGAAGAAGATATAGATGTAAACTGAAGGCAATTTAAATGTTGTTAACTTTAAGGCCCCAACATTTTTATCTGTTAAGGTTGATTTCTGTAGTATTAAATCCCATCCATGCATTTTCAGCAAGCAATATAATTGGATGCTAAGTTTGAGTCCTATTTTTACATTTTCTACCTAACCTTCGGTGTGCCATTGGTTCTACCCAGACCGAAGTCTGGGGTCTTCCCTCGCCACATATTAAATAGATGTTGCCAATATGATTATAATGGTGTGGTGTAAAGATCAAGATCAGCACCTCATGATAGTTTTGACTTCAAACGAAACTCGAACCTATGCATCGACAGGCCAAGGATTTACAAATCCTAAACCCAAACCGCTTAGGCATAGATGCCGCCACCCTTTCTGCTAAGGTGGCGTCTGTGGCATAGTGATAGAATCGCTGAAATGTAACCTCGGCTAACTGCTTAGACTCCACCGCATGGGTTTAAGTTCCGTTCGGGGCGAAGGACTTAATGTGGGAAAGTTTTACAGCTGACCTGCAGTGCGGCGCTGGTTCTACCAAAATAAATATCTGGGTCTTCCTTCACCAAAACAGCTGGACGTTGCTATTGTGATCATAATTTGTCGATGCAATGTATCGAAAAACAAAAACAATTTCTGCTAATCCTTAGCTTGAAAAACATGAGTTGATCTGTCTTAGGCAAAAAGTATAGATCCAGATCAGCCTGTTCCCTGCTGGGATCTGTCTGATCGGGATCTGCACTGCTGGCTTATAAGTCCCAAACAGTAAGTCCAGGCATCTTTTCCTGTAGATGAAAAAGATAAGTAAGAATTAGGGGTTACTAACTAAAGGAAGTAGATAAAGGCTAAAAGGAAAAGCTAAGGTTAAGAAAAAAGTTGTGTGTCAGTGATTATCTTCAGACCTGTCTTAGAATAAGATACTAGGTAAGGGTGCTTTGATAACCAAACGAAGATTGCCGAGTCTGTAGTTTGGCTCGAATCTGTGATGAAGATAGGTTTCACAGAACTACTGATGTTTTTGAAATAGTATTCTGTCAGTGGTTTTAATGGGTGAATATAGGTTCTTGGAACTACAGAAGTTTTTAAATGATTTTCCAGTTTTAATGTTTACTCATTTATGTTTTCTGATATTTCATCACTGGTTTTAAAGTTTTGCAAGTTACTGCTTCCAACAAAATGCCTGTATGCTATTGTGCAAGGATTTACCGTGGCCAGAAAATAGTAATTGTGTTTTTTATTTTTCTTATCTGGAATGTTTGTCTTCCTTTCTTTTTTAGTTTGAATTATACAATAAAAGTTTTTTTTTCAGATCTTGTTTTTCTAATTCAAGACATAACAATGTTTGGAGACAAATTGTTTTTTTCCAATCTCTTAAATGAGTCTGGGATTTAAAAACACTGCTAGAAAACTCAATTTGTTCATGAATGTGAAAAAATATGTTGTGTATGTTGGTGTTGTTTTGTTTTTTTCCTCTTGGTTTTCTCTTTCAATTTTGAGATAACTTAACTTGAGGTACATAGTAAAATGAATTGTTGATTGCCTCTGCACAGGTTAATGCTTGTCTTATGGATTTTATTATATAAAACAAGATTGTTGTGTCAAGGCATATCTGTATAAGAACAGAGATCCATACTACTGCAAACATAATAGACTGTTGACTTATTGCATGTTTTATATATTCTTATTGATTGACCCACTTAGCACAATTAGTAGAGTGTCATATCAAGATACAGGAGGACCAGGGTTCAATCCAGGCCTTGACTAGAAAATAATAAGCTTTGTGACTATGTCTATGGTATGCTATTTCTGTGACATCAGAGAGATATTTAGAAATGGTAGAATGATTGATCATTTAACAATAGCTGACAAATGGCCCAGGGGTCAATCGATGTCGAGTGGTTAGAGTCCTGACATGTCAATCCTCTGCTTGGTTTAAATCCCAATCTGGCTAGAACTTCCATGTGTGGACCGGACCTAGTAGCGCAATCGGTAGAGCGTTGACTCCAGGTATGGGAGGCCTCGGGTTCGATCTTGGGCCGCAACATACCAAAGTCATTAAAAATGGTAGTGGTATAGCTCCCTAGCAAAATTAAGGGTAGTTCCACGACTGGTTGGCCCAGTGTCAGGATAATGTGACTGGATGTGGTGTCATGCCAGGTGTTCACAGCATGCTATACACAGTTAAGGCAGCACTATATCTGCTTCAAGTGGACACCGTCTCCAGATAACTGAAATACTGTTGATGGAAACGATAAACCCAATAAACATAAACTTTCATGTGCGGAGGCTTTCCAGCTAACCTGCAGCGTGCCAGTGGCTCTTCTGAAACATTAAGTTTGGGATCTTCCTCCACCAACAGTTAGCCGAACGTTGCCAGTATGATTATAAGTGTCTTGGTGTAATGTAACAAAGAACAAAACAAATCTTCTACTACCAGCTTCAAAAGCTCAAGAGGTAGAGCATCTACTTGCAGATTAGGAGGTTGTGGGTTGAGACACCAGTCAGGTCAAACCAATGACTTTAAAGCTGGTAGTATGGGCTTCCCTCCTAACAGTTGGGGCAAGGGGGACAGCATTACGCCTGATTTATCGGTGTCAGTATAATGCACCGGCCGGGGTTCAGTCCCTGGGCACCTCATAAGTGCCCCTGTGCTATAATGATAGAAATGTCGCTGCACAGTATTGGCAAAAATGCCGGCAAATCTCATCCCATCCCATCTTTCACTGGCATGACTATGATGACAAACTGTAATTGTTTACAAATTAAAAAGACAGCTTTGTTTAAGATTGAATCATTGTTTTGCTACACAAGACTTCCAAACATTTTCTATTTATTTCCTCTTTTTTTTTCAAGTAATTACATGTACCCGGTAAATTTTAGCAGGTAGAGCAGGGCATGGAAGGTTAAAGAACTAAAAACCAAACACAAACAATCTAGCCATACATATACATGTTTGTAGATAACATTTGTACGATGCATAACATGCATTTTTCTGTTAGAGGATGTGATGTTGTTGTCTCATGGTACAATGTATATACATTTGTATAAGGATTATTTTATGCTTTATATATAAGTATTTTCTCATTGTTATACCCCCACCACAAAATGTGTGTGTGTGTGTGTGTGGGGGGGCTATAATGGATTCGCTTTGTTGCGTCCATCCGTCCGTCTCCATTATAGTGTCCGCTCTATAAATCCTATACCAATTGAAGGATTTTCTTTAAACTTGGCTGAAATGTTCACCTCAACAAGGGGATGTGCAGAACCCATGTAGGCCATGTGTCAGCTCAAGGTCAAGGTCACAATTGAAGGTCAAATATCAAACAATCAAATATTAGACATTATGTTGTGTCCGCTCTGTAAGTCCTACACTAATTTAAAGATTTTCTTTAATCTTGGCTCAAATGTTCATCTCAACAAGGGGTTGTGCAGAACCCATGTTACTCTTTTGCCGGCTTAAGGTCAAGGTCACACTTGAAGGTCAAAAATTGACTTAGAAAATATTCTTAAATTTAACATGTATTTGAATATTTCTGAAACTAGAAAAGTATTTGCTTGAAACCTAAAATATATATGAAGTGTCACAATTAGGATATGCAGGTCAAGTTTCATAACTCTGTATTACATTTTGACAAAGTTATGCCCCTTTTAAGTTTTCAAATTTACATACAATCAAGTATTAGACAATATGTCTTGTCCGCTCTATAAATCCTATACTAATGGAAGAATTTTCTTCAAAATTTACTCAAATGTTCAACTCAACAAGGTTATGTGCAGAACCCATGTTACTTTGTGCCGGCTTAAGGTCAAGGTCACACTTGAAGGTCAAAATTGACTTAGAAAATGTTCTTAAATTTTAACATGTACTTGAATATTTCTGAAATTAGCACAGGTATTTGCTTGAAACTTAAAAGATATATGACGTATCACAAGTTAGATATGCAGGCCAAGTTTCATATCTCTGTATTGCATTTTGACAAAGTTATGCCCCTTTTTAAGTCTTTTAATTTACTTACAATCAATACTAGACAATATATCGTATCTGCCCTATAAATTCTATACTAATGTAAGGATTTTCTTCAAACTTAACTCAAATGTTCACCCCAACTGGGCAATGTGCAGAACCCATCTTACCCTTGTACCAGCTTTGTCAAGGATACTGGTGGGGGTATGAATCGCATACAGCGATAGTTCTAGTTTTAACAGTTAATCCTTTGAGCAAGTAACATATCTTTACAAGTGTTAAGAGCAATTGTTTATCCTAAGTATCTTTCAATATTACTTTTCATAGCAATAAGAGAAAAACACTTGTATATTACAATTTTTTAGAAGGATGTGATTGAACTTTAAGTGCACTTGGCAGAAATACTTAAAAATTTTAATGAATCATTTCTGGTTTTGTTGAGTATATGCCTGAAAGGATTTTCTTGGTACTCTAACATCCCTCATCCTGTCGGCCCCTACTGCTAAAAAAAAAAAATGAAAACGAGAAAACAGAAGACAAATATATATTTTATATTTGTACAAACCACATCTGATTGTAGTGGACCCAATAGCACATTTAATGGAGCTTTAACTCCAGGTATGAAATGCCTCAGGTTCGATCCTATGCTGTGACATACTGATTTTATTAAAAATGGTCGTGGTAAAGCTCTCTTGCTAATACTCTAGCAATATAAGGGTGCCGGTAGTTCCAGGGCTGGTAGGCCAGGTGTCAAGATAAAGTGTCTGGGTGTGGTATCATGCCAGGTGTTCATGGTGTGCTATACACAGTGAAGGCAGCACTATATCTGCTTCAAGTGAACACCGTCTCCAGTTAAGTGAAATACTGTTGGCAGAGGATTAACTTACTTATCGTATCTTTGTTTGTTGGATTTATTGTTCAGCCAACCTTATTTCATTTATTTGGAGATAGTGGTGTTTACTTGAAGCAGATATAATGAATGTGGTACGTCATGGCCAGGGATTAAACCTAGGGCCTCCTGTATCAGGAGTTGGCATCTTAAACAGTAATAAAGTCATGTAATTACTGGATATAATAGATATAAATTAAAAATTGTTTTAGTAAATGATGAAATTTTTTATTTTGTTCATTTCAGGCCCAAGCCTTGTATGACTTTGATGGAGATACAGAGGCTGGAGAGTTGAGCTTCAGGAATGGAGAAACACTTACTATACTACAACAGGTAGGGCATTGTTTTGTTTTATGTTAAACCAGTGGTGGCAGCACTCTATCTGCCCAAAGTGAACCCCAACGTCATATGATTGTATCTGTTCCACTTTATATATACACAGTAAGGGCAGCACTATATCTGCCCAAAGTGAACCCCAACTTCATATGACTATATCTGTTCAACTTTATATAGGCACAGTGAGGGCAGCACTATATCTGCCCAAAGTGAACCCCAACTTCATATGACTATATCTGTTCCACTTTATATAGGCACAGTGAGGGCAGCACTATATCTGCCCAAAATATGACTATATCTGTTCAACTTTATATAGGCACAGTAAAGGCAGCACTATATCTGCCCAAAGTGAATCCCAACTTGATATGACTATATCTGTTCAACTTTATATAGGCACAGTCGTGGCAGCACTATATCTGTCTATGGAGAAAACCAACAACATATCATTTAAAGGTTGTTTCACATAATTAGAATTAAGATAGCACTTTATCTGTTTCAAATAAGGTTGTGATCACCATGTAACTGAAAGATTGTTCTCTGTTGTTTTTACACTGCCTCAGTACTGGCAGCCTTATATCGGCTACTAATAAACATCATCTGTGTACAACCAATACATAATCTTCATTACAATCAACCTGGTAGGACAAACGTTAGTGCGCTGGCTCCAGGTATAGGAGGCTCCCAGGTTCAAACCCGGGTTATGACATACCACAGTTGTAAAATAAATGGTAGTGGTAAGGCTCCCTTACTAATGGGCAAGATACATGTATTATAAATTGTACAAAGGGTATTTACATAGGCACATCATCTGATACTACCATTTAGAGGTGTGTTTTTATATTCATAAAATTGAAATGGCAAATCCTAAAATAACTATAAAAATTAAGGAAAACTTAAAAATGTCTGTAGATGGAATGATCCTTTAAAAAAACGACATTGTTTTAGCAGAAAAAAATTAAAGATTGTTGTAAGAGAGCAAAGGTGTGAAAAAGGAGGTATGGGTGGGGAATATAGAAATAAATGTGTCCAAAAGTGCACATTAAAGGTGGTATCTAACAGTTTGGACCAAAGATTTTTTTTTCCAAATAACCAAATCCTTGTTACCTGAAAAGGTCCTGCAAAATGATGTTTATTGATGCCCTAGATCTTTGTGAATAGAGAAGCATAAATCTACACTCATCACTGCAAACAAGTATTTCCTATCTGAACCATGCTGCAGAGATAGCTTTTTTTAAACTAAGAAAACCACGTGGCAACTTTCTTTTGAGAACGAGTTATAATGTAATCATGTAGTCCGCTTTGATGTTGATATCTATTTTTAGCAGATCACTTTTAGGCTTATTTATAGGTTTTGAAAGAATGAATATTTATAGTGAGAGTTAGATATGATTTGACACAATATATAGAAGCTTACAATATATGTAGTGTCCAAAGTCATATTTACTGAGACTAAAGTATGAGTTTATGCAGAAATTTGGCCTCAATTCCCCAAAACAGTGGGAAAAAATGTTATGTGCATTTGATGTAGGCAAACTGTTAGATACCACCTTTAATGTAAATGTTTTGCTATGGATTAATATGGACGCAACCAGTGCAGGCTAGATAAATGCTAAGACTGACATGAAGTAGAAAAATAATACAGAGTTCTGTAAATTATCCTAACAGATGGCATTTTCATGTATGTTCGGATTTTAGTTTCACAAAACTGCTAGGTTATACGTCATACATCAGCCCCTAGGTAGAATAAAGTAGTTTCAAGTTTTATAGGTTGGGGCTTTTACACCATATGTTTGAGTTTAATAGTTTGCCAAAGTATATAAGCCATTTGTTAAAGAGAATTCGATCTACTGTTTTGGATTGTAAAAGGCTTACTTTGCACGGCTGTCTGTTCAGGATTTAGACTATTGTATTTTGCAGTCAAATCTCAAGCATTTTGACTGACTAGTTGTTGGTTTGTTTTTCATTCAGGAAGTTTGTGATTTGTTGAAGAACATATATTGAAATTTTGTTGGCTCCAGTTACGGTAGTGGTATAGCTCCCTTATAATGCTGAAGCAAAGGGCAGTTACACATCTGGTTGGCCTGGTGTGCGGATAATGTGACTGGGTGTGGTATCATGTCAGGTGTTCACGGCATGCTATACACAGTGTAGGCAGCACTATACCTGCTATAAGTGAACACCATCTCCTGATAACTTAAATGCTGTTGCTTTGATAAACCCCAAAAAATTATTTTAGAAAATAATTTTAAGAATATCTTTATATATACTTAATGTTAGCATAGGAATCTTAGTATGGCTAAGTGAAATTAATAGTGAACCCTACAGTTCTGCATCCTTCTTCAAAATGGTTCAGAAAGTTGTTATCTTCTTGTGGATTTGTTCACCTAATGGTACAATGTATCTACATTTGGTGTTGGTGTTTATATAATGACCCCAGTTTCTAATTGCCAGTGTCATATAGCAGCTTCCGAAGTGTTATTGATGAAGTGAGACATTTAATCACTGTCATTATAGAACAATCAACATCCTTAAGGCCGGTAGTATAGGTATTAACGGGGGGGAAAAAAGTTATAGTAAAATTGTTTGGTATGGGTGCCTTCAACAAACTCAGAAGAATCGGCATCTTGCAAACTTGTGCTTCTCAATGCATCAATTCAAGTTCCAGTCACTGCGAAAACTTTTATGTCAGGAGGTGTTTTAGCTGACATGCGGGGTGCGGCTAATTCTACTAAAATATATGTCTAGCATCTTCCTCCACCAAAATTGCTGAATATAGGTGTTTTAGCTGACATGCGGGGTGCCGCTAATTCTACTAAAATATATGTCTAGCGTCTTCCTCCACCAAAGTAGCTGAATATAGGTGTTTTAGCTGACATGTGGGGTGCCGCTAATTCTACTAAAATATATGTCTAGCGTCTTCCACTCTTCCTCCACCAAAGAAGCTGAATATAGTTAATCACAATCGTATCACTGCCATGAAAGCCAAAAATGTAAAATATTTGATTAATATTGATTTTTGTTAGCATCAACACACTGTTGCTGGTGACTATAAACCTCAAAAGCAAACAAATATTCAATAACTGTATTGCTAATCAGTTAAAATGCCCCAACATCTTTCCTGTTTAAAATTATTTACATTTTCTTTTTTTGAGCAAGGCATTTTTAAGTTTGTTAAAAACTAATGTTTGTGTAGGATAACCATTAGTTACTTTTACAATTTTACATTAACTGTTAATATTTTAAAATATGAAAATTTTACTCATCAGTCAATATGTTCTTTCACCTAGTTACATTTGTTTTTACCTCATCACAAAACTATACATACACCACAAAATTATTGCATAAACAAATTGTTTACAGTTGACAGTTATTTATAGCCCTAGTGTTATTGTAGTTAGCTGCAGAAAACCAAAGCAAAAGATAATAATTTGTATTCATATGAATTAGAATCTGTACTTTTTGTTAAATTATAAACCTAATCAACTAACTGTATCCCCAGTATCCATTTGAAAATGCTTGTTTTACTTTTGGCTGCCATTCCAGGGCTGGAAAAATATGGTAGCCCAACGTCCCGGACAAGTCAAAACGCAGTTTCGGGCTACTGGTCATTGATCATTTAACTAGTCCCGGACAAGTCTTAAAATGGCAGTCTGACAAGTGACAAATAAACAGCTGTTTCTAATTAGCGACAGTCAATTTCATGCCAGGAGCATTTATCAACAACACGTAATGGTGGTACATATACAATGCACGCACCTACATAAATGCTTCCAGACAAAAAGTAAAAGAAACAACTTGTTGTTATAACTCGTTTGTCAGTTGCAGATAATTTGACAAATGTGTTGCTGTGTTTGTTTAAAATAATGCAAAAATTTTGGACAAGTCATTTTTGTCCAGATTACTAGTCCGGACTTCTTTTCCAGCCCTGCATATATGATTTGTTTATACTAAAATCTTACAACTACATTCAAAGGTTGCAAGATCCACTTATACTGATAATGACATTACAGCCAATAGAGCATAGGGTGCATGCTGATCTGGATCTCCTCTTATCTACTTTAGCATTGATTTATACTAAGCAGGCTAGGGGTTTAACGCTTGTCAGCACATTTGATAAAAAAAAATGCCAAAACAGCATAGTCAGTCTATACCTAGAGGCATTAGGTGTTGCCCCTGGGGTTGACTTTGTACACACTGTTGGTCATAGTTCATGTCAGCTAAATATTATAACCAAAAAACTATTTCCACACGAATGAATTACGAATGAAAGGTGTGGGAACAAATGAGCTACATTTACACTGAAAAACTGGAACCTTGACATGTGCATTTCATGTGCATTTCATTATACAGTTTGTTTGGAAGATTTGAGATTTATAAGTTATATTGAATGAACAAAAGCTTCACCTATCTGTATCTTGCTTTAAAGGTGGTATGCTACAATTTAATTAACACGAATACATACAACTATATTATGCCTGTTTCGGGGAATTTTGGCATAACTTCTACATAAACTCATAATGTTGTCCAAGCAATGGCAATATTGATCCTTTCTTAATTGTTAGGCAGAACAAATCACTATTAAAAATCACACAAAATGTACATTCTTTCCAAATCTAAATAAGCACGATTGGGGATTTCTGCTAAAAATAGGTTTCAGCATCACAGCAAATTACCCGGATGATGATACAATGCGATCTCAATGTCGACAAGTGGTACTCTTAGTTTAAAAAGATCGAACTGTGCAGCGTGGCTCAGATAAGAAGTACATGTTTGTAATATTGAATGGAGTATCATATTTCACATTTTACTTATATATAGGACATTATCAAGCAAAATTTTTAAGTATCTTTTCCTGTTGCAATAATTTATGTGGATGTTTGAGAGAGAAAAAATGCAGTCCAAACTGTTGAAAGCCACCTTTTATGTGATTTATACATTTAATGCACGATACTAAAGCAAATTTTGAAAAAAAAAAAAAACTTGGATGCTTGTTTCAATATGTAAATGCCTTGTGGGTAAAGTCACAGATTCGTAACTCATCTGACCCCTTGGTCTTTCACTGTCCTTGATAGAGCGTGTACTTCAAAGGTGGTATCCGACAGTTTGCCTAACTTAAATAAACGTACCAATATCTAACATCGGCTTTGGGGAATTTGGTCCTACTTATTGCATAAACCAATACTTTAGTCGATATAAAGACGATTTTGAACACTAACTTTATTGTTTGACTGTACTTATTGTGAAAAAATTGCTCTAAATGTTCAGTCATTCCAACTCAGTAAAAAGTGTGGTAGTGGTCAGTGCTAAAAGTAGATATCAACGTCAGAGCTGATTACCTGGTTGACTATATAAAAGTTAGTAGTCACATGGTTTTGTAACTTTAACAATAGCTTTCTCTGCAGCATGGCTCGGATAGCAATGACAAGTGGGGATTTATCCTTGACTGTTCACACAGACCTTTGACATCAATAAATAGCATTTTGCAAGACCGTTTCAGATACCAATCACTTATTTGGTTATGTGAGAAAAACTTTTGAACAAAACTGTTGGATACCATCTTAAATATTGGGAGCTCCTCCGGCTGATCGTTGGTGCAGTGGTTCTACTCAGACAAATGTATATTACTAATAAAATACTATACCCATCTTTCATTTATGTGTAATGAATACCTGAATACTGAACACTAAAGCTCTGCAAAAATACTGAACACTCTAACCTAAAGCTCTGCAAAAATACTGAACACTCTAACCTAAAGCTCTGCAAAAATACTGAACACTCTAACCTAAGCTCTGCAAAAATACTGAACACTCTAACTGAAAGCTATGCAATTATACTGAACACTCTAACCTAAAGCTCTGCAAAAATACTGAACACTTTAACCTAAAGCTCTGCAAAAATACTGAACACTCTAACCTAAAGCTCTGCAAAAATACTGAACACTCTAACCTTAAGCTATGCAAATAACTGAGTTGATGCTAAATAGCTATTTTTCTCTATCTTACAACTAGAGTTAAAGTCTTCTATAACCTCTGTCTGATCTGCTGTAATCAAGTGGCAGGAAATCGACCCTAGGCAATCATTACCCCTTTCCCTACCATTCAACATTAATTTGTTTGCCCTTAACTTCCTTCATTAGTGAATAACTCGTACAAGACATAATGCTTACCCTTAGCTCTCTACATTAGTGAATAACTTGTACAAGACATAATGCCTACCCTTAGCTCTCTACATTAGTAAATTACTCAAACAAGACATAATGCTTACCCTTAGCTCTCTACAATAGTGAATAACTTGTACAAGACATAATGCCTACCCTTAGCTCTCTACATTAGTAAATTACTCAAACAAGACATAATGCTTACCCTTAGCTCTCTACAATAGTGAATAACTTGTACAAGACATAATGCCTACCCTTAGCTCTCTACATTAGTAAATTACTCAAACAAGACATAATGCTTACCCTTAGCTCTCTACAATAGTGAATAACTTGTACAAGACATAATGCCTACCCTTAGCTCTCTACATTAGTAAATTACTCAAACAAGACATAATGCTTACCCTTAGCTCTCTACAATAGTGAATAACTTGTACAAGACATAATGCCTACCCTTAGCTCTCTACATTAGTAAATTACTCAAACAAGACATAATGCCTACCCTTAGCTCTCTACATTAGTGAATAACTTGTACAAGACATAATGCCTACCCTTAGCTCTCTACATTAGTGAATAACTTGTACAAGACATAATGCCTACCCTTAGCTCTCTACATAGTAAACAAGAAGAGCATTGATGCGAAGCATCAAAGGGCGACACAAGAATGAAAATTAATAATTATTAGAAATTTAGAGATGAATGATTTAAATTATTAAGTTAACATTAAAATCACTGGAATAATTTAATTCTGGTATATAAGGCTACTTATATTGTACAATGTGAAAAAAGGGACACATACATCTTCATTAACAAGTATAACTGTCAGATGTACATAAATGTTTAGAAATTTAAAAAGTAAAAATACCTCGTTTGCGGGGAAGTTACAAACAAAGAATAAATACATATAAATATAAAAAGAACATCATTTACTGAATTAGGACCCGTATGTTGAGAATGTGTAAATCGCGGAACTTCCGAAATTCTGAACACCTTGCCCATTTTCGTTCACTTATTCTCTAGTGAGAACGAGAATGGCCGAGGAGATTCGCTCACATTTTTTTTTATACCGTCGCCAATAACTGATCAATGATCCTAACCAATAATAAAAATAATTAACATTTGTTATTAATCAATATTTTTTGTCTGTTTAAATGTTTCGTTTGTTATATTTATTGTAAAAACAAAGAAGATTAAAGTCACAGAATTTTTTTTCTTGACGGGATTCAACCGTTAACAACAGAACAAGTCCATAACCACTGCACTATTCCACGATTGTCATCTTTGTGTAAGTAAAATTGATATTTTGCGTAAAGTGCCACTACAGACGCTATCAATCTATTTTAGAAATAGAGAAAATAGTAAATTTTAAATGAGTAATCAATAGTTTTCATAAGATTTATAAACATATTAATACAAAGAACAACTTTACATATAATAATACTGCATACTTGCTATAGTTATATATAAAAAGAACGTCATTTACCGAAATAGGACCCGTACATTGGGAATGTGTAAATCGCGAAACTTCCGCAATTTGGAACACCTTGTCCATTTTCCCCCGATCATTCTCTAGCTAGAACGAGAATGTCCAAGGCCATCTGCTCGCATGTGCAAATTTTTCAGCATTCCATATATAGGTGGCGTGCTCCAGCGCGTCGCCAATAACTCATACAAGACATAATGCTTATCCTTAGCTCTTACATTAGTAAATAACACATACAAGACATAGTGTTCTAAAGCAAATATTGTAGCTCCAGATTGGGTAGATCTATATAGGGAAGAGCAAGTCCTATAAATAGGAGATGATCAGAGTTAGCCTATTATTATACTGCTTTTAGCAACACACAGTGGGGCGCCTATAACGTAGTGGTAGACTCGCCACTTTGTAACTTCTCTGACTGCTTAGGTTCGAGTCCTCTTCGGGGTGAAGTACTTAATGTGGGAAGGTCGTCCAGCTGAATTGTGGTGCACTGGTGGTTCTTCCCAGACATTTGTCCTGGGGTCTTCCACAACCAAAAGAGTTGGATGTCGCTACAGTGATCATTATTGGTCGCTGCGATGTATCTCAAAAACAAAAACAAAGCAACATGCAATACAAAATCATAGTTATATGCTTACAACTTTATGCAGAGGTAACAGGATGTTCTTACAAGAATTTAATATCAAAATAGTGAAGAACCTGATCAGACAGCTCTCAAGCCTGATCACTTTGTGCTAAGCAGGGCCAGCATTAATGGAACATGCTTTATTTTGTTTGTTGTTGTTTTTTAACCTGCATTGACTTTGTTTTAGTCATATTCCCCATGTCTAGCTAATCATTAGTGGTGAAAGACCCCAGACATAGATCTGCAGGGGCACTGCAGGTTGGCTGAAAAACCTCCTCACATGAAAGTTCTTGTTCCAACTGAAACTCGAACACACACTGCGAGATGCTGATGAGTTACACGTCAGTGACTAATTGCTCGGCCACGGGTGCTCCCATATTTTTTTTGCTTACAAACAAAAAGTCAAACCTAACTAGAAATGTTGATACTGATTTGTCAGCAAATAGTGCAGATCCTCACAATCTTCGACAAAAACCGGTGGACCATGGCCCGAGTCCGCCAAAATCTCTGTCGGTCCAGTAAATTTTACAAGATTATTGGACCGATGGTTCACCAGAAGTTTCAGCCACATTTAAAAAAAAAATGGCATTATTATGAAAATATAAGTAATAAACTAAACCAAACAACGCTTTATAGCCTTTTACTGAACCCAACTACTCATAACATCTTGATCAGCTTACCAACCTTTTACAGAGATTGCCGATATGTCCAGTAAAATTTGGTCTGGACCAGTAGCTATTGCAAGCTTGGTGGACCGAAGGTCTAGTGTTTGTAAATTTCTTTGTGAAGACCCCTCATCACAGTTCTGAACTAGAGTTCTCAGATCTAGATCTTTACTATTTGCTTAGATGTGATCAATTAGCAGATAAGGGGTTAATTATTCATTAACCGTAAACCAAACCCTGCTACATTTTTTTTTAAATTCAATCTTATCTTATAAATATAAAGTTTATTGCTATCTGCTAAATGATGCAAAGTATATTATCAAAATCATTATCATGCTAAATTTATTAAAAACAATGCAAAATCTAAGCTATTTGCTATTAATTACATGCAAAGATAACAAGGCCAATATTGCTTGAGACTCGGCCACAAAAAAGTGCATTGGATCTTTAGCGCTATTGGTAGAGTGTCTGCTTCAGGTACAGGAGGCCCCGGGTTCAATCCATGACATACCTCAATGAAAAAAAATGGTAGTGGTATAGCTTCCTTGCTCATGCTCTAGCAAATAATGGTAGTTCCACGACTGGTTGGCCCGGTGTCAGGATAATGTGACTGGGTTTGGTATCATGCCACGTGTTCACAGCATGCTATACACAGTGAAAGCAGCCCTATATCTGCTTTAAGTGGACACTGTCTCCAGAATACTGAATAACCCAATAAACAAACAAAAAAGTGCAGATCCTGATCATAGAGCCACATAGAGCAACTAAGACACTTGCCATCCAAGTAGTGCAGTTCCTGGTCTGCCGACTTCTAGAACAATGCTCATATATAATGATACATCCTATTTTTTTGTTATAAGCTAACAACTTCATTATACAAAGTGTACTTCTAGACATATGGGAAGACACAACAAATGGCAACAAATAGTGCAGATCCTGGTCTGCCGACTTCCTGGAACAATTTTAATGATTTTACCCCATTTCTTTGTTACAAGCTCACAACTTCATTATACACAATGTGCAGCTAGATATATGGGAAGACACAACAAATGGCAACAAATAGTGCAGATCCTGGTCTGCCGACTTCCTGGAACAATTTTAATGATTTTACCCCATTTCTTTGTTACAAGCTCACAACTTCATTATACACAATATGCAGCTAGATATATGGGAAGACACAACAAATGGCAACAAATAGTGCAGATGCTTATCAGTTGGCAATCAGATCTGAGCTTTAATTTACTGTTTTTGGTGTATACTGGTATATATTGGCAATCAGATCTGAGCGTTAATTTACTGTTTTTGGTGTATACTGGTATATATTGGCAATCAGATCTGAGCTTTAATTTACTGTTTTTGGTGTATACTGGTATATATTGGCAATAGGATCTGAGTGCTAATTTACTGTTTTTGGTGTTTACCTTTTGCTTAGGTAGTCTGTTTCAATAAGTAAGATTTAGATGTTCATACCTCTAGTATGATAAGCTTCCCTTGCTTGGTTTGTTCAACACAAACTTGGTTGCATGAACATGCAGCCCAAACACGGCCTATTGTTAGGCACTTGCCAGCAAATATTTGGTTAAATTACAATTAATGACGTAGGGAAGAATGTTCTGTTTTTATTACTGGCCGCAATAGCTCAGGTGGTAGGGCGTTGGCTTGCGGATCAGGAGGTCGTGGGTTCAAACCCCGGCCGGGTCAAACCATAGACTTAAAGTTGGGAGTAGTGGCTTCCCTCCTAACACTCGGGGCTAAGGGGACAGCACTACGCCTGACTCATCGGTGTCAGTATAATGGACAGGCCGAGTTCAGTCCCTAAGCACCTGATAAGTGCCACTGTGCTATAATGATAGAAATGTCGCTGCACAGTATCGGCAAAAATGCCAGCTAATCCCAAATCCCTGTTTTTTTTGTTACATCACACTGACACAGTTATGGTCATCTTTGCGATAGGAAAACCCCAAGGTAGAACCACTGACACACCACAGGTTAGCTGAAAAAAGAACCCCTCCCCAATGAAGGTTCTAGTACTGACCTTGACCTGAAACCCATGCAGTGAGGAGCTGAGAGGATACAAGTTGGGTTGACTCAAACCATTTTCCACTGGCAAACCACTGAATAATGAAGCAACAATATATTAAAAACACAAATAACCTCAAAATTGACTTAAGAATTAGTTGTTAAACTCAGGGAAATGAAATGATATTCTTGCATTTATATTATCCATTGGAAATGCTAAACAATGATGAAGAGAAAAAAACACACACTTGCAACAATGGAAACAACAGAAACAATGAAGCAACAATTATAGAAATAAAACAATATAGAAAAATAAAGATAAAAAGCTCAAATAAATATAGATATTAAACAACATATATAGAAATAAAACTACATATATAGGAATAAAACAAGATAAAGAAATAAAGCAACAAATATAGAAATAAAACAATAGATATAAACAACAGTTATAGAGCTCAAATAACAGATATGGAGCTCAAACAACAGATATAGAGCTCAAACAACAGATATAGAGCTCAAACAACAGGAATAGAAAAAAACTACATATATAGAAATAAAACAATAGATATAAACAACAGTTATGGAGCTCAAACAACAGATATAGAGCTCAAACAACAGATATAGAGCTCAAACAACAGGAATAGAAAAAAACTACATATATAGAAATAACACAACAGATGTAGAAATTAAACAGCAAATATAGAAATATAGAAATAGAACAACAGATATAAAATTAAAACAACTGATTTCGAAATAAATTAACAGATATAGAAATAAAAACAACTGATATAGAAATAAAACGATGATTTGAAATAAAACAACAGATAGAGATATCAACAGCAACAAGAAATGGAGCTTTGCATTAGCTTGTTATTTGCTCTTCCTGATAGCAAGTTCACTGAAACATATACAAATTTGTATAATGAATTAATGCTGCTATGGAAACTATTTGATCATTTTATAATTAATTCATGGACCAGTTATGCAAATAGAAGTGTTTGATAGGCAATTGATGAAATGTCAGCAGAAGCAAGCTGTTGGTGAAGAGCTTTAGTTTTCTCTATATATTGGTCTGTTTACAGATTTGCAACTCGCTCTGGGTAACTGAAAGTCTGTAGATTGAAAGGGTAAAAACCAGCAAAAAACAGTACATATTCCATTTGTGAATTGTTTGGTAAGATTTAAAGGTCATATGCCAAGCCTGGTAGCGCAATTGGTAGTGCATCTGCTCCAGGTACGAGAGGCCCCGGTTTTGATCCAGAGCCGCGACATACCAGAGTCATAAAAAATGGTAGTGCTCAAGCAAATATAAGGGTAGTTCCACGACTGGTTGGCCCGCTGTCAGGATAATGTGACTGGGTGTGGGATCATGCCAGGTGTTCACAGCATGCTATACACAGTGAAGGCAGCACTATATCTGCTTCAAGTGGACACCATCTCCAGATAACTGAAATACTGTTGGTGGGATGATAAACCCAATAAACAATTTTGTCTTCATACTTGATTTCATTTCTCAGAACTCACAAACTAGTGAGATAATTTTATAAAGCAAATGAAAAAAAGGCAAATCTTATAAAGATTAAAATCTCAGTTACTAATTTAAAAAAAAAAGATCCAACATTAGTTTCGAACCAACAACCTCAGGTGTAAGACTAAAGGGCCCTTACCATTATGTCATTTAGGCCATAGCTGTCAAGATCTAGGGATGTCCGTGGTAGAGCGGTTCGAGTCACTTACTTGTAACTCCTCAATCCCTCTCCACTGCATGGGTTTGAGTCCCAGTTGGGCAAGAACTTTCATGTGGGGAGGTTTTTTAGCTAACCTGCGGTGTGCCGTCTGTTCTACCCAGACATAAGTCCGGTATCTACCTCCACCAATAATTAGCTGGATGTTGCCAATGTGACCATAATTGTGTCTGTAACAAAAACAACAACAAACAATCAGATCCCTATTGCACTCCAGTCCAGATCAGGGGCAAGACGTTTCATATGGGCAGGTTTTCCAGCTTACCTGCTTTGCAACGGTGGTTCTTTCCTGACTGGGGTCTTTCTCTGCCAATAATTAGCTAGAAGATACCAATATGACCGTAATTGTATCTATGTGATATAACAAACAAAATAATAAGTTTGAGTGAGTGTGAGATTTGGTTCAAAGGATATGTTGTTGCCATCATGCATGAAATCCTCTTGCAGTGAAACAGTTTTATAATAAACAAAACATTTGCATGTTGTGCTATAAATAGATGTGTAACAAAGTATTTTTATGACTTGATTATTCAAACAAACAAATTATTGCAATGTATGTATGCTACATGCACTTCATATAAAGTAAATCTGTTTATTAAATCAATTTAAAAGCATGATAATAATGACCTTGTTCCTTGTATGTTTTAAATTAACTGAAAATAGATATATGTTAGAGCTTGAGTTCCTACTTTAAAGGGTAAGCTTTGTGCCAATAGCCTGCAACTTGACAGGTATGTGAGACATATACATGATGTTTTTGTTAGCTGTTAATAAATTTTGCTCATCCAGCCTTAATCAGAACTTATGAACCATTTTTAGTGGTGCTCTTAAACTTTACTTGCTAACTTACCAAGAATATTTAAATCATGAAAAATGTACATTAACTTTATGAGACCTGTGTTTTGGAAAGTTAAAACTTACATTATTTGTAAAAATTTGTCTGAGCACCATTAAGATGATACCAGCTTGTTTTCGAATTCTTTGATTATGGGAAATTGTCCAACACTTAGATAGGATCTTTAAAATTTATTGTAGGTTTGCAATGCATACTCAGATTATTTCTGTGTTGTTTTATTACTTCACTGCATTCTTCCACATACTTAATTGTGTTATCAACAAGGAACTTCCTGGTAGAGTCAAACATTTACTTATGAGCTGTAGATAAAGGGGAGATAACTGTGTATCAGGTATTGTTATGAACTGTGAAAGCATCTACTGCTTATGAGGGATGATCCATAAGTTCATGTATAAATGGTATGGTAAATACAAGAATTATAACACTCTGTGCTGAATACCTTGTTACTCTACAGTACTACTGAAATATTTTTGTCTACACTTGGCCCAGATAATATTGTCAGTGTGCATGTACCTTCTTTTGCGTAAAGTTAATATCATAAGCCTTCGTGATAATTGAACAGTTATGAATGGCCTTCATTTTCTGTCAACCCTTTTCTGTCGGCCATTTATTTGAATTATGAAGTCATATTTAGCAATTGACATTGCATACTGTTGATCACTGGTCCAATTATCGGTAAACGCCCCAACAAACTGGTCTGGAAAATATATTAGCCCATATTGGCCTATAATCACGGCTGTTGTGTTACTGTTTATAGAAACAATATGTATAATCAATATGTTTAACTAAAAGAAACAATCCAATTTTTTGTGTGTAAAAAGCACACTTTGATGCAAAAACACGACATTATTATTATCCATAAATATTGATTCATCCCAGGTAAAAAGTTGTCTGTATGGTACTGAATAATACGTTCAGCAATCATTAAATTGATTTTAGTGGTATTAATATTATAAATAATATACTTTCTGGCTTAATGCAATTTTTTTTTCTTCATAATAATAGCTTTAAAATCACTTAAAATTTGAAGAGGTTTTGCCTATATCTTCCTTCTAACTAAATTTGTGTGATGTAGAAAGGTCTAGCAATCACTTAAAACTGTCTTTGAATAAGTCATATCATTGGCATCAAAATTAGAATCCTAGATAACAATTCTTGCAGAACTTTTAGTAAACCATTGTAGTTTGTCAACTATATTCATGTAACAGTTGCATTATTTGAGAAGTAAAATGAATAATAAACTATTTACATAGCGTGTAATGTTGATGATTTTTTGTCCACACATTGCATACATGTGAAGTTTTTCTGAGGCCAAGGTGGGAGATTTTCACTTGCTAAGTAGGAGATTTGTTATTTTCATATAAACAAAGCTGGAAATCATGTTTCCAAGTAGGAAGATTTCTGAAAATGTGTAAATCACCCATCATTTTCAAATAATTTTGAACCTTAAATAAAGGAGTCTCCCTTCGATAGCAGGAGAGTTTACATGTATGACATTGTCTCTGTATGATGGAAGCCATGCGGTTGGCCAAGTTTTATTATAGGCAAATTCATTTTATTGCAAGTTGTAATCACCAAAAATGTACTTTAAATTCAAGGCTTACATCATTTCTTTACATATTTCTGTGTTTGATTCTGCTTAAAGCAGAAACCATTTTCTGTTAATCACCCATTTTCAAATAACATAGCTGTAACTTTCTCAGTGTACGCCTTTTAAAATCACTACGGTAATGAGACCATAGTGGGATTTTTATTTGGAAATTAACACGACTGCAGTTTGTTTGTAGCACAGTGCTTTAGGTTTTTGTTGCAGGCATTTTTTTCTTGCAGTTTGATAACTAATATGCAGTTAAAATAAAACTACAGAAATGTTATAATAGATAACAAGATAATGCTATCAAAATATATCTTTTATCAAATTTGTACCTGACCTTGTAATACATTAGGCAGAGAGTGTCAGTTCAAAGCATGCCAGTGCCCATGTTAAAAAACAGTCTGCAACATACAAAAATAGTCAAAAAATGTTGGTGGTATAGCTCCTTTGCTGACCCTTAAGCAAATAAAAATGGTAGGTTCTTGACTGGTCTGCCAGGTGTCAGGATAGTGTGACTGGGTGTGGTATGATGCCAGGTGTTCATCTCACTGAAAACAACATGGCAACAAACATTTATCAAACTTTGTCCTCTGACTGCTCAGCCTCTAAGTGTGTGGGTTCGAGTCCCGCTCGGGGCGAGAACTTAAAGTGGGAAGGTCTGTTAGCTGACTTGCGGTGGTTCTACCTAGACTTGTGTCTGGCGTCTTCCTCCACTGAAAAGCTGGAGAATGCTATAGTGATCATAATTGGTCGCTGCAGTGTATTTCAAAAACAAAAAAATCAAATTTTGTCCAAGAACTTCTGGATCATCCCTCATACACGTATCCGATAGGATGATAACTCAATATGTCATACTACCCTGACAATTTGCCAACTTGCCTAGGTATAACAATATGTCAAAGCAGCCTAGTCACAGTTTACCACATGTACATAACCAGTACAGACATGAGCCACACTATAAACTATTTAAGCCCTCATTACGCAATTTTTTTTTAATAACCAATACTTTTCCTCGCTGTTTTCTAACTTGTTAAAGATATCTAGACATATTACTAGTGACACAACTAAAATTAGTATAGATCCTGATCAGACAGCTCTCACCAGTGAGATTGATGATCTGGATCTACATTTTTTGCTTTTGTCTCAGGGGTGTTGAAATCCATGCACTACATGCCTGATATTGGAAATTTCATTGTCGAATAAGCGGAATTTTTCGTCTGAGTTGTCCATGGACAACTTAATATTTGTTGTGTAACGCTTTCCATATTAAGAATGTTTTGTAATAAGATAATTACTAACAAATCCGTAAAACATAGCGGGATTAACATTGTGATTTGTTAAAAATCACGTGACATGTGGCTAAATGCATAATTGAAGAATAATCAAAATATATACAGATTGTTTACTTGTATATGCTATGCATTGTGAATGGATGCATTTCCTATTGAAAATTCAATAAATATTAATAAATAATAACAGACAAGTGGATTTTGTGATGGACAGGTAGATATTTCAAGCCAACTTGCCTGTGGACAGGTAGAAAAAGATATGGATTTCCACCACATCCTTGTGTCTGACCAGTTAGTGTTTTGTAGGCTTAGAAGTTACCCGCGCATCAGCAAGCATGGCTTTACTAGGACATTTGGACAACCCCTACCTGGGCATTATAATCAGCTTATAGGAGGCTGCAGTAGCTGTTAAACATTAGAGAAAATTATAACCATGTTATAGTACACAAATAAACACATTAGAGGAAGTTATAACATGTAATAAGCTATCAATATGTTATTAATATAATTTGTATAACAATATTTGTTTCCTGTATGTATTAAAATAATAACTTCCCTGCAAACTTGTTTATACATGTACATCAGTTAGGATTTTTGAATTTCCCAAATTCAAAATGAAAGACTATTTTTTTATCTTCCTTGTGGGTATATATTTTCACAAGCTAAAAAAAGCACTGTAACTATGTCCTTATCTCAATAAATAAGATACAATTGTATGTGTATGTTACAGTCTCAAGTCTTTAAAAAAAAGTGGAAAAACTTTTTTCTACATTTACCATATACCAAATACCTATGAAAGTAGTATTGAATAGTTAGAATGTCCCTTTGAAAAAATAATTAATATAAGTATTAATTATATATATATCTATATATATATATAAAACCTCTCAATAACAACATTTGGCAGATGCACAGAAACCTGTTGCTGCTGAGAGGTGTTGCTGTGCAGAGGGCATGACTGATGCCAAGATTCCAACGTTTGAATTTCTTTCTAATACTTAAAGTTGCATTTAGATCTAATACTTATTATATGTTAAGCTATTTTTTTCTATGATCAGAAATATTCAGAAAAAACATCACATATTCATAATCTTGGTGTAAAAACATTTAAAGTTTTTGCCAAGTAAATGTTGGAACTATGCATGCTGAAATTAAAGGTGGTATTGGACCGTTGGCCTATATCTAATACATAAAGGTAACAAAATCTTACCTCTATTTTGCAAAATTTGTGCATAATTACTGCAAAATCTTGTACCTTAGTTTAAATAAAAGCTGTATATAATATTATCTCAATTGTTCGACTGTACAAATCAGGAAATATATCGCTTTAAATGTCAATTATCTTTAAATCTATAAATAGGAATGATGGGATTTTTGCTCAAAATAAATATTGATGTTAGATCTGATTACACGGAGGATCATGTATCATGGTCTCAAAAGTGGTCATGTGGTTTTCTTTTGTTTAAAAATGGCAGACTGTGCAGTGTGGTTCTGATAGGAAATACATTTTTGTAATGACAAGTGGGATGTTTGCTTCACTTTTCACAAAGATGTCGGCCGCCAATAAAGAGCATTTGTTAGATCTTCCGTGTCAGTATAATGCACTGGCCTGGACCAGTCCCTTGGCACCTCAAAAGTGCCCCTGTGTTATAATGATAGCATTGTCGCTGCACAGTATCGGCCAAAATGCAAAAAAAAATCTTCCAGGTAACAAAAATTATTTGGTTGCATGGAAAAAAAAACTTGGTACAAATTGTTGGATTCCACCTTTAACATAACTAAACAGGACAACAATTGACACAATAGTAATTACAATAGTAAAGCAATAATTCTAATAAATATGAATTGCAGATCATATCATGCTCTGTACATTTGTAGATGTGCCATACTGTAACCAGATAGCTTCAAGCTGATCATGTTTATCTCATTCCTATTACTTATAAATAATCAAGACATATGGTAATTGTTTTGCCGCCGCTTACTTGGCAATTATCAATGAATTGGTTAATAAATCAGCTAATTTGGGAACATAATCATGGCTAGTATTATTGCTAGCCAGAACTGACATGTAAACAAAAGTTTGCAGAGTTGAAGAGAATGGTTTAACTGTTCTTATATGCATTAGACAGATAATCACTCTCATGTAAAGACTGTTATTCTTTGTAGAACTAATGATGTACATTGGTTAAATGTAAATTGTCTCCCTTAGTAGATAATATCTGAGGTATTCCAAACAGTAGGTAGGTCCTTCTAGTTGAAATTCTTGGATTTTATCGCCTGTTCTTTGGTAGATATTGCAATTAAAACAGTGAAATTTCTTACTTTTGCATAAGTATAAGCTTCAAATCCATTTAAATACTTGTAGAGATTTGTTATTTGAAACAGAACATGGTTGCGTTTGTTGATGATGGTAAACCTGGGTATCACAAGAATAGCAGGAAAGTCAACATACACCCCATAAAGCACAAGCATAAAAACTGAGTAAAACAAATGAAAGGACCTACTTGCATTTAGGGATTATTCAGGGGAGACTATTCATTAATGTCTCTCATTGGAGTGGTCTGTCTTCATAATAAATAATGCATACAGATAAACATTTGCCAGTGTTATTGTTTTTTCTGTGGGAACATTTAACCCATCATGAAGTAGTCTGTAATATGTATCTGGAAGGTTTTCATCTTTCTGTTGTTGTTTTTGGCATTAAGTTTGTATTTTCTGCCATTTACAGCTAATTGCTCTATTCACTGACATTTTTCTATTAAGATCTAAGTAATCTACTGCCACAATATGGTCATTCTAATTCCATACAGAAATTTATTTCATTTTATTTAATACATATTTTTTTTGTTTCGTTAAACTACCCGTTTGTGATGTATTTGTTTATTTAGAAAACTATGTGGGGGTGCCTGTGGCAGAGCGGTTAGAGTTGCAGACTTGAAACTCCTCAGCCCCTCAGGGTTCGAGTCCCGATTGGGGCAAGATCTTTCATGTGGGGAGGTTTTTTAGCTTACCTGCGGTGTGCCAGTGATTCTACCTAGATATAAGTCTTGGGTCTTCCTCCACCAATAATTAGTTGATTGTTGCCAATATGACCATAATTATTGGTGTGATGTAACAAAAACCAAATAAACCAAACTATATTTAGCATCTACTGATCTATGGAGCACTATCCATTGTATGCATAGTTTATGATGTACACAAAAACAACTTTGTTCATAAACAATACCTTATTATAACTATTAACAGTGTAGCAGATGGTGTATGTGTTCCTTTTACGTGTAATGTAGCAACTGCCATTTTATTGGACGCATACACAACACTCAGTTTAACTGTCAATAAATAACTGTTTTCTTAAATGAGCAATACCTGTTGTGACTATCATAATATTGTAACTGGGGATGTCAACAACGGATATCCGGATATCAATCGAATCATTGGATATCCGAAAGGACTTTGGTATCCGGATATTCGCTTAAAAATGTAAAATTTTAAACATTTAATTAAGCCTATGCCTCTGGAAATGTTAATTTAATTATTTCAATTGAAATGATGATTTAATTATGTCAATGGAAACGTTAGTAACCCCGCACACATCTGACTGCAACATCAGAATTAACTAAGATTTATATACGGATATCCGGATATCCGTTCGGATCATTCGACGGATATCCGGATACCAAATTTAGTATCCTTTGACATCCCTAATTATAACCATTACGTTATCTGATTAGGTGTAAGTACTTTTAATATCACTAGTATCACTTGCATTGTTTATATATGTGTACAAAATGTATATCCAGTCTATTCTATTGTGAAAGTGGGAAGAAAGTCAGTGCATATATATAATATCCCTTGCAGCTATTGTGACTACCCTTCTTTAGTTGAATTGATCGTGCCTAGGTGAAAATATTCACATCAGCCAACTTACAGATGTCTTATCAGAGCCTTATTTGCTGCTTTGTTATACACTTGTTAACTATCCATGTATGCATGAGGAGATTTTGAGAATCAGACCTGGTAGCGCTATTGGTAGAGTGTCGACTCCAGGTACAGGAGGCCCCGGGTTTGATCCCGGGCCACGACATACCAAAGTCATTGAAAAATGGTAGTGATACAGCTCCCATGCTAACGCTCAAGCAAATATATAAGGGTAGTTTCATGACTGGTTGGCCCAGTGTCAGGATAATGTGACTGGGTGTGGTATCATACCAGGTGTTCACCTAATGCTATACACATTGAAGGCAGCACTATGTCTGCTTCAAGTGGACACTCTCCAGATAATTGAAATACTGTTGGTGGAACGATAAACTCAATTAACAAACATTTTTGAGATAAAGGAAAGGGTGGAGATCAATTCAAAATAAGTACATGGCATACAAGATAGACTCAACCACTTAATTAGTGAAATACTGTTGGTGGTGGATAAACTCAACAAACATTAAGCTGACAACCTAAAACAATGACTGACACCCGAAGTCTTAGTCAGGCAACATTTTTTTAAGCCCAGGATTGCCAGATGACTTGCAGTATAGCAATGAATAATATCAAGTGATTTGCACCTGTATGGTGAATATTGTTTTTACTGATAAACCTACCTTTTACACTTCCCTTTCATGTACCCTTGCGAGTTCACATGATCACGTTATCAGATAAAGGATGAAACAGTCGGATCATTAAACACTGCAACATTAAGTGTAACCAGTTTTTGGATTTCTTTTTGACCTGATATATATGCAGCCTCCTATCCCACCCGGGACCCCCACCCCAACCAAATGAAGACTGGTAAAGGGGCATATAGAGTTACCCTTGAGTCTGTCCATGTATTTTTGATATCAAAATATAGGTTAAGTTTTATTTTGGTTATTGTTCACTCAATATTGTTAAAGTTATGTGCCTTTCTTATATTGTTATTTAAATTTTCATCCAAATCAATCATTGCTGAAAGACTAACCAGATTTTATTCATTTTTTGTTTCTTTAGGAAATGATACAAAATATAGGTCAAGTTAAGATTTGGATACTATCTACCTAAAATTAATAGAGTTATGCCCCTTTTAATATTTGATTGATTTGGGCATATGTGTTAAACATATCTAATTTTTTGCAGAATATTGGTTAAATGAAAATTGTCTTGGCCATGGAATAAAGTCACAGACATGTAATTCCTCTGACCGCTTAACCCTTACAGCGTGAATACGAGTCCCATTCGGGGCGAAGGACTTAATGTGGGAAGGTCTTTCAGATGACCAGCGGTGCCCTGGTGGTTCTGCCCAGTCATGTGTCTGGGGTCTTCCTCCACCAAAAAGTTAGATATAATGATCATAAAGGGTCGCTGCAATGTATAAAAAAAACAACAACAAACAAACAAAAAAATCTAAAGAGTAAAAGCATGTAAACAGAGAAATCCAAATATAAAGGACCTACTTTCATTGAAGGCGTATTAAGGGGAGATAATTCGACAGTGTTCTTATGGGGTTCAGCTTTGATATTTATATTCAAGATAATTGCTGTCACTATTTGGCAGATTCATGTCATGCTTAAAATATAGGTTGTATGTGATGATTTGAAGTGCTGAGTAGTCCACACAATAACTATGACTTTTGCCCATCTGGATTTTGCTGATTTTGAGTGTTCAGAACATAACTTTGCCACATTGTGATCAATTCAGTTCAAACCAGGAAAATAGATCGCTCAAGATCAGACAAAGCAAAGAACCATAATGCTAGAATGTCTAGATAGCCCAGTCTTTTAGACCCTCTTTTTCAAGAAAAAGGAAATAAGACTCTTATATGGTTTACTTATTTACCCTTGTTCGACTTTGCTATCTAGAATCTGTATTATCTATCTTAAAAGCTATCTATAAGATAGGATTTTTTTTGGTTTGTTTAACATGTAATCTTTAGTTTGACCCATTACAAATACAGTTTCTTAAATACTTTTATGAATGATGATCTTTTCAGCTTCTTTTCCTTTAAAAAATTATACCCACATAGACAAAATCTACTGACTGATAGTGCCACCTAGCGGGCCCTTAATTTTTATTAAAGGGAGATAACTGCCTGATGTTCCCCCATTATGTTTACTTTGAAGAAAAATGAAAATATTTTATTTTCTGGCAAAGAAAATTATTTTATCTGAAATGCTTCAAGGACTATTACCATCCATGTTTTTTTAAATAAGCAGATCTCGTATGACTCGTCATTTCGAAGGCTGATAATTTATTTTTGATGTTTTTTTATTGTGTCTGGCTTCACTGCAACCCTGAGCATAGTATAGAGAGTTAAAAGGAAATACTTGAGCAATGATTGCACCTGGTGTAACCATGATATGCTGATATCTGATTAGATTATCATTCACATGCTTTATATAATTAGAACAGATTTGATATGTAAATGGCATATGTTTAAGTAAAGAAATGTTTGTTCACTCTCACATCCACTACTTGCAGTTGTTGAAAATAAGTAGTTGCTTGTATATCTCCACCATATAAAATGCTGTCTAAGAAAAGGCAGTTCTATCATAGAGTCAAATCACAAGTGCATAAATAAGTGTTGGTGGGGGCCAAATAAATATTTGTTGTTGTATTTTAATATGTATGAAATTTTAAGCATGGTTGCTTACAACCACATCCGGTGTAATAATACTGTTGTACAGAATTGTTGCTTAGAAATTACACACTATTTTACTGCTAAGGATGATTCATACGTGGTTATTATGACTTTTCCATACACGCTTTTTAAATAACAGTAATGGTCCTCCTATGGCCAAGCTGTTTGAGTAGCCGACTCCACAGCCCTTCACAACGCTGGGTTTCGAGTGAGGATGGGATTGAGAATTTTCAGGCAGGGAGGTCTTCCAGCTTCGGAAAAGAAAAGAAAAGAAGTAAAAAAAGAAATAAGATAAGATAAAAAGAAAGAAAAAAAAAAGTAATAAAAAAAAAGGAAAAAAGAAAGAAAAAGCAAAAAGCAAAAGAGCCCAGAATGTTGCCCTTCTTTGCAGTAAATATGAATGATTACTTTAGATCAACAACTTTGCAAACTGCAAGAATAAGTAGATGCATTAAAAGTACATTGTGCATAGATAAGATAAAAAGAAATGAAAAAAGAAAAAAGTTAAAAAAAGAAGAGAAAAAAAAAGAATTTAAAAAAAAAAAGAAAAAAGATGTGGCTAGACAGGCATAACACAGCATGCTACATATAATTGTGTTTTTGTGCTCTATTAATTATGGGGTTCCTACTAGCAATGAAAAGTCAAAGAGTAAATGTGCAGTGAATATGAATGATACATTTAAATCAACAACTTTATTGCAAATTGTAAGGATAAGTAGATGTGTTAAAAGTACATTGTGCAAAAAGTGTCATTTATGCATCTAATTTTAATTTGTTTATTTTTTTATGTATTTCAGGATGTGGGAGATGGTTGGTGGGAAGCTCAGAATTATCTCGGCAAAGTGGGACTTATACCGCAGGATTATGTACAGGTAAATGTGAACGTAAGTTAGCAAAACTGTAAAAAATGTAGTCAGACCTTTTAGACCACCATTGATGTATTATTTCCTCACTGAATCATTGCAGGGATTTCAGAATTGACCTTTGTATGTCTGTGCAGGTGTCCAACTCTTGTTCCTGTTCGTTTCACATATTCCAAACTGTTGGTGATTTTTACTAAAGTTTGGTTTAGGGTTCACAACTGTGAGATGTTGTGCAGGAACCATGTTCCAGCAATGCTGGCTTAAGGTCAAAGTAACAAGGTCATTTGAACCTTTGGTATTGTGTGTTCTTTACTGCTGCAGGAATTTTATAATGTCAGTTATAATTTAGTTAGGTAAAATGTGATGGCAAGTCAGTTTAAGTTGTACAGAGAACAAAAAAAAATTAATTTAAAAACAACAACAACAACAGACATTCTAACACTATCAGTATTTTTCCTCTATAAACAAAGAAGCATTCTGCCTTGATAAAACAAAAGTTATATCACCGCATAAATTGGAACTATTTTATTGCAATAGAATAGCTGTTCTTTTTACTTTCCCTACCCATATTCGTATTGTTGACCAAGCTGACATGTTGTGATACGTTTTTTCCCGAAACTTTACCCTATCTTGGAAAGTAATGATTTTGTTACTTAGTTAAATTTGACGTAACAAGTAAGAATTAAACTGTGATAAAAAATAAATAAATAAAAAATGCAATTTCGATCACACAAACTTAACATTTATTTCCTTAATAGTGCGGTGTATTTCAAGGTAGGTGGTCATAACATTCTTGGCTTATTAATTGCACTTCATAGAAGTACAAGTATTACGGTACAACAATCAGTTTCTTCCTAAATATTGACCGGACAATCAGTAGAGCATCAGCTACCGGTACGGGAGGCTTCCTGTTTGAAGTCCGGGCCTCGACATACCAAAGTCATTAAAATGGTAGTAGTATAGCTCCCTTGCTTTTGCTCAATCAAATATAAAGGTAGTTCCACGACTGGTTGACCCGGTGTCAGGAAAATGTAACATCATGCCAGGTGTTCACTGCATGCTATACACAGTGAAGGCAGCACTATATCTGCTTCAAGTGAACACCAGTCCTACTCCAAATAACTAAAATACTGTTGGTGGCACGATAAACCCAAGAATCAAACATACTTCCTAAATATGTTCTTGCATCTTAAAAGTGCAGTGTGCAACACCTTGCAATTTGACTTTAAATATTATATGGGTCCTGTTTAAAGGCTATTGACCTTGGTAAGACAAAAAAACGTTCATGTGAGGTCATAAAGGTAACCTTCTTTAAGCTGACCTCAACTTTAAGCTTGCTTTAAGCTGAGCTCTAACTTAAGGTTAACCTCTAAGCTTACCTCTACTAAGACCTCACTTTGAGCTGAGTTCTAACTTAAAGCTTACCTCTACTTTGACATGAACTGAGTTACAACTTTAGGTTAACTTTTAATCTTACCTCTGCTTTGACCTCACATAAGCTGAGTTATAAATTAAATCTTTTTTCTACTTTGACCTCACCTTGAGCTGAGCTCTATCTTTAAATTGACCTCTTCTTCAAGCAGACCTAGTTTTAGCCCACCTGTACATTAAGCTGACCTCTACTTAAAGCTCAGTTTAAGCTTAGCTTTATTTTTAGCTGAACTCTCCTACTTGCTTACTTTAAACTTTGCTTTATTTAAAGCTAACTTCTACTTAAAACTGGCCTCTACTACGTTAGTGGATTAATTCTTCCCCAGGGGCCTAGACTGTAGCTTAAAGTTATTTTGATGATCTTCATATTTAAAAAAAATCTTGTCAAAGTTTACTTAAAAATTAATAAAAAAATCCAATGTACTATTTCTATTTTCCAGGTTATCGAGCCACCAGAACCATCCTTCCCTCCACCACCACCTCCCCAAGCACCACCGAGTGCACCAGTGATGGATCACAATGGTTGGGGCCATTCTGGCATAATGCCGGCTGCACAACAGAGTGTAGAGGGTTGGGATGATGAAGATTGGGATGATGACGAAGATGGAGAGTCAAGCACAAGTACTGGCGGAGCATCCAGTTATACCGCGTCAAATGCAACGTCACCATCTAATGTAGGTGCTATATCCAAAACAAGGGCTGCACTTGGTGTAGTGGTAGAGTCGCTAATTTGTAACTCCTCTGACGGTTTAGCCTCCCACCATGTGGGTTTGAGTCCCATTCAGGGCGAAGGACTTAATGTCAGAAATTCATCCAGCTGACCTGCTGTGCACCAGTGATTCTACCCAGACATTTGGGGTCTTTCTCCCACAAAACAGCTGGATGTCGCTAATAATGATCTAAGTTGATGGCATCAATCGATCGATCTCAAAAACAAAAACAAAAAAATACCCAAAACACCCTTTTATTTAAATGCAGTGACCAGCTGATTGAGTCCCATTAAGTAACATGTGCTAGACGCCAGTCCTGCCATTTTGCAATGTCTTTTGTTACATCTGTCTTGCATCGTATATATTTGACCTGTTAGAGACCACTGGCCTCAAAAGCTCAAGTAGTAGAGCGTTGGCTTGCTGATCAGGAGGTCGCTGGTTCAAACCCCAGCAAGGTCAAACCAAAGACTTTAAAGTTAATAGTAGTGACTTCCCTCCAAATGCTCGGGGCTTAGAGAACAGCATTACGCCTGACTCGTCAGTGTCAGTATAATGGACCGGCCAGCTTCAGCATGTCATAAGTGCCCCTGTGCTATAATGATAGAAATGTCCCTGCATTGTTTTGGCCAAAATGCCGGCAAATCCCATTCCAATACCTATTTGAGATAAATGATATAGGCCCGTATTCACCAACCATTCTTAAGTCTTAGACATGACTTAAGCTCAAGTTACAATTTTTATATACCTACAAAAATAAGCTTATTTATGAAGTTTAATTGTAATTTTAAACTCAAAGTAGCAAAGTTAAAGTGTCATACAAAAATATAGACATTAAGCTAACTGCATAATGAAGATATGGTGGATTGAAATCCATGACTTGGCTGTAATAGCTCAAGTGGTAGAGCATTGGCTTGCAGATTGGGAGGTCGCGGGTTCAAACCCCGGCCGAGTCAAATCAGAGACTTTAAAGTTAGTAGTAGTGGCTTCCCTCCTAACGCTCGGGGCTAAGGGGACAGCATTACACCTGACTCAGTCTGTGTCAGTATAATGGACCAACCGGGTTCAGTCCCTGGGCACCTTATAAGTGCCCCTGTGGTATAATGATAGAATTGTTGCTGCACAGTATCATAAAAAATGCCGGCTAATCCCATCCCTGCCATGTACTTGAGCAATTTTTACGAAAGAATAGTTGTGACTTACTGACTGGCTTTATTCTAAGAATATAAACAGTGGTTAATTATTAACTAGTGGTCAAAGTTTGGTTACTTAATACATTTTTGTTGACTTGCTATATAGCTATTGTATAAATGTTTTCTTTTATTTAACTGGTTCCAATTTTATTTTTGGTTAACTTTCACAATTCCCCCAGTGGTCTGTAAAAGTTATAACCAAAAGTTAAAAATGGCCGTTCATTTAGCAGAACCAGTAAGAATGTTGCAATGTTGGATACTTTGCTTAATTTAAACTTTTGGTTAAAATTAAACAGTTTGGTTAAGTAACAGAAAAGTTAACTGCCTTTATACTAACAGATAACCACTTTGGTTAACTAACAAAGGAAATTAAAGTTAACCAGTTGTTAGAAAATAACCAAATGTTTATCTTAACCATTGTTTATACAAAAGGGTGCTGTTTGTTAAATAAATATATTGCAATAATTTGTAATGTGATGGTTTATTATATTGTAATATATTGTGTTGTAAAACTTGTTGCTGTCTCTTACTTTTTGTTACACCATTGATGGTAATGTTTTAAAATACTGATAATTGACATATACTTGTGATTTCTTCTATGTATACATTTTTTAAGATCATATATATTTTTATTCACTAGGAGTTGCAAGGTCAAGGGAACTTTGGCCTTTCACAAGCCAAACCAAAACGGGACAGTTCTAATGGAGAGTTGTCCAAATATGGAACAGTGAAGAAAAGCTATAATAGGTATGCAGAATGAATAAGCTGACTTTTTGGAGGTCAATTTTTTTTTTTAGTCTATTCTTAATGCTTAGGATTGCTAATATCTAATACATAATTTATATAAAAGTGTGATCAAATATGTTTTATATAAAAGTGCAATCTAATAAATATTTTATATAAAAATGATTAAATATATATTTTAAATAAAAGAGTATTTTAATATATATTTATACAAAAGTGTGATCATATCTAAATTTCAAACAAAAGTATGACTTAATATATATTTTATATAAAAGTATAATCTACTATATATTTCATATAAAAGTGTAATCTAATATATATTTCATATAAAAGTGTGATCTAATATATATATTATATAGAAGTATGATCTAGTATATATTTAAAATAAAAATATGACCTAATATATTTTTATTTAAAGAGTAATCTAATATATATTATATAAAACACGATATTATATATATATTATATAAAAATATCAGTTTTATATAAAAGTGTTATCTAATATATATTATATAAAAATGTGATCTTATATATATTTATATCAGTTTAATATAAAAGTGTGTATTAATCATTGAGTAGTAAATAGATCTCTTCTAGTTGTCCTGCTGGTGTGCCAGTGGTTCTACCCAGACATTTGTTTAGGGTCTTCCTCCACCAAAAATAATTGTTAAGTTATGTTGACTCTTAAAGCATCAGCATAAAAATAAATTTGACAGAAATTTCATTTGTTGAAAACTTCGGCACGGTTATTAATTTGACTAATTTGACAGGTAAGTGATCGCCTTTATTGAAAAAATGCCAGGTACAAGTTTTCTATATTTATATATATTTAATTTATAGATATTAGTAGAATTATCTGCATAATAACATACTACAATAACGGTATATTCGTATGTTAATGTCAAATATATTTAAGTATAATGGCAATGCAAAATGTAACAATATGTATAACAATTTTTAGCATATATTATAACATGCAGCCTTTACTATATACTGATATGATGTGATAATTTTTATTCTTATGCTTGATAATATGAAATATATTCATATTATGTATTAGTAGTTAGTATATACAAAGTATGCTACAGTCACCTTGTATTCTGTAGTACAAAATATACCATTTTCATTATATATGATAAGTGTCTGCCTTTGTCTTTATATATATTTTAATCAATTAAATTGCATTTATATTATCAGATATATAATTTTTATTAAATTAAATTGTATTCATGTTACCAGATATATATATTTTTAAAGAATTAAAATGTATTCATGTTATCAGATATATATTTTTATAAAATTCAATTGCGTTCATATTACAGATATATATGTTTTTATAAAATTAAATTTTATTCATATTACCAGATATATATTTTTTATGTAATTAGATTGTATAAAATTAAATTATATTAATATTATCAGATATATATTTTTTATAGAATTTAATTGTATTCATATTACCAGATATATATGTTTTATAAAATTTATTGTATTCATGTTATCAGATATATATTTTTTTATAAAATGTAGTTGTGTTCATATTATCAGATATGTATTTTTTTTATAAAATTTAATTGTGTTCATATTTTTAAGATATATACTTTCTTTAAAAATTTAATTGTATTCATATTATCAGATATATATTTTTACATAATCACAGTTTAACTTCTTCAATAATGGACAGGTATGTCTCCATGTACAACTGATCTGTCCCTCTACGATATACTCTTCATCTTCCATCATTACAAGCCTTCAAACAGATTCCACCTAAATGTAGTCCCTTCATAGAAAAAAATTTATCAAGAAAAAAATATTAATCCCTTAAGTATATGTGTACTAGTATCAAATTTTGTAACTTAACTTTTTAAAGTGTTTAAAAAGTGGGTCACTAGGTCCAATCCTAGGAATAAACTTTTGAACACCCAAAAGCTCTCTGTCAAACAATCTATTCGTGTAACATGCTAAAAATGACTTAAATTACTTAAAATATTATACAATTATTTACTTATTAGCTGGGAAATATGCTGTGATATTGACTAAAAAATCATTATTGACTGAGGCCAATAGCAATATTTGCGGTCAATATTAACAGCATATTTCCCAGCTAATAAGTAAATAACTGTTTTATTACATGAACTATAAATAGGTAATAATAAATAGTTTTTATTTCTTTAATTATTATCTAAACTTAAATTCAAGAAAATAGTTTACATTGTTTACTTCATGAATATTGTTTGTCTGGGACGAGTATCCCACAATACGTACAATTCTAAGGAAGTTTTGTAGATGCGCGCACATAATATTGATGGAAAATTCGCATTCCATTAATAGACCCGTCAATATCAGTGAGAGTGGGTCAATATCTATGTTTATTGACGCGACTATTTTCAGGGGGTTGACCAATTGTGTTGCGTCTATTTATAGTTCATGTAAAAATTTATGTTCTGTGATTAATTTAAAAGGGCAAGAAATTTATTGGCTGAAGAAAATGTTTATTTAAGCATTAATTTAAAATAAACTATGTTGAATATATATTGAGTAAAATATGCATTCAAATTTGGAATAAACAGAACGGTCCATGGAGCTTTATTGGTGATGGGTGTAATGGTATATGTTCCTGCATAAATGTATGTTAAATATCTGTTTTAATCTTAACTACTTTGTAAAAATACTTTTCTATAATTTACACTCCTCTGACTGCTTCGCCACTTACCGCGTGGGTTCAAGTCTTGTTAGGGGCGAAAGGACTTAGTGTGGGAAGGTCTTCCAGCTGACCTGCGGTGCGCGGGTGGTTCTTTCCAGACATTTATCTGGGACTCCCTCCACCAAAATTGCTGTATATCACTATAATAATCATAATTGGTCGCTGCAATGGATTTCAAAAAACAAACACTTATCTTTTTAAGAACATCCTGTTCACATAACTATAGTGCCGTGATGAAAAGAACTTTTTTTATATCATTATTCATTGAGTTGGGACAAAGTTTAGTGTTTTTTTAAGAAAGAAGAAATAATACTGTTCTTCAGGCACTTTAACACTCTGTTAAAGACATCTCTGATGAAGTCGCCCCGGTTATACTCATAATTCATATGTCAGATATATAACATACTAGCAATAGGATAATTATACTCAAGACTAATGCTCGAGGCTAAGGGGACAGCATTATGCCATCAGTGTCAGTATAATGGACTGGCCGGGTTCAGTCCCCGGACACCTCATAAGTGCCCCTGTGCTAAAATGGTAGAAATGTTGCTGCACAGATCGGCAAAAATGATGACAAATCCCAAATCCATACTTATGCTCAATTGTATCATGCATGTGTACAAAAGAATTTAAAAAATCCTCTTAATTATAACACAAACAATAATCTCCTTGAAAACCCTGTGGTAAGAGATTAAATATTTTCTGTTTTATTAGCTCACCTAAGCACAACGTGCTCAAGAGGAGCTTTTGTAATACTGCTTAGTCCGTCGTTTGTCATTCGTTGTCAACATTTTAGCTTGTGAATACGCTAGAGGCCACAGTTTTTATCCAATATTCATCACACTTGGTCAGAATGTTAGTCTGCATGAAATCTTGGATGAGTTTATTATTGGGTCACCTGGGGTCAAAAAGTAGGTCACTAATTTAAATTTTAGGAAAAGCTAGTGAATACAGTAGAGGCCATATTTAAAGGCCAATCTTCATCAAACTTGGTCAGAATGTTTGTCAACATTAAAATCTTGGATGAGTTTGTAACTGGGTCACATGGGGTCAAAAAGTAGGTCACTAGGTCAAATCTCAGAAATAAGCTTGTGAACACACTAGAGGTCATATTTATAGGCTAATCTTCATCAAACTTGGTCAGAATGTTTGTCTGCATGAGATTCTGGATGAGTTCGGAAAAGGTTAACATGGGGTCAAAAAGAAGGTCACCAGGTCAAATCTTAGAAAAAGCTTGTGAACCCACTAGAGGCCTTATTTATAGGCCAATCTTCATCAAACTTGGTCAGAACGTTTGTCTACATGAAATCTTGGATGAGTTCGTTATTGGGTCACGTGGGGTCAAAAAGTAGCTCACTAGGTCACATTTTAGAAAAAGCTTGTGACCACACTACAGACCACATTAATTGCCCAATCTTCACCAAACTTCATCAGAATGTTTGTCTACATAAAATCTTGGATGAGTTCTTTATTGGGTCACGTGGGGTCAAAAAATAGGTCACTAGGTCAAATCTCAGAAAGAGCTTGTGAACACAGTAGAGGCCATATTTATAGGTCAATCTTCATTAAACTTTATCAGAATGTTTGTATGCATGAAATCTTGAATGAATTTGTAACTGGGTCACTTGGGGTCAATAAGTAGGTAACTAGGTCAAATCTTAGAAAAAGCTTGTGAACATACTAGCGACCACATTTATAGCCCAATCTTCACTAAACTTGATCAGAATGTTGGTCTGAATGAAATCTTGGATGAGTTCATTATTGGGTCACTTGGGGTCAAAAACTAGGTCACAATGTCAAATCTTACCAAATGCTTGTGAACATACTAGAGGCTTGGCCAGCATCTTTTGCCAGTGTGAAATCTTACATATGTTTTGAAGTGAGTCATTTGGATTCAGTAGGTTACTTGGTAAAATTCTAGAAAATGTTATCAACCCAGTGGCCACACTTATGGTCCAGTCTTCACCAAAGATTTCTAAAATAACTCTTAATTACTTGATGCCAGATTTGAGCCTACTAAAAGGCTGGTCATCAGGTGAGCGATTAAGGGCCATCATGGCCCTCTTGTATAATTTACTATATTTTGATTTTTATGTATTGAGCATATTTAAACTCGAAATTACATTTTTATATTTCCGTATTCTTTATGTGACAAATGATATTCTTACTTTACATCCCCATGAATCCTTCAGACCTTTGAATAATGTCATATCCATAAATAAACATTTGCATGTATTTCACCTTGTATTCTTTTGATGAGATTATCAACATCAAAATCATTTAGTTTTGTATGATTTTGTCTTCAAAAATTACAAACCATTTATATAAATAATCCTTTTCATCGAAAAAATATTTTCTTCATTGAATGTTTTAGTTAGAAATTTGATTAATTTTACAAGAAGGCATATTACAAAGAAGAGTGGATGTTGAATTAAACTAATGTATCTTTTTCTTTACAAGTCCTTTTTAATTTTTGGAACATTTACCTCTAAACCATTAAAAAAATCATATCTTGAAAGATACTAAATATGTTTATGTTTATTGGGTTTATCGCCCCACCAACAGTATTTCAGTTATTTGGAGACGGTGTCAACTTGAAGCAGTTATATAGTGCTGCCTTCACTGTGTATAGCATGCCATGAACACCTGGCATGATACCACACCCAGTCACATTATCCTGGCACTGGGCCAACCAGTCGTGAAACTACCCTTATATTTGCTTGAGCGTTAGCAAGGGAGCTATACCACTACCATTTTTAACGACATTGGTATGTGGCGTCCCGGGATCGAACCTCATTTTGCTGACATTTATGACCTTCAGGTCACATAAGTCATGAAAAGCTACTGTTTCATGGATGTGCGTATATGTCACCTGTGTTCATAAAGCATAAATGTTGGGAAAGTAAGATTTAATACTTAACATTTGTTGTGTTCTTTTAAATAATTTGATCATTACCTGTGGCATTATTTTCTTTCTTGATGTATTTTTCTTTTAAAAATGAAAAAAAAAAGAAAAGATTTTTAAGTTTTGTTTTTGTTCCTGCTTGTTTTAATTTTCTTTCAGCCTCACCAATATGTATGGAATATTATATTAGATGAATACATGTATTCAGTCACTGCATGACCAAACATTTTGAAGAAATAAAAAAAATAATTTCAGGTCTATTTCTAAATTAATATTATAACATGGTACTTATTTTTTTTATTTTCAGATTTTCAACATTTGCAAAGGCTGGGGGTGAGGCTTATTTGATGGGGAGTTATACAGGGAATGTTTCAGAGTCTGACCTTATCAGAATTATGGTGAGTTTTTTTTTGTACCTGACTTTGAAACCTACAGTTTTAAATAGTTCCGGATCTACTTCTTATCAGGTCACTATTCTTAAAAAAAAAATTGTGTGTGTGTGAAAACCTTGTAAAGGTAGTATCTGAACAGTTTGCCTATATCTTATATATGTTAACAATATCTGACCTTTGTTTGGGGTATTTGTGCATAATTTCTGTAGAAAGCCATCATACTTTAGTCTAAGCTTTGACTGATTTTCAACAGTATCTTAATTTTAGGGCAGTAAAACTCGGCAATCAACACTTAAATGTTCATTCTTTCCAAATCTATAAATAAGACGATTGGGATTTCGACTAAAAATAGACATCATAGCAGATGAAGTGGGTGAGCTAAAGCATAAATGGTCACGTGGTTGTCTTAGTTTAAAAATAGCTAACTGTGCAGTGTAGCTCAGATAGGAATATCATGTTTGTTATGACGATTGTGGCGTTATGGTACACTTTCCAGACAGGGGTAGGGCATCAATTAACAGCATTTTGCGACATCTGTTCAGGTAACAATAGTTTCTTAATATGTTTAATGAAAATATTGTTGGTCCAAAATGATGGATATAACCTTTAAAAACAAGGTCTCTTAACTTACCTTCTGGTTACTGGCAGTTCAACCAGGACATTTTTCAGGGTTCTTCCTTCCACCATTATAGCTGGATCTATTCAGTAATAACATAATTGTATCTGTGTATTGTAATTAAAAAATAAATAGATGGCTAAATGTTTCATTTGTTTGACTTTCAGAAGTCATATTTCAGAAAGATCCATTGGATGTTTTTGAATTTGTTATGAGTCGCATTTTAGAAAAAGTCATGGATCATCATGAGTTATATTTCAGAAACATCCACTTAATCAGTGTGATTAAAAGTCATCGAAATTAACACGTCTGATCGCCAGTGCCAACTTAAATTAAGAGCTGGCGTGTGAATTTTATAAAGTTGTGAGTTAAGAAAGAAATTGATTGGATTTTGCACAGAAGGTGCCTCAAATTACAGCACATTAACAAACAATTAACATTAATAAAGAGCTTATTGTTGTATTTCAACTTAACATTGGGCATTTAAAATATGTTTTGGGTCAGTGACTAATGTGGGAAAGTCTTCCAGCTGACCTGCGGATGTGCCGGTATTTTTTTCCAGACATTTGTCTGGGGTCTTCCTCCACCAAATAGCTGTTCGTCACTATAATGGTCATATTTGGTCGCTGCAGTGTATCTCAAAAACAAACACTAATCTTTTTAAGAACATCCTGTTCACATAACTATAGTTCGTGATGAGAAGAACTTTTTTATATCATTATTCATTGAGGTGGGATGAAGTTTTTTTACCAAAGAAGAAATAATACTCTTCTTTAGTCACTTCAACACTCTGTTAAAGACATCTCTGATGAAGTCGCCCCGGTTATACTCACAATTCATATGTCAGATATATAACATTTCAGCATAGGATAATTATGCTCAGTTGTATCATGCATGTGTACAAAAGAACATAAAAAAATCCTCGGAATTAGAACACACACAATAATCTTGAAAACCTGTGGTAAGAGTGATTGAATATTTTTTTAACATTTTCTGTTTTGTATAAATTATAAGTTTCGGGTCAGTGACTCTCCATATGTTACATGTCCGAATGACATGTAATTATTAGTCCCCTACCGGTGTTTACACAGAAATGATCACCATATTGAGATGACGTGTCGCGAGCAAGATTTGGGTCGCTACCTTGAAGGTCAAGGTCACAGCATGACCTTGCAGCAAAATTGTGTCCGCCCCATAACTTTGTTATTTAAGTCAGATTTTACAACTATTTCACAGAAATGATCACCATATTGAGATGACGTGTCGCGAACAACATTTGGGTCGATACCTTGAAGGTCAAGGTCACAGCATGACCTTGCAGCAAAATCGTGTCCGGCCCATAACTTTGTTTTTTGAGGTTGGATTTTACAACTATTTCACAGAAATGGTCACCATATTGAGATGACGTGTCACGCACAACATTTGGGTCGCTACCTTGAAGGTCAAGGTCACAGCATGACCTTGCAGCAAAATCGTAAAGTTTTGGATAGCGCATTCAGGTGCAATTACCTTAAATGATAGTGCATTAAGGTGCTCATACTTTAAATAAAGGCCAAAAATAAATGTCATGATAAGTTAACAATTATTTAGGCCAGGTGAATTAAAAAATTTTATGTGAACCCCAACTACTGTTTGGGTGGGAGGAGACTATAGATTTGCCCTGTCTGTCTGTCCATTTGTCCAACAAAAAATCTGGATCCTGTGATTACTAAAATACTGTTTGAGCTAAATTGATGGAAAATTAATTATAAATGGCAATAAACAGGAGCGTATGATAATTAAAGAACTTTTTGAGGGACCGGTAGGGGACTACTGTATTGCCCGCAATACTATCAAATGCTTGTTGGATGTTAATTTCTAAGACTTGATAAATCCAGACGATAGTTACAAGATGATAACCAGTTATAATAAAGGTCATATTGTATCCCATAATGTAGCTTGTGCTCTGTACTGTTATGTAAACCACCTTTCACATCATTTAAAGGTGGATATCCAACAGTTTGGAACGAATTTTTTCTCTCTCAGAGAACCAAATAAATTGTTTCCTGAAAAGATCTTGCAAAATGCTGATTATTGATTATCTATGTGAATAGTGAAGCATAACACATCACTCGTCATTTCAAATATTACAAACTTTCTATCTATGCCATGCTGCACAGTTGGCTATTTTTAAACTAAGAAAACCATGTGACCTGTAACTTTATATAATCATTCGGGTAATTGGCTCTGACATCGATGTCTATTTTTAACAGAAATTACAATATGCTTGTTGATAGTTAAGAAAAAAATGAGAATCTAGAGTGATTTAGTGTTCAAAATCATCTTTTGTTAGACTTAAGTTTTACTTTTTGCAGAATTTATGCCCAATTCCTAGATCCAAGTTTACTTGTTTTTGATGAAGACAAACTGTCGGATGCCACCTTTTATGGGTGATATAAAATTAATATATGCCTTGTTATATCTGTTGCAGGAAACCAGAGATGGTGTGGAATGGGAGCCAGTCACATCACCATACACTTGTTCTGTGAGATCGCCGAAGAAAGAGAGCAAGCTAAAGGGATTGAAAAGTTTTATTGCCTACACATTGACACCGTCTGTAAGTATTTCTGAGAAAATTACAATATTTCATATCAGTTGCCTCTTTATAATGTCAACATATGACAATGACTACTAAAACATTATAACATTTTTTAAACTGCATAAGACAAAAGTTAACATTCACTAGCTAAGAGACAACAAATTCCAGGAGGGGGCACTACAGGATAACAGAGGTAAACCCAACAGTAACAACCATGGAACAGTCAGCTGTAGCAGAAACAACCATCTATTTTAAACGAAAACTAAAAATATTGTCAATGAGGGATGTTTAATTTTCATAGCTTAAATTGAATACATTTGAAAATGTAGTTTTGATAGAGATACTACATGTTTCTATGAATAGCCATCAGACTGTTATTTTAAATTAATTTAACAATACAAAAAGTAAATAATGAAGATTAAATTATTTCTAATTAAGCAATGTAAGAAATCAAGTTAAATTTCCAATTAAGCAATGTAAGAAATCAAGTTAAGATCAACTGTTCATATGTTAACCCTTCTATATTCCTTTGAAACCCAGGACTGCAGCCAATTTAAGTACTAACATAACAGGGTTGGTTAAGAATTATATGGGGTAGAGTAACCGATTTGTAACTCCCGGCAGCTCACCTGACAGGTCAAATGCCTTAATGTAGAAAGGTCGGTGGTTTTACCTGGACATCTGTCTAGGGTCTTCCTGCCACTAAAATGGCTGGGCAACGCTATATTGACCATAATTTTGTCACTGCAGTATATTTTTAGGGGCGCCCGTGACATAGTGGTGGAGTCGCCGATTTGTCTCCTCTGACTGCTTAGCCTCTCACATTGATGGACTTAATGTTAGACGGTCTTCCAGCTGACTTGCAGTGTACCATTGGTTCTACCCAGACATGTGTCAGGGGTCTTCCTCCACCAAAAAGCTGGACGATGCTATAATGATCATTAATGGTCGCTCCAATTTATTAAAAAACAACAACAACAAACAAAGAAGATGGCAGTATATTTATTTTTTAAAAAACAGAAACAAAAGAAGAATTAAGAGATATATTGCCTGCTTGAAGTTTGTAATTTAATTCATGCATTATTTAATGTAGATCTAGCAGTAGCTTCTAATGTATAAGATACATGTATTAGCATTACTGTAAAAGACAATGTATTATGCACTCTTTTTTGTTTACCAGAATTTTGATCTATACGTTGATGTGCGCATACCGGTAATCTATGGAAAATTTTATTCGCCCCATTTTTCCCCCCATCTTTAATGCAATTGGCCAACAAAGCAGTAGGCAATTTGTCATTTATAGTTTAAGTGAGCACAGATTAAATTCTTTCTAAAACAAATTTGGCATTTGGTGACTTTTAAGAATTGGTAGTGCATACAATCTTTTACTTGGATTTTAACCCCAAAGTCAGGATGCATATCGGTGCATATAATACATCGTCTTCTATGGTAAGCCTTTTATTTTATTAGCTCTTATTAAATGTATCTATTAGTACAATTTCAAATGCTTTTTTAAGTTTTATAACAGACGTGCAATTGGCCTGCAAAAAAAATGCAAGACATATCCCCATTATCTTCTCTGGTATTAAAATGTAAAAAAAAATAAATGTAAAAAAGGAATTTTCTCTCCTATTTTCTGTATATAGGGTGCTGATCAAGTAATGTTGTTTTATTTATTTGTAATCACAATACTTCTGACAGTATTCTTAAACTGGCAAATGGTAATATGGTTTAGTTGTTATAATAAAATATTAGCTCATTTACAATAATTGTATGAAATAGTGTAATATTTATAATTTATATTTATAAAAATCATTGTCAGTTATTGGACTATGATAGCAATGTATAATCCATAATCCGATCTTTGATAACTTCGAAAAAATAATCATCTTTTCTGTACATTATCTAATTAGTCCTTTTAAAAACAGTTTTTTTTTCTATTTTTAATCACATTAACAATCAATTTGGTTGACAATAATTGTTTGATATTTTTTTTTAATTATCTTAAATTACACTATATGTCATTGATTTTTTAAATCTTTTATGGCAAATACTTAGTTCTGTTGCCACTCATATCCTAAAAGCTAGACACTGGTGCTTTTATCCAGGCTTTATTGTGGGAAGGGAGGTGGGTCCTCCTTCCCCAATAATCCCTGGACCCCACCAATATTTCCATCGGCTCAATGTTTAAAAAAAAGCTGGCAGTAGTCAAATGACTTGCACCTGGAAATTAGAAGATTTTCACAGCAAGTAGATGACCAAATTACCAATTGTCTTGTTAAAATCATAGTCTCACATAACCTGAGTTTTTGCTAAAAACTCACTAACCTAGCACATGTATATAATTGTTTAAATTTTAATGTATTTATGCTTTAAGTTAATTCATAGAATAATGCTAGTCCAAGAATCTAAATCCCTAAGGAGATTTTGTAATGAACATTCAAAACCATTGTTTTTTTAAGTGCTTGACTTTATTTTGAAGTTGATCTTTAAAACAACAATTAAAAAACAAATGAAAAATTCTATTTCAGTTAAATTAAGAATAGTTTTTATATATTTTACAATTTTAAAGAGTTGCTTAATGCAAAAAATACCTTTAACATTAACCAAACCCGCATGTTTTTATAAAGAAAGGAACTCAAGAATCAGAATGTGTTTAAAAACTAAAATTACCATATGCATTTTAAGTTGCTCAAAAAAATTTATCATCGGAGACAAATATAAACATTTTACGAGATTTTATGCTTAGCGTGTTCATAGCTATATAAATGTACCTGAGACATTTTTGTCGCTCAATTTTGGCTGTAATCTTTGACTTGAAACATCATAAAGAAAAAAAATAGCTGTGAACAATATACATATAGAAAGAAACATGTCCTCATGTCCCCCTTTTTTCCCCAGAATTCCATATCAAAATGAAAAATTGTATCACAAAGTTAGTTCTTTTGACCAGATGTTAATATATGAGTTCTTAACATGGCTTATGGTAAACTGATTTTTTTACTTAATTAATTGTAGGTGAAATATTGCAGTGAGGAATAAGTTTTATCAATACATTATGGAGCTTGAAATAACGTCTAATTTTTATATGTTTTCGAAACTATGTTAAAAAATATGTCTTTCCTCAAATGTAGCACAGCATCATTTCACACCCAATGATCCAATAGCAGAGTGAGACTAGGGGTTAAGTTAGAAATCTGTTACCATATTTTATTATTTTATTTAATGCTATAAATGATTTAAAAAAATCTCAAGATAAACATACATATCATTTCTTATTAAAGGTGGTATCCGACAGTCTGCCTATATAAAGGACATGTAATAATATATTATGCATGTTTGCGGGAATCTGGGTATTGTTTTTTAATAAACAAGTACTATAATCTAAGGAAAGACGACTTTGAGCACTACCTCAATTGTTCAAAGGTACAAATCATGAAATTCGATAAAAGACATTGTATTCAGCAATGTATGACCTATCAAGTGTCGGCTTGCCGTAAACCCCAAAATACAAATCATGAACAGTCACATACACTGCTAATAAAAGATACCGACGTCACCTGCAAATTACCTGAATGGTCATATAACGTGATCTCAAAAGTAAATGGTCACATGGTTTTCTTAGCTTTAAAAGTAGCAAACTTTGCAGCGTGGCTCAGATACAAAATACCTTTTTGTACTGACCAGTAGGGTGTTATGCTTCACTTTTCATATAGATGTAGGGCATGAAAAGATACCATTTCCTACGGATCTAAACATGTACAATAATTTACTTGTTTGTGTGACAAGAGAAAAAATGGGGTCCACACTGAGGGATACCACCTTTAAATTGTTTTTCTTAATTGTCCTTTGTGATAGTTAATTGATTAGAAGATAAATTATAGTCACAAACATGTAACTCCTCTGAATGGTCGGCCTCTCACCAAATGGGATTCAAGTACCAGTCATGGCGAAGGATTTTATGTCTGAAGGTCTTCCAGCCAAGCCTTTATGTGCCAGTGGTTCTACCCAGACATTTGTCAGCAGCTGTCCTGTGCCAGAATAGCTGTATGTACACCATAATGACCATAATTGGTCATTGTGTTTCAAAAAATAGAAAAAATATAAAAATGTTGAAATATACAAGATGTTTGCCATGTTTAGTCATTTCTTTATAATTGCCTTTACCTACTTGCTGGGTTGGTTGTTCTTTTTTGCATTTGATAATTTTAACACTTGCATTCATAGTAAATGTACAGGGTTTTGAAAACTCACTGATTTTGTTTATTTTCTTTGAATCAGTTTTAAATATTTTAAAACACATGCATTTTTGGCATATGTATGACCTAATGGGTTAAGCACAAAGTTCAACTGTTCAGTATATGATGATTATATCTTGAATGCCTCAATACTAATATCAGCCACAACAGCTAAAGTGGTAGAGCATTAGCCTGTGGCTATTCAAACCACAGCCGGGTCAAACCAAAGACTTTAAAGTTGGTCGTAGTGGCTTCCCTACTAATCGGGGCTAAGGGGACAGCATTATGCCTGACTGGTCCGTGTCAGTATAATGGACCGTCCAGGTTCAGTCCCTGGGCACCTCATAAGTGCCCTTGTGCTATAATGATAAAAATGTCGCTGCACAGTATCAGCAAAAATGCCAACAAATCTTATCCCATAATATTTTGCCGCATTATATTTAAAAAAAAGGAAAAAGAAGAAAAAAATGTTAAAATATACAAGATGTTTTGCCAAGTTTAGTCATTTGTTTGAAGTTGCCTGGACCCACTTGCTGGCTAGTTGGGTTTTTGCAGTTGATAATTTTAAGCTCAAATTTTAACTGCTCATTATATGATGTTTAAATCTTGTATACCTCAATACAATATCTTGACACAAATGTTTTTCACAAAGCTTTTTTTGGAAGAGCAGTCAGCTTGCGGATCGGGTGGTCGCAGGTTCAAACCCCTGGCCAGGTCAAACAAAAAACTGTAAAGTTGGTAGTAGTGGTTTTCCTCCTAATGCTCGGGGCTAAGGAGACAGCATTATGCCTGACTGGTCGGTGTCAGTATAATGGACCGTCCAGGGTTCAGTCCCTGGGCACCTCATAAGAGCCCCTGTGCTAAAATGATAGAAATGTTGCTGCACAGTATCGGCAGAAATGCCAGCAAATCCCATACCATCCCTTTAGCTCTTTCCAGTGTGATTGTGTATGAAAATAAACAATTATAACTTTATTATGCCCCATGTAGCAGTCATATTATCCCAACTATTTCAGTGGCACGGCCATATCTTGACTATTTACTATTTCCAGTAAATCATATAAATCAGATAGAAATGTTCATATAAATATAATAGATGTTACAAGTTCATAAAATCAGACAACAGATATTCATATAAAAACGATAAATGTTAGAAATATGGAAAGTGCTAGAATATGTTAGAAAATTTTATATGTGCTAGAATTGTATTTAAATCAGCTAGGTGCTAGAATTTTAAATTTGATTGATTAGTGTAATAATTTCAAATAAAGCTTATATAAGTTATGATAATTGTTGTCAAATTAACATTTTTTTTTAAAGTGAAAACTGGGTCTTATTTCATGTTAAATTTCCTCCTAAATATAAAATATATTGAAATAATAATTTAATACTGCTTCCATATTTTCATTTAGATTTGAAACTGGTTTTTATATGCATTTTATGTAATACTTTTTTTCTTATAAATGGTGACAAGTATTGAATGTGAGAGCAAAAAAAAACCTTCTTTATTTAGATACTGTAGATGATAAAGGACTGATTGTTTTTGTAGTCTGTTATATTTAAGCCACCTTCAATGATTGAATTGTATAGAAGTGTAAATTTTATTTTCTTGTAATTTCTTTATTTGTGGTCCAAAAACTAAAAGCTATGCACCATTGGAAAGCTCTTAAAATTCATATTTTCAGAAAACAATATTTTTTAAAATTGATAAATGCACAAAGAATTAATACACAAAAATTATCAAAATTATTGGCTTATCCTTAAACAAAATGAGCAGTGTATCTTTTGGTTGTATTTTTTTTACCTTTTAAACTATCAAAATACAGTTTTGATATTTAAAATACTTCGTAAAAGCTGTTAAATTTGATATAAAATTCATTAAAATAAACTGAAAAATAAAAACACAGTGGTGAGTTTAATACAGCACATAGTTCCAGAATTTGACCTGCATTAGCTTCTGCCTTCAAAGATGGCTGCCCTAAATTGTCTTATCAGTGCCTATGACATCATAAGGAAACTATTTATATGTTTGTATGTTCACAGTTCAGTAACATCCAAGTGAGTCGGCGATACAAGCATTTTGATTGGCTGTACATACAGTTGGAGAGGAAATTCACCTGTATTCCTATCCCACCCCTCCCAGATAAGGCAATTTCAGGTGAGTTAATAATTGATAAAAACAACAGAATGTAAGAAAATGTTGACCATAAACCTTAAATCATATGGGGAAAATGTGACTAAAATTCGTTGAAAGAAATTTGACATGGTAAAAATGATTGAAAAGAGAATTTCCAAAAGTATTGAATGAAAAGTCAAAATTCCTTAGAAAATGAAACAAATAAATCACTAGTTGCAGATGTTAACTATTTGATTTAATTTTAAGGTAGCTTTACATTGTTACGGGGAAAAAAAAGAAAACAACACACGTAATGATAAAAATTGAATTGAGTGTAAAAGGCATGCATTACTTGAGAGAAAACTAATCAGACATGTATATAACTGTATAAAATGTTTTTGACTTAAAATCAGAGTGAGAGTAAACTTTTTGAAAAAAACTTTGGATAGCTTTAAATTATCAAGAGAAAAGGTAAATTACTTAACATCCTTGTGAGATAAGTGGGACATTAAGTGATATATTTGTGAGATAAGTGGGACATTAAGTGATATATTTGAGAGATAAATGGAGCATTCAGTGATATATTTTGAGAGATAAATGGGACATTAAGTGATATATTTTGAGAGATAAATGGGGCATTTAGTTATATATTTGAGAGATAAATGGGACATTAAGTTATATATTTGAGAGATAAATGGGGCATTCAGTGATATATTTGAGAGATAAATGGGGCATTCAGTGATATATTTGAGAGATAAGTGGGACATTCATTGATATATTTGAGAGGTAAGTGGGGCATTCAGTGATATATTTGAGAGATAAATGGGGCATTCAGTGATATATTTGAGAGGTAAGTGGGGGCATTCAGTGAATTAGAGTTATATTTGAAGATGGGGCATAGTGATATTTGGACGATTCAGTGATAAGTGGGGGCATCAGTGATATATTTGAGAGGATAGTAATGGTAAAATCATGTGATTCATATTTGAGAGATAATGGGGCATTAGTATATATTTAGAGATAAGGGGGGCATTCAGTGATATATTTGAGAGATAAGGGGCATTCGTGATATCCTTGAGAATTTTAGTGAATATATTTGAGTAGATAAGTGCATTTAGTGACATATTGAGAGATATGGGCATTTATGACATATTTGAGAGATAAGTGGGACATTCAGTGATATATTTGAGAGATAAATGGGCCATTTAGTGATATATTTGAGAGATAAAGGGGGCATGCAGTCGATAACAAATTAAAAAAATAAGTAAAATCACTGATCAAAAATTGAAAAGTGTATTATTTTATATATATTTTATCATAACCATCAGTCGTTTGTACTTTCTTTCTCACTTTCCTCATTTGTGCTTTGTGTTGTTGTTTTTATGTTCCTATTGGCTGGTTGTAGGACATGTAAAACCGTGTCAGCTTTTGTGGATGCTTCCACGGATAGTTTTTTTGCATAAGCAGGTTAAGATTAGATCTGTTTAGCTTTGAGTTTAATGTTAAAGAGATTTGTTTTATTATGCAAGCATGCCTTATGATTTTGGGTGCCTGTGACCAAGCAGTTAGAGTTGCCGACTAGTAACTCCTAACCCATCCCCTTGTCGCCCGAGGCTTAGTGGTAGAGTCGCCGATTTGTAACTCCTCTGATTGCTTAGCCTCTCATCGCGTGGGTTTGAGTCCCATTCGGGCGAAAGACTTAACGTGAGAAGGTCCTCCAGCTGACTTGCAATGCGCCAGTAGTTCTACCCAGACATGTGTCTGGGGTCTTCCTTCACCAAAAAGCTGGACGTTGCTGTAATTTGGTTGCTGCAATGTATGTAAAAAAAAACAAAAAAAAAAAACAAAAAAAAAACCCATACCCTTGTGGTTTCCAGTCAGGGTGAGATATTTCATTTGTGGATCTGCTGGGCACCAGTGATTCTATCCAGGCATATGTCTGGCATTTTCCACCACGGATAATTATTGGAAGTTCCAAATATGACCATACTTATGTCTGTGCAATGTAACAAATCAACATAAACATTAATATTAGTTATAGTGCAATTATATGGCAAGTGGTTGATGTCAGTACCATGTTAATCAGCTGCCTCTCTCCTCAAGGGCTGAAGTCACCAATAAGTTAAAATCTTGTAGGTCTTCCATCAGATATGTGGTGCGCTGATGGTTCTGCTGAGTCATTTGTTTGGGTTCTTCCTCTATTAAAACAGCTGGAGGCCACTCTGACCATAAATGTGTGACTTAGCAGTAGAGTAATTCTGACTGAAATAATGCCACCACTTGCAAATTTTATGTTCAACTAATTCCTTTTTAAAATTAAAGATACTTAAATGTGGTATTAATTTTTCTTTTGTTTATTGAACTGTTGACATTTCCAGCTGAGTCAAATCGAACAAGAAGGTCCAGTTTAAAAACAAGAAGTATAAACATATGATTTGTTTTATTTTCTTTGGGGTGTTTGTTTTCTTTTGATAGAAATGTGGAACGGGAATACAATGTGTTATTTAGATTAATATGTGGAAGGAATAAAATAAGTTTCTTTTTGGTAGAACTTTGGGATTGGTTAAAATATGAAAATTAAAGGAGAGAAAGATTGGCTAATCAAAGCATGTGGTGGATGGTTGTTTTGTTATGTGTTTTTGCTTGCAGTACTGTTTGATTGTTGCAGATATATTAGAAAGTAGTTTTAGTATTGAATTGTAGGTTGGCATGTCAAGGTTTCTCACTACAACATAAAAACTGGATCTGGCAGCGCAATCAGTAGAGCGTTGACTCTAGGTACAGGTAGGCCCCAGGTTTGATCGCGGTTCACAACATACCAAAGTCGTTAGAAACGGTAGTGGTAGAGCTCCCTAGCTAACACTCAAGCAGATATAAGGGTAGTTCCAAGAGTTCCACGACTGGTTGGCCCGGTGTCAGGATAATGTGACTGGGTGTGGTATCATGCCAGGTGTTCACGGCATGCTATACAAATTAAGGCAGCACTATATCTGCTTCAAGTGGACACGGTTTCCAGAGAACTAAAATGCTGTTGGTGGGATGATAAACCCAATAAACAAACAATATAAAAATATTATAAAAAATTATCATAAATAAACCTAGCAAGGATTTATCCAGAGTAAAACTTCTTTAACTAGAGTCGAGTTATGTTGTTATTTTTACCCTGATTTTAAATTAAAGAATTCAAATTTATCACTAATTCTTATTCACCTGTAACTCACATCTCTTCATATTCACATTACATTTTTCTAACTTTACTTACAATCTTAATTGTGCAGTTGTAGATACAATATATTCATTTTGCAATACACTTTTTGTAGGCTGTGGTACTTTTTTATTGAATTGTTGATATGAAACATATTTTTACTACAACTTTGTTACAGCATGTTATTTGTTGATTTTTATTCTTGTACATTCTTGATACACCGGTAGTTGCACGTATTGCTATGTACCATATACATTAATTCTAATATGATCAACAGACTAACTATAAAATTGTAGAAGGATTGTTCCTTGCATTTTTTTTTCTAATATATATGTACAGAAGATATACTGGCAAACTCCCATGTTTTTAAGTATAATTTTCAACCTTGATTTTGATCATTTTTTATTTCACAAGTTGTCAAAGAAAAGAAAAATGTGTGAAAATATTATTTTTTCTATGAACACATGTGAAATAAAGTTTGATCATACACTGAAATTCATAAAAAAATTCTTTCTGTTTCATACTTATTTCATTTTTTGGTACACTTTGTGCTGATAAAAAGTAGTCCCTAATTATCTTCCTTGGGACCTAGAGTGAAAAGATAAGGTTTCCTGTCTCTGGTATTTCTCAGTATTTTTCCCAAAAGCATAGAATAAACAGTTACGTACTAGCAGTCTAATATAGTTTTAGTTAAATTTATTTCATAATGATGCATTATGAATCTATATTATTTAGTAATTTCCCCTAAAACTGACATGGTTGTTATTTTATTTAGGTATTTCATAGCAAATATTAAAAGCAAATTATGCCAAATATTGACATCACGAATGCGTGGTACTATTAACACATTCCTTTTATTTATCAACTGATGTTATTTTTTTAATTTCAACCATCCTTAAGTTTAAAAAATGAAAATGATTGTTTTGTTTGTTGTTACACAATTTGCCTTAAACTTTCTCTTATTAGAACTAGATACTGGAAGACTTTTTTGTTTACAAACATTTCATTAAGTCATTACATGTGTATAACTAGGTGAAAGATCAAAGAGTGAAAGATATTTTTGAAGCACAAAATACATATAGTTCGTCCATGGCCAAGCGGTTAGAGTTGCTTGACTCAGCACCTCATAGCATGGGTTCGAGTCCCGGTTGGGGCAAGAACTTTCATGTGAGAAGGTTTTCCAGCTAACCTGTAGTGTGCCGGTGGTCCTACCCAGCATATGTCTTCCTCCACCAATAAATAGCTGGATGTCGCAAATATGACCATAATTTTGTTGGTGCGATGTAAAAAACAACAACCAAACAAACATATACTTCTGCTGTATTGCAGTGATTAGGAAAGTGTTAATAATTAAACATACTTTCAAATATAAAAACCTGACCTAGAAGCGCAATCAGTAGAGCGTCGGCTCCAGGTATGGGATGCCATGGGTTCGATCCTGGGCCATGACATACCAAAGTCGTAAAAAATAGTAGTGGTATAGCTCCCTTGCTAACACTTAAGCAAGTATAAGGGTAGTTCCATGACTTGTTGGCCAGGTGTCCGGATATTGTGAGTGGGTGTGGTATCATGTCAGGTATTCACAGCATGCTATACACAGTGAAGGCAGCACTATATCTGCATCTAGTGGATACCTTCTCCTGATAACTGAAATACTGTTGGTGTGACAATAAACCAAATAAATAATAAATAAATAAATAAAATACAAACATTTCTGATGCATGAAGAAGAAATTTAAATTTTAACCCTTTATACGCTAAAAACACCATTTAACTTACTAACCGAAAACATATCCCACCCTAAAGGTGTTTCTAGCTAGTAAATATTTAAAATTTATTTGGAAATCAAGTTTGGAGTGTATGATACTATTTGGTAGATCCAGAATGGGATTTTGTAACTTGTATCCATCATGACACTTGTCACAAACTTTCAACATTTTAATAAATTAAGCATTGTTATTTCTTATAAAGATGCTAGATCATGGACAAGAATGAATTAAGCTTAATATAAAAATGGTATGTTTATTTTAGCATAATTAACACTGATTGTGGATATGTCTTGTATGTATTATCTCTGACTGTTTTATGAATACTATAATGTATTAATTGATTTTTTTAAGTTGATAGACCCTTAATTTGCCTTTTTTTAATTTTTTAAATCAATGACTTTGACTTTAAACCTTAGCTGGATATATTTGTTAACAACCCAGACTAATTTTTAGTCTTACATTGACCTGCAAACGTATTTAGACATGTTGCTAGAGACTCAGCAGAAAATAGTACAGATCCTGATCAGACTGCTTTCAGCACAGAGCTTGTCTATCTGGATCTAGACTATTTGCCTAAGTCATGTGCTTAGCAAGCTAATGGTTAGTGCTCAGAAGTTTTTAAAAACGTGTTCACGGCATGCTATACACAGTGAAGGCAGCACTATATCTGCTTCAAGTGGACACCATCTCCAGATAACTGTAATACTGTTGGTGGGACGATAAACCCAGTAAACAAACTCATTCTTTTTTTATGGGTTATCTTCTAATGGAACATAATAAAAGTTTAAGAATAGATATGACAACTTATCTGTTGTTTTTTGTAACATGGTATATGTTTACTTTTTCATTTTTAGGACGATATGAGGATGAGTTTATTGACTCCCGGATGAAATTGTTACAAATGTGGATAGATCGAGTCTGCAGGCATCCTGTCCTCTCCCATTCTAGTGTGTTTAACCACTTTCTGACATGTACGGATGAAAAGGTAGGCTACTCTAATGTCATTTCTCTTTTAACTCTAAACCGAATGATCACAAATGAGAGACATTAATTAATTGTCTTCCCCGAATAATCCTGAAATGCAAGTAGGTCCTTTCATTTGTTTTACTCGGTTTTTATGCTTGTGCTCTTTAGAGTGTATGTTGAATTTTGTGCCTTTCTTGTGATACCCAGGTTAACCATCATCAAGAAACACTTCCATTTTCTTTTTAAAATAACATATTTTTATAAGTATTTATATGGATTTTAAGCTTATATTTATGCAAAAGTATGAAATTTCACTGTAATTGCAAAATCTACAAAAGAACAGGCGCTTTAGTCCAGGAATTCCAACTAAAAGGACCTACCTACTATTTGGAATACCTTGAATATAATCTAACAAGGGAAACAATTTCCATTTCACCAATATACCCCACCGACCAGGTTTTGGCAAATAGTTTAGATTCAGCTCAGCTCCTGCTACCTTCCTAGCGTACCCTCAGTTTAGAAGGGATAGTTCCATGACTGGCCAGTTGTTAGAATGATGAGAATGGGTGCAGTATCATGTCATGTTTTCATGGGCTACAGGTAACTGCATACATGTGAACTTTTTCTCAGGTCAAAGTGGGTGATTTTCACTTGCAAAGTGGAAGATTTGTTATATTTTCCTATAAACAAAGAAGGAAATTATCCATATCCAAGTAGGGAGATTTCTGAAAATGCATAAAACACCCTTCATTTTTAAAATAATTTTGAACCTTAAAAGTGGGAGTCTCCCTCCAAAAGTGGGAGATTTCACATGTATGTAACTGAAATATTGCTGATTGGTTCAACAATACAGCAAGCATATTGTTTAAATACATGGGTTTAAACTAAACATTTTATTTGTGAGTTACAAGAATTCAGTTATGATGCTCTGCCTGTGGTATTGTTTAATCTATTAAAGATTTGTTTTTGTGTTAGTGTAATGTATTAAAAACAAAAAAATCATCTGCTGTGTATTTTTTTTGTTTTTTTGTTCTAGAAATGGAAGCAAGGCAAACGAGTAGCAGAAAAAGATGACTACACAGGTGGAAAATTCTTCCTCACCTTACAAGTGCCAGACAATCCTCATCTGCTGTCAGATATGTAAGTGGACATTCTGCTGTTTAAACATTAAGTGAATATTTAAGTTCTTCTGCTGCTCCAAATCATCATTTGGGTGACATATTCATTGGACTTTTTGACGAAAGTCGCTACCTCCTTCTATGGTGCGTCAAAATGGATCAGATCAGGTTCCAGCTTAGGGGTTGTGAGCCTCTGCTGTCTGATTTTTAAATGATACATTAAGAATAGGTAGAGTCACAGACTTGTAAGTCCTATCTGCTTAGCTTCTCATGGCATTTGGAGCAAAGACCTTAATGTGGAAATTACATCCAGCTGACCTGTGGTGTGTCGGTGGCTGGTAGAACTACCGCAGGTCAGCTTTAAGACCTTCCCACATTAAAGTCCTTCGCCCAGGACGGGCCTTGAACCCATGCAGACATTTGTCAAAAGGTTTTTTTCCACCTTCACAACCAGACTTTGCTATAATGACCATAATGGGTTGCTGCAATGTTTTTTAAAAAACAAAATAAATATTAAGAATAACTTGGATTGAGGATGCTGGATAATTTTATTTGCATCACTAAATGATACTAATAGATTAAGTAAGATTAGTAGATTAAGTAAATATTATTCTGATAACGAATTTACTTAATAAAACAGTTTCTATAAACTCTTTATTTTAATAAAACAGGTTCCATAAACTCTTTATTTCAATAAAACAGGTTCCATAAACTCTTTATTTCAATAAAACAGTCTATAAACTCTTTATTTCAATAAAACAGTCTATAAACTCTTTATTTCAATAAAACAGGTTCTATAAACTCTTTATTTCAATAAAACAGTCTATAAACTCTTTATTTCAATAAAACAGGTTCTATAAACTCTTTATTTCAATAAAACAGTCTATAAACTCTTTATTTCAATAAAACAGTCTATAAACTCTTTATTTCAATAAAACTAAATAAAATTAAGGCTGATAAACTGCATTTTTAAAATTGCCATGGACAATTATCTGTCTTCTGTAACTTAAGTTTTTTCATTAGAAAACTAATGTCATAATATCCAAAATTTCACTCGGCCTCAGTGACGCCAAAATGGAGCAGTTCTGCAAATTCCAGAAGAGCATGGAAGATAATGTGAAAACTTTGCTACATGTGGCCTACGAAAATAGGAAGAAACACCTTGGACGTAAGTAGTTTTTGAAGTCTTAAACACAGGGCTTGTAAATCGTTTAGAATCGGATCTTTTTTTTTTAGCTATGTGCATCTTTCTAAAGCACCTGCTTTGCTAATATGTGCAGACTTGAATCATAGCTCCCTACAACAACTTGAACACATAATTTAGTGATCAGAGGTGGAGTTTTTAACCCATTACTAATGAGACAGAAATAAATAGTCTCCCCTGAATAATCCCTAAATGCAATTAGCTTTTCTGCCTTTTTTGAGACACCCAGGTTAATCAAGAAACACTTCCATTTCCTTTTTTAAATACCATATCTCTATAAGGAATTAAATGGTTTTTAAGATTATATTTATGCAAAAGAAAGAAATTTCACTATTTGTAATTGCAATATCTAAAAAAGAACAGGAGATAAATTCCAACTAAAAGGACCTACCTTCTGCTTGGAATACCTCTGATATTAACCAACAAGGGGGAAAATTTTCATTTCACCAATGTACCCCCATTATGTTTGTCATTTGTAAAGTGTGCTTTTGGGTGCAAAAGTTGAAAATTGATTGTAAATTAAATCAACAGTGACCAATGGCTTAAATAAAATGGAAGTGTTACAAAAGAATAATACAAATACTATTCCTTGTTGTTCCTTTCTCAGCATTCAAGAGGGAGTACCAGAAATTGGGCAATTCTTTCAAGGCCTTAGCAGAGTCATTTAACCAGGATACAGGAGCTTGTAAGTAAATTAATGTTCTTATTTTCCACTGCTAAAAATGAATAATAAATAAAGCAATATAGAATATTCATGGTTAATTATAGTATAACAATATAGTTTGAGTGTATTGATAAAACAACTATGAAGATGAACCTGCAATCTGGGTGCCATTTAAAAGTAGTCCTTATCCACAGGATATTCATAGACCAGACCTGGAGGTGCAATCCATAGGGTGTCAGCTCAAGTAACTTGAGTCCCTGGGTTTGATCCCGGGCCGCGACATACCAAAGTCATAAAAAATGGTAGTGGTACAGCTCCCTGGCTGATGGTCAAGCAAATATAAGGGTAGTGCCATGGCTGGATGGCCCAGCCTGAGGATAATGTGACTGGGTGTGGTGTCATGCCAGGTGTTCATGGCATGCTATACGCAGTGAAGGCAGCACTATATCTACTTTAATTTGACACGGTGTCCAGATAACTGAAATACTGATGGTGGGATGATAAATCTAATGACCATTCTTACCATGGCGGAGCGACAGTGCTTGTTATGGCTTTCTTTAAAGCTTTCTTTTCCACAGCTTTTCTGTTTTTTTATTTAAAATAATGGCCAGACTGGCCTTCCACCCATTGAAAAGTGTCATCTTTTTTGTATTAATGCACTTTGTCACACTGAGTTAACAGGCACGCAACTAGAGCTGTCCACTTCTATATCTTCATCCTCATGGTATAAAATTGAGTCCAGTGCTGGGAGCGGCCGCAATAACTCGGATCGGGAGGTCATGGGTTCAAACCCTGGCTGGGTCAAACCATAGACTTTAAAGTTGGTGGTAGTGGCTTCCCTCCTAACACTCAGGGCTAAGGGGGCAGCATTATGCCTGACTGGTCGGTGTCAGTATAATGGAACGGCCGGGTTCAGTCCCTGGCCACCTCATAAGTACCCCGTGCTATAATGTCGCTGCACAGTTTTGGCTGTGTTTTAATGCTGGCTAATCCCATCCCATGCCAATCCTGGGCCAGAAGCTTTATTTGAAGAAGTCTTTCAGCTGATTTGTAGTACTGTTGTTATTTGTAGAGGATGTTTCCTACAAACCACTCATGCTTTCTTATTTTTACTCAGAAACATGAGCCCACAAAGTTATTGATATATAAAGTAAATGTATAACCTCTCTTCCAGATGGACAGGCATTGACTGGAGCTATAGATATTACTGGCGATACTTACAATGAGATCGGAAACATGTTTGAAAAGCAGGTAGGTGCCATATTTTGTTAAAACTTTTTTTTTTAATTGGAAAAGACATTCATCTGACTTACATTTACTGTTTAAGATGTCCAGTTGTTTGGTAGAACCTTTGTCTATAATTTGCAGATTCAAATTTTGTTGATTTCACCTGATACAATGTCAATGTTGTTAGACCTGTTTAAAAATTACCAGAAACATTCCTAGCCAATGCCACAATTGTACAAAAAAAACGATTTTTTCTAAAACTAGCAATGGATTATAAAAAATGCTGAAGAGTTTGCATTAACATTTTATTTCTTTGAATGATAATTGTGGCAAGTTGTAAAATATAATTAATTTATAAAAAATGGGTGATATTGTACTTTCATATAAAATGCACAATGATGACACCATACCTGGCAGCGCAATAGGTAAAGCATTGGCTGCAGGTACGGAAGCCCGCGGGTTTGATCCTGGGCCGCAACATATGAAAGTCATTAAAATGGTAGTGATATAGCTCCCTTGCTAACGCTCAAGCAAATAGGTAGGGTAATAATGAATAAGGGTAGTTCCATGACTGGTTGGCTCGGTGTCAGGATAATGTGTTTGGGTGTGTTATCATGCCAGATGTCCACGGCATGCTATACACAGTGAAGGCAGCACCATATCTGCTTCAAGAGGACACTGTCTTTAGATAACTGAAATACTGTTGGGGGAACGATAATCCCAGTAAACAAACAAAATGGTGACAGTGTCCAAATAACTTAATCAAGGTTATTTCTGATCTCCTTGATTTTGCACATTTTTTCCCAGCAGCATGTTATTTGAACTCCAAAAATCGCCAGGCAAGATCGTAAATATTTGTCTGTTATTCATATAATTTTACAACACTTAACAGTGAGACGTATATGCTACTTAGATGTACCTGTACTCTTTAATATGTTTATTTTCAATTTACAGCCCAAAAACGACCTGGAACCAATGATTGATACGCTGAATGAGTACAAAGGCATCCTTCAACAGTTTCCAGATGTGCTGAAAGTTCATGAGGTAGCATGTTGTACTCATTTATGTTATTTTTCTATCACATTTTGCAATCATTGCAGAGGGGGTGCCTGTGGCATAGTAGTAGAGTCGCAGATAGATGGTAACTCCTCTGCCTGCTTAGCCTCCCACCTTCGAGTCGCGTTTGGGTGACTTAATGTGGGAAGGTCTTCCAGCTGACCTATGATGTGCTGGTGGATTTACCCAGACATTTGTTTGGGGTCTTCTTCCACCAAAACAGCTGGAGGTTGCTATAATGATCATTATTGATCGATGCTTTGTGTCTCAAAAACAGCATGGTCTATTCATGGTGAACCACTTAGGTTGACCGATTTCCTAATTTATTTTATACCCCCACTTAGGTTATCGGGGACTCAACAGGAGTCTCTTTATATGTGCATCTCCAAAGTAGGTTAACCACTTTGATGGGGCACCAATTGCCGAGGGGTTAAAGTTGCTGACTTATAACTCCTCAGCCTTCCAACGTATGGGGTCAGGGCGTGAACTTTCATGTGCTGAGGTTTTCCAAATAATCTTTAGTGTGGTAGTTGTTCTATTCAGGCATAAGTCTGGGGTCATCCTCCACCAATACTTGGCTGGATATCACCAATATGACCATAATTGTATTGGTGCAATGTTACAAAAAACAGAACATATAATCATGATTAAATAAACAGCAGGGAAATAAAGATTTAAAAAAAACAAGACGGTAATGAGGATTTTGAAAAAAATAGCAGGGTAATGAGGATTTTGATGAGGAAAAAATGGCAGGGTAATGGGGATTTGAAAAAATTGCAGGGTAATGGGGATTGGTGGGGTAGGGGTGGGGGGAAGCAAGGTAATAGGGATTTTGAAGAAGAAAAATTAGCTGGGTAATGAGGATTTTGAAGGGGAAAACAGCAGGGTAATGATCTTTGCTGTTTAAATTTTAGGGTGCAATTAATTTGAAAAAAAAAAAAGCAGGTAATTAAGATATTTATCTTTGCTGTTTAAATTTCAGGGTGCCATTGGCAAGGCTAAAGAGTGTCAGAAGATGCAAGCAGAGGGTAAAATGGTAGAGTCGTCAGTTCAGACAATTTGCCAGAGGGCTGATACAATCTCATTTGGAACACTAGCAGAGATTCTGCACTTCCAGAAAGAGCGGACAGTCGATTTCAAACAGACTATGACTGTTTACCTAAGAGGGCAAATTGAATTCTACAAAGAGGTTAGTAAATGTATTTAAGAATATGGCTGTTGCTCTTTTTAGCTCACCTGAGCTTAAAGAAGAGTGAGCTATTGTGATCGTCCACCATATGGTATGCGGTGTGCGACAAATGTAATGATATCCTCTGATATATAGCATAAGGAGTTATATGTAAGGTGTATGGTATGCTGTGTGTGACATAACTGTAATGATATTCTCTGATATATAGCATAAGGAGTTATATGTAAGGTGTATGGTATGCTGTGTGTGACATAACTGTAATGATATCCAAATATATATAGCATAAGGAGTTATATGTAAGGAGTATGGTAGCTGTGTGTGACATAACTGTAATGATATTCTCTGATATATATAGCATAAGGAGTTATATGTAAGGAGTATGGTAGCTGTGTGTGACATAACTGTAATGATATTCTCTGATATATAGCATAAGGAGTTATATGTAAGGAGTATGGTATGCTGTGTGTGACATAACTGTAATGATATCCAAATATATATAGCATGAGTTATATGTAAGGAGTATGGTAGCTGTGTGTGACATAACTGTAATGATATCCTCTGATATATAGCATAAGGAGTTATATGTAAGGAGTATGGTATGCTGTGTGTGACATAACTGTAATGATATCCAAATATATATAGCATAAGGAGTTATATGTAAGGAGTATGGTATGCTGTGTGTGACATAACTGTAATGATATTCTCTGATATATAGCATAAGGAGTTATATGTAAGGAGTATGGTATGCTGTGTGTGACATAACTGTAATGATATCCAAATATATATAGCATAAGGAGTTATATGTAAGGAGTATGGTATGCTGTGTGTGACATAACTGTAATGATATTCTCTGATATATAGCATAAGGAGTTATATGTAAGGAGTATGGTATGCTGTGTGTGACATAACTGTAATGATATCCTCTGATAAATAAGAAGTTATATGTCAGGAGTTAACATCCAGCCATCTATTGGTTGATTCATCTGTAGACAGGATTTGTCAACCCTATTTCCAGCTAATGTTGGTAGGATTTTGATGAAACTTCACAGGACTGGTAAATGTCAGGGCTAGTTGCACATATCCATGGCACATCATTTCCCATAGTTATATTTGTTGAATAACGGCAAAAGCAACATCTGGGGTCATACAATGTGTTTTTGATTTTCTATTGCAGATCACAAAGAAGTTGGAAAATGCTTTACATAACATTGAACAATCTTGAGCAGCAGTAGCAATACAGCCAATCAGATCCAGGATAACATCAGTCAGTGTAAAGCATTCTTTACATACAATATGAAAGCTACTAGCTCATTGGCCAATTGATGAAGGAACAAACCTTTTCAGTGTTTTGGAGTTGTGAAGCTGTTTATCTGGATAGAAAGCGGTTCGAAAAAACAAACAAAAAACTAGTGGTTACTTTATTATTGATAATCAACAATTGAACCATTTGTATTTAATATTTATATCGTTATTAATTGATGAAGTAAATTAACAGTTAATCTGCCTGCACCGAAATATAGGTTATGCAAAGAAAACAGGAGTTATGAGGTAGAATTTTGCCTTCCTGCTTCAGTATATAACTCAAGCATAGTCTTCAACATAATGATTTTGTCTATGTCTTATTCACTGTAAATATCTGTCCTATAGTCACTTTGGTGTCATGATATAATGTGCAAAGAGCAAATACACCAGAAAAAATCTGAAATAATTTTCATACAATAATTTAATATAACTTTCATACAGATATTTAACATAATAAAATACACATTGACACCGGTAAATATTGTCTAATAACTTTTCATGCAAATATTTAACACAATGAAATACTCATCGACTCCTGTAAACATGGTCTAACACCTTTCATACAATAATTTAACATAAAATACACATTGATACTGGTAAACATTGTGAAATAACTTTTAAACAATCATTATTCAATGCCATGTGAATCTAAATGCACATTCATCTGTGATAAAATATTGCTTGAAGCTAACTTGTATAAAAGTATAAACATTTTGCTATGGCTGGAAGCTGTCTGATCAAAATTGTAACTTTCTGCTGCTAGGTCTCATCAAATGCATCATATAAGGTATGCAAGAATTTGTTAAAGGTGGTATCAGACAGTTTGTCTTCATCAAATACATGTAAAGCTGGATTGGAAAAAATGGGACATAATTTCTGCAAAATTTCAAATTTAAATCTAATGAAAGACGATTATGAACATTGTCTAAATTGTAAAACAGTAGAAATCGTGAAATAGATCACTGCATGCCCATTCTTTCGAAAATTATAAATAAGCAGGTTTGTGATTTCTGCTAAAAAAATAGACATCGACATCAGAACAGATTAGCTAAAAGTTTATATAAAGTTATAGGTCACATGTTTTTTTTAGTTTAAAAATAGCTAACTGTGCAGCGTCGCTCAGATAGGAAATACCTATTTGTAATGACAAGGGATGTGTTATGCTTTACTTTTCACATAGAATTAGGATATTAATAATCAGTATTTAGGGAGATCTTTTCAGGCAACAATATTTTTTTTTGTTCTTTGAAAAAACAATCTGGTCCAAACTGTCTGATACCACCGTTATACTAACTTTAAATTAAATTATGGGGTGTCACATGTAGCGTCCTAGGAAATAATCTTTCTAATAATTTTATCTTTGTACAGTTTTCACTGAATTGTGGTCAGGGCAAGCACTTGTTCATGTTGGTTTTCCAGCTTTCCTGCGGTGCACCGGTGGTTCTACCTAGAAATATGGCTGGGGTCTTCCTCCTCTTGTAATTATTGTCTTAAATCTTTCCCAAGATATGAGAAAATGGGGGTCATCTTAATAAGTTTATTGGTACCCACAGCACAGGCTTTGGTTAAGAATTATTGGAATTTAGGTATCATGGGAACTTGTGCAACTAAAAGTTTTGTAATGAACAAATGAAACTTGCTGGAGTATTGGCCCTTGTTGCAATATTCCAGACACTGATATGAAAGTTTTGTAAACAGAAAGCAGGGGTGGGTGGTGTTCAGTGGCTATCTTTTTTCATTTCTACTTACCAAATGTAGCAGGCTGATAGCGAAGCGAATGCCTGACACGAAATGTTTCTCAGACACAACTTATATGCTTTGTATGTCAAGGTTTGCTGAAAAGTAAAGTAATTTTGGGGTAATATTGCTGTAAAATTTTTAGAGTTATTTCCCTCGTTTTAAATAACTGTATCATAGAACTTAAATTCATACCTAATGTAAAACATATTTTCATGTGAAGCACATTTATTCCTAATTATGCATTTTGAGAAGCCCATCCTACATTTTCATGTATAAGTGATTTTTACATTTGAGAGTTTAGAAAGTATGGTCGTAGAAGATTTCAGGGATGTATTAGTGTTGTTTTTTTATGAAGTCTTGCTGTCAATTTGGGAATGTTTATGTATGCAAACTGTATTTTGTTGTTTTTCTTATTTATAAAGGGGGAAGATAACTGAATCCAGACTAATGCAATGTAATGTAATAGTAGAAAAAATTAAAGTCTGTAAATGTTTTGAGAGCGAATGAGAAGCTGTTTTTCTGGACCCTGGTGTTTTGTTGGAGAATAGGAATTGAAATTCTGTTATCTAAATATTTGTTTTCTTTCTGTCTGTGCATTACAGTGTTTATCATGAGATTGGAATGTTTAAGTGGTGGAGATGTTGACCTGCTGGACGGGTTTTCTTGCTATAAAAAACCCACATTGTTCAGTCTTTTTTTTTGCATCAAGATATTAGACCACACATACAATAGCTTTTGCATAACAGGACCAAGTATTCCATTTAGTCGGACCAGGGATGTAGACACAATTTAAATGCTTGGTCTAGCGACACCCACCCCAACTGTTCGTAACAAATGATATAGGAAGTTGCATCTGCAGGCATTTTGCAACAACGGGTGGGGATTCAAGCGTATATGGGTTTATACATGAGATGTTTTGCTAGTTTGACTACCCCCTATCGGCTTCTGACGAGTACTTTAAGTAAGTCAAATATGCCGTATGAAATCAGCATGATTTGTTCAACATGTTCGTTAGGTTTCTTATCTTTGTGTATAGTTCATGGACTCTAAAAGGGGTTTCACCGATATATATTTTTTTTAAAAATTGCTTCATCCAGCTGCTTTCTGCTTTAATACATTAACCACAGATATTTTAAAAAAGGCATTGTGGCTGTTGAAATGATATTTGTGTACATAATAATCAGTGTGGATTGTATATTTTATAATACTATACTAAAAACTATTTTTCCAACGTTAAAATTTTCCTTCGATTTGGTCATCCAAATAAAAACTTTGATGATAAGAACATTAAAAAATATATTCAATTAAATAAAAAAATCTTGATTAACACTTAACATAGTTATCCTTTTTTCAGAACTTAATATAAATGATAATAATTGTATTACTATTGATATTACATTGGTTTATTTAAGAAATGCTAGATTTTGTTGAAAATAAAAATTACAGCATAATTATGGATAAAAAATCTTATAAGTTTAATTTTTAATTACTAATTAAATTTGATGCTTGTTATGTATTTGTTACTTGTTAAGATTGTTATTGTTAATTTCACATAAAGGTGCTGAATTGCTTTGCTGTATAACTGGAATATTTAACAACAGTAACAAACTTGCTCAGTCTTGTATCCCTCCGATAAAAAAAATAATGTATATTTGTTTAGCAGGCCCCAAGTTTATCTATTCCTGATCACTGCAGTTCTTTTTCACCAATAATTTTTCTAAATGTGCAAAAAACAGTAAAAATATATACATTGATTGAAGATTATGCTGCCTTTTATTGTTTAAACAAAATTTAATTGCAGGATATTAACATAGCGGTGTATGATTGGTTATTTTACACGAGTTTTTGTACCAGCATGTTTTTGATTCATAGTTAATAGGAATGAAACATACTAATTACTGGAAATATTTAAAGTGACACTGATGTTGACAAAAACATTTTTAGTTATCAAACGACTGCAAATTTATCTGGTCAAATATAAGTAAAGATAAATGAATACACCACTTTCTGTATATTTAAAAATGCAATGGTATAATAAAATTTTTGATTTTGACTTTAATATTACTAAATTTTTCAAAAAAAGAACTCGACTGTATTTTAAATATTTCTAGTCAGTTAGTATTCTTTTTGGATAAAATCATGAAAATTGAGTAAGATGTGATGCATGTTTTATTGTGTGCCAGTATTTGTAGAACTCTGTGATAAATGGTCTGTGAATAAAGATACAAAGTAACTCACTAATAATGCTTTTCTTTTTCAGATATTATTTAAACTATAAATTATACAGGGTCTGCTTGCTTGTCTGATATTGCTTTCTTAGTAAAATATATGTTATGAGATTTTATTTGGTGTTGTTTTTTGTCAAGTACTTTTTATTTAGTTTAGAAAAATATTAAATCATAAGTTGAATGTTTTTGCTCCAAATGGTCAAATCAATCACTTGTTATTTAAGTGTCACTGATATTAAAGGATTTTTTTTTTAAATAATGCATTTTTTTTATATCTACATCTTTTTTATATCTAAGAATTTTCTGTGTTGATAAAAGGTTTTTAAAGGTTCATTTCTTGAAAACTGTCACATGCACTTTAAACATCAAATAGTAACTCACTAAAGAAAGCCAAACAAATTTTGTTAAGGCAGCTTTCACTTAAATTTATTTTGGCCAAGTTATAACCCTTTTTCAACATGGTGTTTTTTTCAGAGCTAATATTGCACTTTCTAGCACTGAGATAAGTAGAGTGCACCATCTATGTACGGCTCTTGTTAACAAATGTCACTGAATACAACAGTGATAGTGTTGATAAAAATTAGAGATAAACAAAAATGATTGAAAGACTAGCAGAATTGCAACAGTGTAGGATACAAATCCTTAATTAAGAAGTACCCTATTTGAATATTAAGCTGCAAAGGTATATTTGTTTTAAAGGTAATAGAAAAACACAGTTTTTAAGGATTTAAAAAAAAAAAAAAGGGAATCACAAGGAGGCTAATTATGAGGCGTTAATTCTTATGAAACATAATTACCAACTTGTATAGTCACACTGGTTGGTTACTTGTAGTTGAATCTTTGATTCAGTATCTCGTTTTTTCACTTTAAGCAAAGAAAGATTAGTAAAGATTAGTAAATTGTGCAAATTACAGAAATTATTTAAGTCAAACTAGATGAAACTTTAAAAAGAAAAAAACACCTTTAATCTAAGCAAAGTTTTCAGTATTTACAAAATGTCTTGTTTTATGTAAGATACAACAATTTAAGGAAATAGTGTCATTGTTGGAAGTTGTTGGTGCCTTTGTTACTAACTACAAGCAGTGTTTGGGAGCATGCTTGAGTGCTTTGTTGTTGGTAATGATTTTATTTGTATCATCATTTATACATGTATTAACATCATCTATATGCACATTTGGTCATTTATGTATGTATTGCATGTCAAATTATGCTTGTTAACTAGATTACATGTTATTGTTCATGATTGTTTAATTCATTTTACACTGTCAGTACAGGTTTTATTTTTATTAATTTGTACTTTCAGCTCTCATGTGTTTCTTCTAATACCACCATTGTTATACTGTTTGTGCCTACTCATTACATAAACAACTATTTTATATTTAGTATGTATCATGTGATAATACATTTTTTTTTCATACAGCTGCCTGTATTAGACCTGGTAGTGCAGTTGGCTCCGTGTACGGGAGGCCCCAGGTTTGATCCTGGGCCGCAACATTAAAATGATAGTGGTGTAGCATCATAAGTAGACAGCAAAGTTAAGTTGTTCTGTTTTAAATCTATAGTGTAATTTTTTTCACACAGAGTTGTAAAAAAACAACTTTCTCAGACCTTCAGTCTAAGCATGTGTGTGTGAAAAATACAATATATTTTAACCATTCTTAATTTTTGAAAGATACATTTTTCCCTAATAAATCGGGTAAAAATCTACACATTACTGATGATCAAAAAGTATAATTTCAAGAAGTAGAATTAATGTGGCTGAAAGTACGTAGAATCAAGTTTTGAAATAAATCGGGTTTGAAATTACTTCAACCTGTAATATTAAATGCATATGAAATAAAAGATTTTGCCATATTTGAACAACATTGTTTATTGTTCTTAATTATGCTAATCAATCACTTTTGTAAAGCTGTACATATTGTTACATCCTTGTGTATCTTTTATTAAATCATTATTATCAGTGCAGGAAATGTCATTTTGCTTGATAAAAGAAAATAAATATTTGATTCAAGCTAGCTTTTTGTCTTCATTCATGGCCTATCACCATATAACCCCAAGATATGAAGGGTGCTGTGTTGGAAGTTACATCTGTAGGTTCGCCGGTTTGTAGACAAAGATTAGTCCATGCTCTTTCTTGGATACAATTGGCCAGATTTTGATCTATTTCTTAACATGTCTGATAAGAACCAAGCCTAGTGTCATATCATAACTGGTTGATTTTAACTGAGTTATGGCCCATGTTGTATTGAATACATTTTTAAATAAATATTTCTGCATGACGGAAAAAAGACATGTCGGTGACTAGATTATTTCAGCACATAACCCCATCACTTGGAACTCCTCGGGTAATTCCATCCTCGAGACAATTATTGCTTTAAGAACTTTTTTATGGCATATTCTTCCGGCGAACAAAACGATTGTGATTCTGTAAGTATCATAACAAAAGATACATCTAAGGGATGATTGTCTCGAGTACAATGTTACCCGAGGAGTCCCAAGTGAACCAATACTCTGGTATTGGACTGGGGCAATATGCGGTAAATAATCTTGCCTCCACACCTCATGGTTGGTCTCAAGGTGAACCCTGAATCATTTTATCTTGTGATCATTGCCTCAAATCTCCTTTGTCACAGTTTTGCTTAGGAACATGCATGGCATACAGATTCACATTATTATATTTACTGAAATAATGGTCATATTGGACTTTTTGTTATCAACGTATACACATGTCATTTATTGCTGCAAGTTCAGTACAAATACATACTAGGTCATTACGCATAAACAGATACAAAATCTTCGAAAACTGCTGCAATTTTTTCTGAGTTTCAAAACTAAAGAACGTTACCATCTATTGATAAAAATATTCTCTTATGTCTTAATGAAATGAGGTAGTATCTTATTCCATTATTCATTGTGGTTTAAAAAAGTTGTGCAGTTTGGAACAAAATGGAAAACAAAATTATGCACATTTGACATTTAACCAACTGTGAGTAAATCTCTTTAACCACTAGGTCATAAAAGCTTTAAATAACCTGTTAAGGTGGTCGACGAGGGTATCTGTGACAAACTGGCTGGATCAGATTGGATTAGTCTAGGCGTGCGTAAGTTCAGTATAAATACCACCTATAGAATATATATATTGTATAATTTACCTGCACTATGTCGTACAGTGCACCTTAATATGATCTAAAGACATCTTCATGTCAAGCCATTACCAAACAGTTTGGATTACTGAATCCACACCAGCCAACACTGATATTGACGGAAGGTGTGGCAGAAATTCTTCCCTGGGATTGTCCTTTGTTAAAAGCTGGCTGATGTTTTTATAATTGTTGCCAAACAAAATCATACAAGACCATTACAAATCACCAAATTCATCATTATTACTACAATTACTTTAATCCACTACATTATTAGCATAATAAAACATGTGTAAGGGGCAAAAAATAAAAAGATTCATTATACATTTTATTTCATGGTAATTACTTCAGTTCCAGTGTTGTTTAATGACAGAGGTTAGTAAATGATTAAAGAGGCATAACTGTTTCAAGATGCTACAATGAAGTTAAAAAAATCATCCATTACAAAAAAAATCATTAAAGAATGCAAAAATTGATAATTTGCTTAAAGAAAATAATATATAATGAGAAACAAGAAAAAGCTTCATGCAGTCAATAAATTAATAAATAAATAAACTGATTCAAAAATATGCACAACAATATTAATATGGTCACAATTTCAAGTAGAATAATGTATAATTCATTTTACTTAACATAAATTATTTCACTAACATTAACTTCACATTAATACAATACATTGATATCATCATGGCATAGATAACAAAAAAACACAACTATGATGTGAAATCACAATAGCTAAAGTCATAATAATGCCGCCAAATATGTGTAAATGGATGAAAAGAATTTAAAACAAAATGTGCAAAACAAAAAAGTGTGAAAAATAATGATTAAATGACTTTCTTAGATGTCACAAGTTTACTCAACATAATCTGATCAATGTGGGTTGTTTTTAACCATTTAAATCCAAACATCTTCTATAAATAAAGCTTTATGTAAATATTTTGCCATTCACAACATAGAACAGTTTGAATCCTAAAAAAACACACACAAGAATTATTAATTTTTTGCTTCTTTTATAATTTTGTCTTTTATAACTCTTTCACTGGGGAGAATTTTTACACTTTTAGTTATTTATAAAAAAAAAGCTTCCTAAGTTTTCTAGAATTATTTTTTTAACCACAGACTAATTAAGAATTATTTTTTTAACCACAGACCAATTAAAACTGCTATGAAGATGGTCAACAATGGGTCCATGCCAGTGTTATCATGACTTTATCAAACATCAACAATAAAAAACAACACAATTTCATTGTATGGGTAAATCCACTACAATGAAGATATAAAGTTAATATTAAGATATAATTCAGTCACAATGTATGAACTATATTTTAAGAGAAAACTTAAACAGAGGCTATATTGCCATTATTAATGTACAAAATTAATAATAAATTATTATTATTGATATTACACAAGAGAGATTTTCTAAAAAGTGAATACACTGTTTTGTCTGCAATATGAGAAACAATAAATACATATATTGAAAATAAGTATCAATTTAGAGTAAAGTAAAAAACATTTTAAACACAGGAAGTTCATTATTTATTTATTCATCTTTTGATCAACTTATTTTATAAATCAACAATTATGCTTAGTTATAAAAAAGAAAAAAAAATGTATAAATTAAAAGATTTATAATACCTGGCAAATGAAATGGACGGGAAATTGTATATGAACAAAAAGTTTAAAAAAAAAAAGAAAAAAAACGGTGCATGACAATAGCAGACACATTTGAGCCCTAAAAATATGCACATATATTTCTCAGAAGTACATATTGGCTAACGTTCTTGTTCTTTTGTGTGTAATTAATTAAGTTCAGAAAAATACATACAAACAAAGGATAAATCATTCAATCTGTTACAATGATATACCAATGCAACATCAATTTAGAACGTGCAACTTTTTTTTATGCTTCCAAAATAATACATCTTTCCTTGAATGCCTGTGGTGGAGAGATATGTACAAATGCTATTTCCTTGAATAAGAATGTGACAAAAAGTTCTTTAAAATAAACTAAAGCTATAGCCGAAAAAATTATACATGCTCATGTTATGTAAAATATACAATTATTTTGATTTTTTATTCAAGGCAAAAACCCGTATTCTGGTTTTTATAAAGTTACAAATGTTATCATGAGTTGTTAATCATGAGAATAAGTCGGTAAAATGTTGGACTGGTTGTTTCAGAGAACTGTGATTTACCAAAACAGCAAAACATTTCCCAAAGGCACCTCTGAACAGCAATGACCTCTGAGCATCAACAACCTCTTACCAGCAACAACATCCTTGTAACAACCGCTTTCTTTGCATCTGCCAACTGCTGCTTTAGAGAGGTTTTATTGTATGATTTCTTATTTGTCCATTTAAAATAATTTGTAGAGAACACAAAAATGTGACTGCATGCTGTACATTGGTAAGCACTGGTTATGGTATTATTTTCCTTAACATTCATTTATCGAAACATTAAAAAAATGACTATGGCATGCAAAACATACCAACATAAAATTTTGAACTGAAAGAACACGGACTCGACTAGCTACAACAACAGATGCAGAAAAGACAACAATACAAACATTTTTTTAGTCAACACACACTGAATGTAAAATAGCAAAAAATGACTTTATGGATTTGTATTTTTGCAATGAAAAATAAATGTATCAATTATCTCTCTTAATGGTAAGTGTTTTTAAAGAAATATTCAATTATAATGAGCCTATTTTCATCTTAATCCCCAGGTAAATTTACTCATTCTGATGTTATTTATCAACATACAATTTAATTCACATGCTGCAGTCTGAAGTGTTCTTGTAGTTTAAAAAGTAGAATTATTTTCTTTGTTTCTTAGTAACTAGAGGTATATACCAAATACCTACCTACAAGGGAAGTAACAAAATGTAACTTGATCAGTTGGAGTAATGTCCCTTGTTAAATGATAGAAATTATCTAACCAAAGTGTCAAAAAATTCAAACATACTAAAAAGGCAGATCTATGTTTTGTATTTTTGTATTGACCTCTTCACAAACATTTTTCTCAAACTCTTTCCGCCTGTGGTAAGGGAACGATTTTTAAAGCTTTAAGCTCAAGCTATCTTCACAGATATTGTTATTGTTCTCTCTCAATAAATAAAAAGACCAGAAAAAACAACAACATGAATGCCCAGGCCATATTTGTGTGTCTGTGCGGGTGTGTGTGTGCATGTTGGAAAGTTTTTTTAAAGTGATTCTGATAATAATTGAAAAAGATTATTACAAACCATAATATCTTATAAAATTGTGAATGACAAAAGTTGGGAAACTCGATTACTGGTTAACCATCTCAAATTTTGTATCATTTAGCCAGATTGCCTGAACATCCCACGAATGTGTGGGTATTTAGATTTAAATAAATCCATTTAATTATGTGGTTTTTATTTGCACTTCTAGTTGACTTGTACAAATCTTGAAAAGCCTACTCTTATAAAAAAAAATGTCAAATAGAAAAAAACAAAAAAAACAAATGTAAAGTCATTGTGATAGTAAAAAACTAGTAGTAGATAGCATGGTTTTTACCAATGAACACATTTAACCAATTATAGACCTTATTTATGGTTAACCTACATGAGAAGAGCTTAACCAGTTAATTGTGGCCATCCTTGGGAAAAAAAACAACAATCTGCACAACATGGAGAACGTAGAATAAATACCATCCATTTTTATCAACAAATTCATGAAATAAACTACCAGTTTCTTTTAAAAACTCTCTACTGAATGGGTGGTTTTAAAAAAACAATTGAATATTTCTAACTAACAGTCCATAAATATAAGGTTCTTAAATGTAGAATGCAGACGACACTATCAAATCTTGTAAAAAAATCTAAAATTAGTTGCTAAGATACCATTTTTTATATAAGCTCCCCAGTGAATGTAATTAAAAAAGCAGCCAAAGAATGTTTTTAACAAACCACCCATAAATGTAAGGAACTTAAATGTTAAATGCAGACGCCATCAAATCTTAAGAAAAATGTAACAATGCACTAGATTACATTATGGTTCCAAAACTACAATATATGGCTCACACAGTTGTAGAGGTGCACTTTTGAAATCACACTTTTTGCCACGATAAAATAAAATAATGTCAAAATATAAAGCAACTACATGAAACAACTCTTCACAACGCTTGAATTTAATTCCCAGAATGCAATTGGGTGCACCCTTTTACCCACAGTTCAACAGCAAAGATAAAAATAGCAACAACAACAAAAGATTAAATGTGATGTGCCTAGAAAAAACAAACAAGCAAGAGATAGATGTTTGTAAAATGCATTTATAGAAAATGACATTTTGCTAAGGAAACCATATTGCAGTAATCAATGGTCAGAACTTTTCTCCACTAAATATTAAAAATTTTCTTCAGCAGTAGTTGTAGTTGTAAGGTAATATTTCTGTATACAAACACATTTAATATAGCCCATTTTTAAAATAAACACAATTTTTGTTATGATGAAAGAAAAAAAAAACAATTCAAATTCTATTCTAAATTTTCACACAACAATTCTCACAGTGACCTACATTTCAGACCAAAGCATTTAGATGTTTAAAGTTCTCCAATTTTTTTTTTTAAACAGTGCTTTAACTCACAATTGTAATCCATTGTTAACTACCTGAATGGTCAATCTTAAGCCTAGAAACCATTCTTAAACATCTGATTAGTCAATCTTAAGCATTGACCCCATTCTTTATCATCTGATTGGACAATCTTAAGGTCAGGTCTTGATGCCAATTTATAATTTAGCTGGTTTACAGTTGGTCTAGTATATCCATTTATGCCCACGCCATGTTCTATGAATGCATTTTAATATGGAGATAAACTGGTTTGAAAAAAATGACATTATGATAATATCACAGTTTAGTGGTTATATACAAAGTGGAGGAACTCATTTCTAAACCCATACACTTTCACTTAAAAAAAGAAAAGAAAAAGGTTTTGGTTGCACACATTCAAATTTACGCAATGTCCTGCAGGATTTCTATATGTTCTGAGGAGTGTTTAATCAAAATCAGGAAGAATGTCACACCTTCAATAAAAATTGCTTTATTTCCTGATACTTTTTAAAAACCCGTTATATTCCCTTAAATTATAGTCAGGAATCATCTAAGAAAAAGAAGAATTTTACCAAGAAGATGCAACCAAAGTAAATTAAGATAATAATAGAAAAAAAGTTTAATAAACTTAATATAAAGTCACTATTCTTAAAATGAAAAGAAATCGATTTTATATATTATAAACACATTTGCCAAAGTACCTAATTGCTGAAATACAATATGATTTTTTACAAGAATATGGTAATTTATCAATGTCCTCTAACAATTTAAAGATATTCACATTTTCTGCTTTTACAACAGGGAAATAACAGATTAAATAATTTGATTCAATTCAAAGAATAAAAGAATGCATAACAACAGTTTCTAAGGATATCAATACCCCATACTGACAACCAAGTATGGTTGCTCATCAGCATTTTTGAAATTTACGGCCATCACTAATTAAGCCAATTATGCATTGAAAAAAAAAAAAATGATACAAAGATTTCATTTGATATATGCATACTTGCAAGCAAGCTATACTGAAAGTAAATAAAAAATTTAAACAATGTAATATTTAGATCTTCAAAATTTACATATTCCTCAAGCTTATTTATGCAATCAACTAATGTAAACAACAACATTGCATTTGTGTGTTTTAATGTTTCATACAAAATGATTTAACAGTTTGTTTATTTCTTGTTTTGTTTTTTTCTGCATTTATTCTGTTTAGACATAAAAAAAGTCCTGATTGCATCAAAGTTTTATATGCACAGACTTAGTTTGCAACAAACTCTGTATAGTTAACAAGCGAATTGTCTTTGCAACAAATATTATACTGTCTCTAATTTATCTGGCAGTGACCCTATCTGATTTTGAAAAAAAAAAATCAACCTATTTTGTAAACTATTGAAAGTATAAAATAATATATAAATAAAAAAAAGGTTAGCAATTTCCTAATGAGGATGATAATATAGTCTAAATTCACTGATAAATATATTATTAGAACCTTTTTTACTAATTCGGCTAGTATTTTTCTTCATATATAAGCTGAAGTAAGATCAAACGTGAAAGTTAATGAAATTTTAAGTTTAACAGAAACATTAGCATTAAATTAGGAATCAGAATAAGACTTAATTGAAAAGTTCAGAGTAAAATCTGATAGGGTCCCTTTAATGTGTTAATCACAAATGAAGCTGCAAGTGCTTTACCCCATATGAAAAGTAAACAGTAGTTTCTCATTATACACAATTCGAAATTTCATTATTTTCAAAAATATTTTCGTAATCAACAAAATCTTCAAAACACTTTTTTACTCTTTACTTTTTTCATAATTATCTCTTTTTCTTAATAAAAGACTGTCTAGTTATTAAACAAAATTAAGACTATTTTTTTTTTAAGGCTATTTTTTTTCCCCATCTTAATTTCAGTAGAATAGAATTTTAAGTAACAGATCATTATAAAAGATATCCATTTTTTTTTTAATGTTTTAATTTCAGTAAAACCTTTTATTCTTTTCCTTGAATCTATTATCACATTTTATTTTGTAACTAACAATCAAATACTATAGTTTTTGAAATCTATTTCTTCACCAAACCTCGTGCACTAGGGAACACTTGGGAGGCATCTACATTTTGTTTTGCGGCAGATTTGGGTCTAGCTTTAGCAGCATCTCGTTTCTTCTTGCTGTTGCTGAAAATCGCGGGGCTGAAAACAAAAATTACATAATCATTAGATTCGTTTTGTTTGTTTATTGGGTTTATCATCCCACCAACAGTATTTCAGTTATCTGGAGACAATGTCCACTTGAAAAAGATATAGTGCTGCCTTCACTTTGTATAGCATGACATGAACACCTGGCATGAAACCACACCCAGTCACATTATCCTGACACCTGGCCAACCAGTCATGGAACTACCCTTATATTTGCTTGAGTGTAAGCAAGGGAGCTATACCACTACCATTGTTTACAACTTTGGTAAGTTGCAACCCAGGTTTTTGCTTCCTCCACCAAAAACTAGCTGGCTGCTGCCTATATGACCATAATTATGTGGGCGCAATGTAACAACAATTATAAACTGTAACGGCGATTCCAACTGAAATTGATCAAAAGACGTTTCATCTCTTCAAAAGCATAAGGTATAAAATGCACACTCTTGCTTATTCCCTCACACGACATCATTTATTCACTCATGTTTTTTATGTCATTCAAAGGGCACATTGGTCATACAGGTCTCAAAAAATGAAAGTCATTTCTTTCTTTTGAAAAGTATATTATAAATATTCTATTATATACACTCAATTTCCCCAAAATTAATTTTAAGTCACAATGACACTGACCATGATCTGCTTGACCTCTAAACAATCTCAGACCTCCCTTGTCCATTCAAAATTTATCTTTAAATAAACAACAACAGATTTTATTCAGACACATATAATTGAGTTTAAACATATTTATTTACAGTCGTTTGGGAAACAGATTCTTTCTGACTAATAATAATCCCACCCACTTCCTGGGTAGAACCAGTACTCAAGTACTTAGTACCTGAACCAACATGCACTTAACAGTATAACTCAAGCATTAACATCTTTTGGTTGGTTTTTGAATCCAAACTCTGGACACCTCGACATGGAGTCCAACATCTTAACTACTAGACCACAGACACTCAAATATTATTTGACAGATTTTGGTGGTGTATGACCTAGAGAGGGTTTTTTGTTTACATTCCAAAAGTTATAAGATTTTGTTAAAACAAGGACATTTTCACCACACTCATAGAAACAGGATGATTATTAATATATTGAGGAACCTTTTTATCGCTATAGTTTTTACCAGTCGTGTCTTACATCAACAAGGAAATGAATATTTTAAAGTGGATGTATATCCGGATAATTTTATTTCGGACAGTGTATCCGTGTTGCCTTTTACCTACGGACATCTCACATATTTTAATACTTTTATGAATGTGAATTTTACAGTCTGTGAAAAGAAGAAATTCTCATGGCCTTCCACTCGGCGAAATAACTTACTAGTGCCATTTTGTCTTATGTTATGTGGTGATATTCATCCATGCCCTGGACCTTCCACTGAGGAGCCTACATTTAACATGTCCAGTGACAACGTCTTCAAAGTCTTCCAGAAACGTGGTTTGCATTTTTTACACATCAATACGAGGAGTTTGTTGCCTAAATTGCATGAGTTAGAAATTATAGCTGATAGTTCTAAAGCTGCATGTATATGTGTAACAGAAACATGGCTTGATAACACATTTCCTGATTCCGAGGTGTCCATCAAGAATTACTGTATTCTGCGCAAAGACCGTAACAGACAAGGCGGAGGAGTGTGCATTTATATTAGGAAAGACTTGTCTTTTAACCATAGAACTGACCTGGACCATGATGGCATAGAAGCTTTGTGGATTGAACTTTTTTTACCCAAGACCAAACCAATTTTAATTGGAGTGACCTACAGACCTCCTACACAGCAGGACTTTTATTCTATATTAGATTTTGTGTTTTCTTCTAGCAATGACTTTTTACAATATGAAACTATTTTACTAGGTGACATGAACACTGATGTTTTATGTTCCAAATCTCACCCTCTTTTACAGTGTCTTAATTCATTTATAAACATGTTTAATCTTACACAAGTGATAAAAGAGCCAACTAGAATATGTTCAACCAGCTCTACAGCTATAGACCTTATCCTTGTTTCAGATAGTGATAAAATATCTCAGTCTGGTGTTATTCACACAACTTTTAGTGATCATAGTATGGTTTATTGTACTAGAAAACTAACAAAATGTTTTTTTGGTTCTCACAATACTGTTACTTTAAGGTCTGCTAAGAATTACAACAAAGAAAATTTTCAAGCCAGGCTCCTATGTATTGATTGGACTCCAGTTACTCTAAGTGATAATGTAAACAATGCATGGGTTTGTTTTAAGCAATTATTTTTATCAGTTTTAGACAGTATTGCACCTGTAAAGCAAATAAGAATCAAGCAAAGGTCCCAACCTTGGATGGATTCCGACATTCTCCAGGCTATAGCAGAAAGAGATAAAGCATTTCATAAATATAAACATGATAAATGTCAGGACAATTTTGAAACTTTTAAGTCTTTAAGAAACCATGTACAGCAGTTAGTGCATAAAGCCAAGAAAGAATTTTTTACCAATAGCATTGAGCAAAATAAAACTGACTCTAAAGCTTTATGGAAAACTCTCAAAAGCCTTGGTCTACCTTCTAAAAAAGCATCTACAGACTCAAGTTCAAACATTTGTTTAAAGATAAATGACAATATTTGTTTTGAAAAGAAACTGATTGCTGAGACTTTTAACAGTTTTTATACTACTGTAGCCTGTAAATTAGTAGAAAAGCTTCCTAAATGTATACAAAAGTTTGGTTGTAATTTTGTGAGCAGTTTTTACTCAAGTAAAGGTGTTATTCCTAACAGTTTTTCATTTAATTTGGTAAGTGAAACCAAAGTATTAAAATATTTACAGTCTCTAGGTTTAAACAAAGCGACTGGACTAGATGGCATTTCCTCTCGTTTCCTAAAGGATGGGTCACCTATTATTGTTGGTCCTATAACACACATTATCAATCTTTCACTTATTCAAGGTATTGTTCCAGATGAACTCAAGTCTGCCAGAGTTGTCCCCCTTTTTAAAAAGAATGATAAATTATCAGTTGGTAACTACAGACCAGTCTCAATTTTAAACATAGTGTCTAAAGTTCTTGAAAAGGTGGTCTATGATCAGGTTGAATCTTATTTCAAGGATAAAGATCTGTTGTATAAATTTCAATCTGGCTTTAGAGGTGGATTTTCCACTGACACCTGTCTTATTTACCTGACAGATTTTATTAGAAAAGAAACTGACCAAGGTAACTATGTAGGTATGCTGCTACTGGATTTACAGAAGGCCTTTGATACAGTGGATCACTCAATCCTTATCATGAAGTCAGTTAAATATCTTGGGGTTACTCTAGATCAGCATTTATCATTTGCCGTTATGGCCGATGCTGTTCTTAAGAAAGCAAATTCACGTCTTAAATTCCTTTACCGCAAAAAAGAGTTTCTTACAGAATTTACGAAAAAGCTGCTTATTATGTCTTTGGTACAATGTCACTTTGATTATGCCTGCTCAGTATGGTATAATGGTTTATCTCAAAATTTTAAAAACAAGCTACAAACCACTCAGAATAAAATGATAAGATTTGTACTTAATCTAGATGCCCGAGCCAGCATTCGTAAAGAACATTTTAATCATCTTTCTTGGTTACCTGTTGAGAAAAGGGTTCATCATTTGATGTTATGTCATGTTTTTAAGGTTAGGAACAATTTGGCTCCTAGTTACATGGGTGAATTTTTTGTATCTCAAGACTCTGTTCATAGCCACAATACCAGGTTCAGCAATAAAGGTGGATATGGTCTCCCTAAGGTAAAAGGCTCCGGCTCAAAATCATTTTGTTTTTTAGCGTCCAAACTTTGGAACAGTTTACCCTCATTTTTAACAACAATAAAGCATCTTAACAATTTTAAAGTCTCCATTAAAGATTTCTTAATGAAAAACTTATAATAATTTAACTTTTTAGCACGCATATTTATGAACTTATTTTTTGTTTTACTTATCTATTTCGGCGTAGGCGAATTCTGCTGTGACAGAAAGTTTTTAAATTTACAAAGTAGATTATCGTTTTACTTTATATTGTTAACAATACCCACTGTGATAGTTTGATAATAACAATGTGATACTTATTTATTATTATTTAACTTCTTACTAGTTTGCCTCTCTGGGTCATGCAACCAATACAAAGGACCGCAATGGAAATAAGTGCTTGCACTTTATTGCGTTATCCTTGGTATTTGAAGCATTCCATGGTTATCTCTGCTTCTAAACATTTTATATGATTGTTATTTGTTGGTAATATTTTTTTTTTTTTTTATACTTTCCACCACCCATCTAGCATAATCATTCTTCCAAACAGGTTCTGTTTGAAACAAAATGAACAAAAAAGATGTACACTTTTTTTTAAAGGTGCACCAACCTGCCATCAAGATCAATGTCAGCCTCATCTTGCAATGCTGCATCTAGCGCCGCCTGGATTCTTGGAGCCACCTGTGGTCCGTCGTAGTCACGGGTTGTTCGGTTGGGCATATCCAACTCTACCATCAGAATGTTCTCTCCCTGTAAGAAAACAAATACTTTATTTTTAAGATATAAGCTAACTTATAAATGTAATATGGAAACATACACCCATAGTGAATCTCTGTTATGAGTATGGTTTCCACCTTCAAAAATGTAAAATTGGCATGATGCTATCACTATGAACAAACACTGTAACAAATACCCCCCACCACAGGCACGTGTCTGCCATTATGCGCTATACGCACGTGCGTAACCTCCGTTCGAAAAATCGAAAATCTAAAAGTAACAAAAACACTAAGAAAGTCAATGCCTAACACAGGTTAGACATGGTGTATTTTATTTCCTAAGTCTATATTTTATAAAATCTTATAAACATCAATCGAGTTGAATATCGCGTTTTAAAGATGTATTTTTCAGTCAATACCAGGAAAAACTAAAGCATTTCGTTTTCTTTTTTCCTCTCAAATTTTGGGGCAAAAAAGGCACTAAAATGCCACTGAGCCAATGTAAAAAAATCCGGAGGGTATGTCCCCAGACTCCCCACCACACACCCGCACACACGCACACACGCACGCAAGCATGCATACATACACACACACACACTTATAATAATTGTGCGTAACTGAAAAAACGGTCCAGATACGCACCTGCCCCACCACCTCCACCTAAAATAGACTTATCATTTGTGCTTAAATAATAATCAAACTGACAATCTCTTCTTACAAAGAAAAACTATGTTTCCTTTTATATGCATTTTCTAATATTGACAAATACCAAATTTGCTAGAGGAAAAGGATTTTATAGTTACAACATTTAAGTGAATTTTCTATAACAGCCAAACTGACAAACTCTCCTGTCAAACTCTCCTGACTAACTCTCCTGACAAATTCCAAGACTAACTCTCCAGACAAACTCTCCAGACAAACTCTATGACAAACTCTATAACAAACTCTTTTACAAACTCCATGACAAACTGTCCTTACAAACTCCATGACAGGCGCTGCCAACAAACTCTCTTGATTAAGTCCCCTTACAAACTCCATAACAAAAAAGAGCTCTCCAGACAAACCTTGAACCTAGGATTCCCTCCCATGGCAGATGCCATCTTGGCATACTCTGAGACAGGTCGTCTGTTACCGAGGGCTGACTTTGGTCTCTTGGCCATTGTCTGGGAACTGGAAAAGAACAGCAGTGTATAACACTATTTCACTGATACAGAATGACCATGTAGTAGTAGAGAAGGTGAGGCATTGTCTACAGATATGGCCCAGGGGTCAAACCCAGACCAATATAATATAAAGAAAGTAACACAATTTGATACACATTAATCACTAATTACTAATTACCAATTAATATATTTATTAATTAAATACAAAAAAACATTACATCCTTTTCTCTTTGTTTGCCAGGTACCTATTTGAGCAACCAAATATTCATGTCCTCATCCTCTGTGGTCCATTTATTATTTGTTAATAAGTTGGTATTGAACAAAAATGTCATTGTCCTTACTTCTTGTTAGTCTCAGAAAGACAACATCACCATGCTGATGGTATAAGTAAATATATTGCAAACTTTATCCCACAAAACAATCCTTTGTTTATAATACTAAATCATATGTAAGGCTATAAATAAGTACTGAAAAAAAAATGTGGAAAGGCCTACTTTTTTAAGAAAGGTGATCTCAGACCGAAAGCATCATCATACTCCATGTATGGCAGACTTAATAACACTAAAAACTTCTTTCTTTGTTTGCTGGGTTTATCAATGCACCACCAACATTTCACTTATTTGGAAAAAGTGTCCACTTGAAGCAGATATAATGCTGCCTGCACTGTGTATACTATGCCATGAACACCTGGCATTATACCACATCCAGTCACATTATCCTGACTGACCAGTTATGAAAAGGAGCTATACCACTACCATTTTTAAGGACTTTGGAATGTCAAGGTCAGGGATCAATCTCGAGGTCTCTCATACCTAAAGTCTACACTCTATGACTATACAACCAGGTCACCTGCTGGTTTCTTTACTATGCTTAACCATAAGTACTATGTTTATGTTTATTCAACTTATCGTCCCACCAACAGCATTTCAGTTATCTGGACGGAGTCCACTTGAAGCAGATATAATGCTGCCTTTACTATGTATTGCATGCTCATGAACACCTGGCATGATACCACACTCAGTCACATTATCCTGACACCAGACACACCAGTCATGAAACTTCCCTTAGATATAGCAAGGGAGCAAACCACTACAATTTTTAAAGACTTTGGTATGTCGCGGCCGGGGATCAAACCTGGGGCCTCCCAGACCTAGAGCCAACGCTCTACAGATTGCTCTACCAGGTCCGGTATATGCAGTACTATCATTAGGAATTGAAGACAATGTGGTTATGCTTACTTCTTGTTTGCCAAGGGCCTTAACATCCAGGTGTCCTGGTCCTCGTCATATGTAGCTCTGTTCTGGATCTTCGTCTTCTCCTCCGGAGGAATAAAGTTTTCAATGATCAACATCCTGGTAACATGAGGATAGACATTTAATAAAAGCTTAGTGCCCTGGAGGATCAACATTCTGGTAGAATAGGGATTGGGATTTGCTGATGCTTTACCACCTGAGCTATTGCAGCCGGTTCTTGTAGAATAGGGTAAAGAGATATTTAATAAAAGCTGAATATATTCAAAGATCAACATTCTGGTAACACAGAAGCTAGACAATAAATAAAGTTGAAGACACTCGAGGATCGACATACTGTTTAAACATGAAAGACAGATAATTAATGAAAGCGGACTACATTCAAAGATCAATATCCTAGTAACACAGCAGATAGACATTGAATGAAAATTAAATACACTCATGGATCGACATCCTGGTAAAACTGGGAAGTCAGACATTAAATGAATGCATTCAATAATTAACATCCTAGTAAAAAAGAACAGAGAGACGTTTAACAAAAGTTGAATGCAATCAATGAATGACAGTCTGATAAAACAAACAATAGATTTGTTTTATTTTTGAAATTCATTGCAGCAACCATTTATGATCATAGCAACGTCCACCTTTTGGTGGAGGAAGACCCCAGACACATGTCTGGGTAGAACCAACGGTGCACCACAAGTCAGCTGGAAGACCTTCTCACATTAAGTCCTTCACCGTGAACAGGACTTGAACCCACACGTTGAGAGGCTAAGCAGACAAAGAATAAAAAAATTACAAAATGAAAGTTTATTCATTCAAATAACATCCTGGTAATAGAGAGAAGAGACATTTAATAAATATTGAATGCTATTTTGAGCACACACACACAGCTGTAAGATAACATGTTATTACAGTGACCTCAATAAATCATGGTTATAATACATTAATCAAAGTAATACACACTCATCGCCTGATCTGATGGGTCTATATACTTTGTTGTATATTAATATATAAAAAAAAATATTATTGACAATAATAATTTAGCAAATTTTGCATTTCAAATTCAACACATCAAAAGACTATTTTACAAAGTCTACAAAAAAAAAAATTAAAGACTGATTTTGTTTATTTTTTGAAAACAACTAAATTACACTGGTGAACTTAATCCACAGAAAATGAAAATGTTCCTACAAATTCTGCACTTCACTTTTCTACTATCACTTCTTAGAACATCCGCAAACCAACTCAAAGGCAGACAAAATATTTTAAATAATAGTAATAATATGTACAACTTTTCTGTTTGAAACTCTGTGGGTGTTAATCTTAGAGTTAAAGTCATTTGAAGTCTTTTAAAATCACAGTATACTGTAAGGGGCTAAAAAATAAAAAAAGAGTCGTCCTACACTTACTTCAACTTGAGCTCACGTGTCAGCTCATTCTGTGTTTGTTCCAATTCTTGTCGCTCCTTCACATGTTCTTCTTGCAAATCTTGTATCTCTTGTTTCGTGGCTTGTAGCTTAGCAAACAACTGTCAAAGGATATTTACAGTAAAAATGTACAGCTTTCTGATGAAAATATAACAAAATACATTTACTTATAAATATTATATGTGTTAAATTTATCATGTATAAAATTACCAGGTTGAGAATACGACCAAAGATGTTTCTCTTGGTTCATATTTCCTTTTTTTCATTTATAAAAGGGAAGTTACTCTAACTATTCTCATAACTGTGTTGCCTCCATTTTGGATAGGTATTTGGTAAAAGTTAATGTAAAACATTGATTTCCCCACATTTAAGACTACTAACAACACTTCAGAATGTGACGTACACATGTGTATCTTACTGAATGAGTAAATTTCTTTGAGCATTTTGAGCAATAAGATTAAAATACACATTATAAAAATAAAATAAAGAATATTTCTTATATAAATTTAATGAAAATACCTACCCACAAGAAAGAAAACTAATTAAATTCTTTCATTTTAAGACGGGAAATAGTAATGGTGAGTTCTTGTACTCAGAGCTTGTGATTTATTTATAAGGAATTTTAGCACATGCTAAAGGGACCCATGTTTTATAATATCAACAAATAGCTACATTTATAGAAATATATTTAAAATGTTTTTTTGTAAATACATTGCAGCAACCAATTATGGTCATAATTGCAACTTCTAGTTATATTGGTAATTTGTCCGGGTAGAACCACCAGCACACCACAGGCCAGCTGGAAGACTATGCCACAATAAGTCCTTCATTTGGGAATCGAACCCCCCTTGGAGCGTGGCTTAGCAATAAAAGTCGGCACCTCTACCACTACTCTACCACTACGCTAAAAGTGCCCTGAGTAGTAGTATGAATATAAACAACACAATAAAAGTTTCTTCTCCCATTCTGTACCTTCTTCAGTTTCTTCGTTTTAATATCAACCTCCTGTTGTAAGGACACGTACGTCTCCTGGAGTTCTACAGCTGACTCTTCTTTCTCTTCAAGTTTCTGTTGCATCTCTCGTTCCAATCTCTGTCATTAACATAGCAAAATTATACACTTAAAATATTTCAAATGCTGACTCTTCTTTCTTTCCAAAATTCAGTTGAATATCTCAAATTCCAAACTGTCATCAGATAACTGAAATACTGTCAGTGGGACACTAAACCTAACTTACAATAATCATGACGAAATTCAGTTGTGTCTATTTCTGATTCTTACATTGAGAAAATGTTACTGGTTAACCTAGCATTTCAATAACATTTAAAAACAATTACCATTTAAGATTACTTTCACCTCATTACATAGAAAAGTACACACCGTTATAGAGAAAAATGAAGCACTTTACTTTTTAGGTGAATAAAACTTAATTTCAACTATTTTAGGTTATTTCTTTTCTTGTCATATTTTTTGGTAATCTGTAATCTGATATTACTGCATGCTTTCTGTACAATACAACAACAAAAAAATCAAAAATGTTTGTTTATAAAAATTTCATATAAAAAATTCTTTGTATACAGATTGATTTATTTATAAAAAAAAATTCTTGACTAATGACAAACAACTAGAATTTGTCTTTCTTTCATGAGAGTTCTAAAAAGGATTCTATCTATATTTAAAAATTTTTTTGATTAATTACTGACAACTAGAATTTTTTAAGTTCTTTTATTTAAACTTTTTTTTTAATCCTCAAAATTGAACTTAATAGCTAAAACTGTAAGGCATCAGTGTAAATGAATGCCCCACCTACTACCCTCTCCCTGTTTGTAAACAATAAATCTCATATATACATGCTTAAAATATCATCAAAAGGAAACAATAACTGCAATATTCATCTGATAGCAACCTAGATAGCAGCTTCACAGGTTCCTGTGGTACTTAAGATAGTAATATTATGGTGAAGTTTTGTCAAATGGACACTGTAGGAGCAAAAGCCCAAACAAAATTGAGTACATTGATGGACAGGCATACAGATGGACAACCTTATCACAGTATGCATCCCCACCACACTCCCAACAACCACACACATGCAAAACAACTTTGCTATGCTGTAGGGCCACTCCTTTTTTATTTTATGGTTTACAAAAATTTTTGGTCAAAGTGTCCGTAAGGCGGTCGAAAAAAAAAAAAAAAAATCCATCCCCGGCCCGTTATATTTGTAACCCCACAGTGTGACCTCAACGTAATACTCCAATCGTACCTACTCGGCGATCTCCGGCAAGCTTCGGAGATAATGCCTCGGATGTAATTGTATGAATACACCAGTTGATGATTTGCCCCGGCGAATAACTTCTCATTGCATTATGTAAACAAAGATGGCTGACTTTTCAAAGTGCATGCAGTACGCTTTAGATACAATGGAGGTTCAATACTCCTTGAAAGAAGAGCAGATTGCTTCGTTAAAGAATATTTTTAACTTAGTTGATGCTGTATGTATATTACCAACAGGATTTGGTAAAAGTGTAATGTACCAGTTATTACCCTGCATGCACTCGGATCACGCTTCGGTGATTTCGAAGCTTGCCGGAGATCGCCGTTTAGGTACGATTGCCATTTTGAAAGTAGTTAGTCAATATGGCGGCGACAGCATTATTTCTGAGCAATCGTACCTACTCGGCGATCTCCGACAAGCTTTGGAAATATCTCCTCGGATGTAATTGTAGGAATACACCAGTTGGTGATTTGCCCTGGCGAATAACTTCTCATTGCATTATGTAAACAAAGATGGCTGACTTTTCAAAGTGCATGCAGTACGCTTTAGATATGATGGAGATTCAACACTCCTTGAGCAGATTGCTTCGTTGAAGAATATTTTTAACTTAGTTGATACTGTATGTATACTACCAACAGGATTTGGTAAAAGTGTAATATACCAGTTATTACCCTGCATGCACTCGGCTCACCGAAGCTTGCCGGAGATCGCCGAGTAGATACGATTGCCATTTTGGATGTAGTTCGTCAATATGGCGGCGGCAGCATTATTTCCGAGGTGATTACGTTGACGGAATTACCCGAGGAGTTCCGAGTGATTTCCGAGGTGATTACGTAGAGGACGGAATTACCCGAGGAGTTCCGAGTGCGTAATACTCGTCAGCCATTTCTGCGCTGGACTGGTTTACCAAAATCAGATCCGATACTCTGGGTATTGCTATTTTATCTCTGAGACATAAAACCCGTCTACCTGTTCCGAGGGCGCGTTTAAAACGCGGCCTATTTATATAAAAACAAGCAAAATGGGATTTGTTTCGATAGTTTTCGGCTCGTTTTCATAGGGTCGGAAATTATTAATGAAAAAAAAAATCGTCGATTTCGATTTTATTTTTTTTCGATTTCTTGAAAAAATAGGTCCGCCGGTTTTGTAAACCATTTTATATAAAAGAAGTGGCCTAGGGGGTTTATGAATAAAAGAGAAGAAAATGAATATCATAACGTACCTTCTGCTCAGCAATCTCTTTCCGTCTCTGCTCTAGTGCCCTCTGTTGTTCGTTGGTATGATCGACAATATTCCCACCACCCATCAGCAGTTTACTTTCCATTGCCTTGATCTTGGAAGCCAGTTGATCTCTAGCCTCTTTCTCCTTGTTCATCTTGGCTTCTTTCTCCTGGATCTCTGATAATAATGCCTCTTTTTCCTAGATAATAAATTGATCATTTTATGAGGACAAAATAAGGATCAGTGTACCTGGGTTTTTTTATGACAAATTTTATTTAATATAAAGCTATGTTGTTGTTTTGGTGTTGTTTTTTTTATACATCACAGGGTTTTGTTTTTGTTCTTGAAATACATTGCAGCAGCCATTTATGATTATTATGGCAACGTCCAGCTTTTTTGGTGGAGGAAGATGCCAGACACATGTCTGGGTAGAACCACCAGCACAGCACAAGTCAGCTGGAAGACCTCACATTAAGTCCTTCGTCCTTGAATGGGATTCAAACCTGTGTGGTGACAGGCTAAGTAGTTAGAGGAGTTACAAATCGGTGACTCTACCACTATGCCATGGACTCCCACACATGTCAGTGATATGGAAATCAGAATGCTCGACACACCATTGTCTCAATTTGTTTAAGAAATGAGAATCAGAATTGTTGGTGAACATCAACTGTTTTATGACAGAAGTGACTTTCTAGAAAAACTAGATTTCTATTTAAGTACCACTTACAGACTCAACAAGGTTCTTATTATTCAGAATTGCTTCTTTATCTGACTCAAGCTTTTTCTGTTGTTCTTGTCTGTAGGCCTCTGTATCCTCTTCCTCATCTCCACCCTCCTCTTCTTCATCCTCATCCTCATCCTCAGATCCACTTACAAGCTCACCTAGAAAATGAAATCATGTTCTGCATACATCTTTCTACATAAATGTGCTGTGTTCACAGTTCTGTTACCTAATTTTGATCCATAATCTACTTTCAATATTTAGAATAACCCTATTTTAAACATTTTTTTAACAAAGGAAGATATAGAACCACATCCTTAACTTGTGTATTTATTGGGTTTATCGACCCACCAACAGTTTTTCAGTTATCTGGAGATGGTGTTCACTTGAAGCAGATATAGTGCTGCCTTCGCTGTGTACAGCAAGCTGTGAACACCAGGCATTATACCACAACCAGTCACATTATCCTGACACCGTGCTAACAGGGATTGAACCAGGGGCATAAAATTGTGAATTTGTGTTCTATGCCTACAATCTTTAAACATACTTTGTGTTAATTGTGCCTTGCTCACTTAAGATGTTAAGTGATAAAGATATTTGAATACATCTTAATTATATTTTATCCAAAGTAACATTTATGATGTATAAGGTGAGTTGATCACAGTTGGTGGCAGCCATTATAAGTGAAGGAAGACCCCAGACATATGTATGGACAGAACCACCGCAGATCCGTTTGGAGACCTCCCAACATGAAAATTCTCACCCAAACTGGGACTTGCACACACGTGGTGAGGCACTGAGGAGGTACAAATAGGTAACTCTTAACCCCGGGCTCCCCTCTTTAATTATGTCGAATTAGTTTTACACAATAGCAGACTGTCTCACCATTTTCATTGCGTACACGCCTCTTCTTCTTCCTGCGTTTCTTAGGACCACCTTGATGTTGTAAATGAGCTTTTAATCTGAAAAAATTTAAGACATCTGTTAAATATAGACTTATACAACATTTGTGATGAAAGGCAGAGCAGTAAGGAGTAATAATTCTAAACATTCTTTTGACATTACTTTATAGACACATAATTGCAAGCCACAAATCCGCCTCCAATCAGTCGAAATTGAGTTCTTTTTCTTTTTTTACATCATTCTAACACAAATATGACCACAGTGGGGATGTTCAGCTAATTATTGGAGGAGAAGGACCCCAGACATTTGTCAACACAGGACCAACAATGCACCATATGTCAGCTGAAAGACCTCTCCACTAGTGATGCGGCAATGATCGGAATATATCGATTAGAGGCGTGTAAAAGCTTCTCGATGTCGATAATTGATGTAATTCTCTCATAATCAATTAATAGAAGAGTGCGAACCCTCTCCAAATAAAGGTTTCGGCTTTTTACACTTATCTGGCCGTAAAGGGGAAATCAATCTGAAAATAAAAATTGCGGGCCTTGAGATTTACAACCATATAAAATTAGAAAGCAAGTGAAAACTTTGTATTTTGTCCTTGAAACACCAATTGTTTTGTAGAAAGTGGCAGCAAGTACACTACAATATTGACAAATTATGTAAGCTACTAATCAAAAAACATTTGTGAGCATAACACAGCGTAGATTAATAACCGATTATAATCGGTAAAATCACATCGGAAGTGGCAACTGATTCCAACCGATGATCTTGCAACCGATTTCCCATCAATACTCTTCACAGAAAATTACTTGCCCTGACCAAGACCAGAAGCCACACAGTGAGGGGCTGAGCAGTAACTGTTGACTATAACTACTTCTTGCCAGGCACCCCAAGTTTGAAATTGATTAAAAAATGAAAAAAATTATATATATTAGGAAGAACTGCTTTTTGGGAGAAGGATTTCCAATGCAAATTTACCTGGCAATTTCTTCCTGGAATTCTCTTAACAAGGCATCCTTAGGATCTTCATTAATCTTCGGTTTGTTTTTGATGTTCTTGGCTCGGTTAGCATATCTGTACAAAACATCAGCATTAAAAAGTGCAACAATTTTTTTTTTTTAATTGTATGAAAACCTCTTGAAACCATTGTAGGATAATACGTATTATCAAATATAGTAGAAAAAAACAACAACACACAAACAAAGTTCATTTTTTACTAAATTACTATCAACTGAATACTGAGAAAAAACTTTAAAAAAAAAATGTAAAACCTTTTTTTTTTTCCTTATATAAATAACCTTAATAAGATTCCCTAAAAATTGTAAAAAGAAAAAAAAAATCATATTTTGAATTTTTTTTTTTTTTTTATCAGACATGCATATTTTTCTTTCTGACAGCACAAAACATTCCATATGGAGGCCTGAACTGTATAAGCTTAAATAAATATAATATTCTAACTCTTTGGTCATCAATTCTTATCACTGACCGGAGAGTACTCATCGTCTCATCAAAGTTGTAATTTGCAGGTCCGATGTTCGCTACCATGACAGTTTTGGCATTCCCTCCTAGTGAGTCTTGCAGCAGACGTGTGAGTTTTGAGTCTCGATATGGGATATGAGTGGATTTGCCATCTACCAGGGCAGAGATCACATTACCCAATGCAGACAGAGACAGGTTGATCTTTGTCGCTTCCTTTAGTCGTTCTCCCTATATAAATAAATGTTTTTTTTATTTCATATGGTATGTAATGTTTGTAAAGTAAATTTGTTTATTGGGTTTATCATCCCACCAACAGTATTTCAGCCAACCAGTCATGGAACAACCCTTATATTTGCTTGATCATCAGCAAGAGAGCTATACCACTATCACTTTTAACGGCTTTGGTATGTCGCAGCCCAGAATCAAACCCAGGGCCTCCCGTACCTGAATCCGACGCTCTACTTATTGTGCTACCAGGTCCCGTGCTTAAAGTTAGTTCAGATGTCTTTTTTCAAACAAAATCATTCACTTACAACTTTATACACTCAAAGACATCTATCATTTTGATTGTACTTTCTACAAATACTAAAATGCTTGCAACAAAATTCACACATCATCCAAAAAATTTATAAATCCTAGGAATTTATGCATCAGTTTCTTAAAACCAAAACATTTTAACAGCTGCTATAAAAATACAACACTAAACATCTGAAGAAAAGGCAGAGAGGGTGCAGGCAAATCACCAACAAAATCATCTAGTCTGTTTTTTTTTATTACGTTACATTGCACAGACACAATTATGGTCAGAGAGGCAAAGTCCAGTAAATCTTGAGAATAAGCATACTATCCTGCCATAGCCTGTTGAGATAGTTTCATAAAATTGGAATGCAGGAGCAGAGAAAGGCAGCGATAAAGCATCTTGCTGAAGCTGAAGAACAAGCATCCACCTGCCTGCAGATTGTTCCTTCAATTTGGATGGCTTGGGTCAAAATTTTCAAGCTAAAGTATTATTTTTAAGAAAGTCTTTTATTATTTACCTCTGACTGTGTTTTTGACTGCCGTTCACTGCCAGCAAGATCAACTAAGTTGAGACGTCCCACACGTATATGGTTTTCTTCATCTTCACCGACCTAAGGCAATGATTAAAAGTATGCATAATAGAAACAAAGGATTAATGAGGGATAACAGGGCACCAAACATAGGAGAGTTATTTAATGTCAAATCCCACCATTTTACCTAAAAATTACATAACGAAAATTAAAAAAAAAAATAAAAGTCACAACTATGGTATAACTAAGTTTAATATATATTTTTACTACTTAATGTTGTTAGTTCTTAAGCATATGTTATTTCTTACCTCACTGCATTCTATAGTGATTATAAAGATGGCGTGAGACCGGGAACTGTGTTCATTCATGTTTGTGGCACTGAAGAATACATTAAACAATTTTTAGTCAAAAAATCTCAAAGATTAATGTTTTAATCTTTAGACATACATATATATATATATAGGCAAAAACTAAAGTTGTATGTAATAATTATGTACATAACATAAATGCATCATCACATAATAATGATAATATACAGCAAAAGAAAAAAACATTTTGGACAAAAATTGTTTTAACACATTTTTAATCCATAGCACATAATTAGTTCCTTTAAAAATAAACTAATTACTTAATTTACACAGGTTAGTTATTGACATCAAAATATGACATCAAACTTGTGACCAATTGGAATTGTTTGTTTTGTTTTTTGTTACATCGCACAGACATAATTATGGTCATATTGGCAACGCCTGAATTACAGGTGCACTGTGGGTTAGATGGAAAACCTCCCCACATGAAAGTTCTCAAACAAACTTATGACTCGAACCCACGAGGTGAGGGACTAAGGAGTTACAACAGATCATCAGCTCTGAACACTTGGCCACGGGCACCCATTCCGATTGGAACTTACCCAACAGATCTGTTTTGATTTCCTACATTCATCACATGTTCTATTTCTTTCACACTCTTCGTCACAAATGAGGAAAGATCCTGTAAACAAATTTATAACCATTCAATCTAAACAAAAGTTGTCAGTAGACATAATGTTCCACTTTTCAGTGCTGGAGAGTTTAATGTTTGCTGTAACATCCATAAAAAAGACCTTAACAAACACAGAAACAGGTAAGTCAAAAGGGACATAACTTGTGTCAAAATGAACTTTGGGAGTACCTGTCCATAAAACCCCATTTGTAAGTCAATTGTAATACTGTTTGTCTACTAATCTAGAATTGAAGATGTTGCACCTAAAAATGCTTATCAGCTTTTTAAGGAAAATTGGCGTTAGTTTAGTGTTAGTGGTCACGCCTGACTAGCAATCAAGTTCAATTCCTGGCTGTGGCAGTCAATTTTTCAATATGATTATTCTTATTAATAAGTCTTCAATTGCAACTTAAAGAAGAAGCCACACAGCAACTATAGTAGTGAAATTAGGAGGAATAATCCCCTATTTGAGCATTTAAGGAAGCAACGTTGTAAGTCCACAATTTTAGTCGCCAATCTGCTTTTACTTCCATTTGGAAGAAGAGGTTAAAATTAAGTAACACACTGACTGTAGGTGCGCTGGTATAGCAGTAGTGCACCTATAGTCAAGAGGCCTGCAGCCTGGATTCCCATCTACAGCAGACTATTTGTTCATGTGCAGTTTGGATGTTTTCATGTTAATCCTTTCATTCATAGTTCATCTATAATTTTGAAAATTGACTGTGCTGTTTTTCTTCAAAAGAGATATCAGAATTTTAATAAATGTATTTTCAACTTGTAATAATAGGTCTAAGGCTGAACCAGTCTGCACATAAACCCTTAGTCATGCAGATTCTGCTAATGATTGTGAATGGTTTGCAAAGGTGAAAAATGGCGTATACATGCAGGAAATGGTAAAAATAGCTATAAACATTATTTATAACAAAATAACTGTCCATTTATTAAGACAGTACTCATTCATATCACCAACCTTAACATAAACTCCAGTATCTGGCCGTTCCTTCAACTCGAGTCTCTTTGTCTGGATCCTTGGATAACAAATCTCGAATCTCTTCCTGAAGTAATATACAAGACACTTACATGAATGAAACTGTAACAAAATACCTATGGCTATGTATATATATGTTATAATATGCATTCTTTTTTTGTAATTCTTTTAACAAATCAATTTCGAGTGCTTTTTTATGTCCCGATAAATCCTTGTTCAGTTTATTTTATTAGTTTATTCTTAAACTTGCTGAATTTTATTCCATTTCTGACATTGATTAAAATGAAAGTGGCTTTCCTTGTTTTGGTAAAGTAAACAATTTATACATTTTTTCCATACAATCTAATCATAATATGTTAAATATATTTTAAATTGAAAAGTATTGTGACTCTCTTAAATTCCAGTAAAAATTATAGGAAAAACCTTGGTAATTAGATTTTTACTAAAACACTGCATATTTTATAACATTACTATTAAAAACATATAAATGTTTTAAAGTTATAATAGGGTTAAAATCTTAATAAAAAAAAACACAAAAAAAGTTTCCATAGGTGACATTTAATTTTTTTTTAAATTTATTTTTGTTTTTTTACTGGGGTGAGGGCATAGAACATGCACTATTTATATAAAATGTCTCTCAATAAGTTGCACTGAATGCATTCTCCTTATCACAACCCTATTAAGACTTTAAAAACTGGGAACTTTAGCTGTTATAAAATCAAATTTTATAAATATATGAAATAATAAGTAACAGATTAAACTTCAAACTGGGTTACCCTAATGCCATGTTTCTATTAAAAAAAAAGCACAAGAAAGCATGCAATATATTTACAGCTATAACACTGTCTATAACTCTATGTTGTGTCTTAATGATAAAGTCAAATTTAAATTTTCTAATTATTAAATATGTTTTTAATATTTGGATTATAGCCGTGAAAGAAGAGCTTGATGCTAAGTTGATCATTTTAGTTAAATGGTAAACACTTTCAAGAATTAAGCAATCTGAAGCCTATTCATTGGCCTATTCACAGGCCTACAACACTTATTCCATTTTTATTTAGGTCTGTTTATTCTGTCCCAATTTGTTTGTTTCTGTCTTTTTGAAATACATTGCAGCGACCATTCATGATCATTATGGGGAAGTCCAGCTTTCTGGTAGAGAAAGATCTCAGACATGTCTGGGAAGAACCACCGGCGCACCCCAAGTCATCTGGAAGACCTTCTCACATTAAGTCCTTTGCCCGAATGGGACTCGAACCTACACTGTGAGAGGCTAAGCATTAGCAAGGAAGCAAAAAAAACGCTGCCATTTTCTTAACAACTTTGGTATATCTTGGCCCAAGTTCAAAACACCAGGCCTCCCATACCTCATGTCAACATTATACCGATTGTGCTGCCTGGTCCTGTATACTGAGGTAGAGCAAAACTGATGGACACAATGGTAAATTAAAAAAATTAAAAATTATCAAAACTGTTATATTGAAGGTTCAGACACCTGTCTGCAAACGAGAAACCTAATTCACTTATTGGAGCTAGACTTATATATTTATTTTCTTGAATCGTTTCACAAAAATTGATAAAATTTGAGCAAGTTATCATAATACAAATTGCTGGTCACTTTGTCATGCAGTTAGCTGACCCAAATATAATTTACCTGGTAGATTTCTAGGTAAGATGCTCGGATGAGATACTGTTGATTCTCTGATCGAGAAATGTGCTGGAAGATGTGTTCGAATGAGTTGGGAATGACACCTCTCAACTCAGGGTCATCTCTTTTGCCTGTTGGTAGAGAATGATGTCTTACATGATATAAACATAGCACATGTTATATATCTTACTAAGTAAATTTGCTGAAAGATGTACAAGAATGAATCAGTAATCAGGCTTTTAATCTCAGGTCATTTATCTTACCATTGGGAAGAGAAAGATATAAAATACAAGAGCTGTCCCTAGACAGTCCAGTAGACTTTTTTTCTCAGTGCTAGATAATATAAAGAAAATTCCAAGTATAACAAGAGGGCCATGATGGCCCTATATCGCTCACCTGAGTGTCATAAAAATTTAGCCCTTGTGGACCATGTTTTTGACTAGATCAGACTTCTTTGAACAATCTCAACTTAGCCCAACAAAGGAATATGTATATAAAATATCAAGGCTCTAGCTCTGGTAGTTTCTATCATGAAGACTTTTCAGTTTGCCTATATAGTCATAGAGGGAAAATGGCCATACCCTTGGTGATCTTGTTATACTACAGATGACAATGTCCACCCTTGGAATATGTATACTAAATATCAAAGCTCTAGCACTTGTAGTTACTGACTAGAAGATGTTTTCCAATATAGCCTTATGTGGAAATGTCCACGCTACTGATGGCATTGTTTTTTTACCAATAAGAATTCTTTGAACAATCTAGATACAGGATCATCCAAAAAATATGTATAACAAACATCAAGACTCAAGCTCTTGTAGTTTCTGACGAGAAGATTTTCTAAGCTTTCCTATAAAGACCATATATGGAAAATGGTCACACCCCTGGCGGCCATTCGATCATGGATCAAAACTCTTTGAACAAAATTTCATTCCGCCTGCCTGCTTAAGCTCCCTATAAAGTTTGGCTGAATTTGGCATGGTGGTTTTAGAGGAGATGATCATGAAGCTGCTGACAGATGCGTGGCATATGACGACTGAATGTTGACGTCGGATGCCACATGGTGGGCGATTACCCTGATAAATGTTTAGGTCTACCCGCCTTTGTGAACATGGTTCGCCTTTACTTTTGATACCTAAACAAGTATTCCATATCTCTGAAAAATGGACCTTAACAAGAAGTTTAACACAGATGAGTGGGTCATAAAAACAGCTTCATTTTCTTAGCTTTAATAAGTTGACCTAAAAATCACTATTTAAAGGAAGATTTAATGAAGGTTCACAAAAGAAGCTTATATACTTCTTTATTTCGAGCAAATGAGCAAACAATTGTAATGGGAGGAAGGTTTTTTTCTGAGGTATATGGAAATAAAATTACTATGATCTTTTTATATATTTTTTTTTAATATTATTGCTCATTGAAGATGCGTACAGAAGCAGACCCACCTTGCATTGTATGTGTTTTGCCGGTTCCTGTCTGCCCATAGGCAAATATTGTGCCATTAAAACCCTGTAAAACATTGTCTACCAGGTCTCGGAAAGTCTCCTCATATAAGTCCCTCTGTTTTGAACTGAAATTACACAATAGATAGGTTAAAGAAAGAAAGTATTATAGTTTTTACACCTTTAATTATTACTTTACGAAATTGTTGCTACAAACAAACAAACATGCACTCACTAGCATTATCATGCTTTTGGATGTTGGTCAACTTATTAGGCCAAAATAATGGCCACCAAGAAAGCAACAAGTGTGAAAACTCCAGAGACACTTTGTGTAATCATTAAACTTAACAATGGTTTATTGGTCCTAGAGATGTTCACACAAGCTTATCTCTTTGTGCTGTGTTTGATCAAACATTATTTTTTCCATTAGATGAAAAACAAATTCTGCCAGGACCCAAGGCTTTATTTGAACTGCCCAGTCATTTCGTAAAACCTGAATTTTACATAACGAGGAACTGACTGTATCAAAGGCCAGTGTAATTATTTTTATTTTGCCAGCAATTTGATGGTGATCAACAGCAAATCGTAGGCATATAAAAATGTTGTATGTTAAGCAATATGATAAAGATCAGTATTTTCATGGACAAAAATATATCTAATAACTTATCATTAAGAGTACATGATTTATATAACAATTACATACAATACATAAAGGTGTGTAGCAGTTTACAAAATCTGTACAGTAGTTTTTGCTGGGTCTATACTTAACAACTTCTAACAGGATGTACATGTAGACAAAAACTGCCGTACTTACTTCCAATCGTAGACTGTGTCAAATGTGAATGTTTTCTTTGGCTCAGACTGGTTCTGTTTTGGATTTTTTAATTCTATTGTGCCTCTTTTTGTGTTCATTTCAACAATTCTGAAACGAATAAATGTACAGAGCTAAAACCACAAAGTCTTCAGGGATTACCTTTGTAACACAATTTTCCCAAGTGATATTCATTTAGAAATGTCTTGGTTGTATTATAAGACATTTTGAACTGCCACTTTTATGGTCATATTTATGATGTCTAGCTAGAAGGCCCCCGACATATGTCTTAATTGAACAATAGATTGAACCTGGGGCCTCCTGTACTTGGACATGATGCTCTACCATTTGCGCTACCAGGTCCGGTAATAAATGATCTAGCGCAGGTCAAGTTTCAAACCCACACAGTGAGGGACTCAGGACATTAAAGTCTGTAACTCTAACTGCTGACTATCAAGCACCCTTTATTTAGATATAACTGATGCCTTATCTTCAAATAAAAGAAATATGGAACTCTTAGTTATATTCAGTTTATAATCCAAAGTTTATATAATGTTTCTCATCCCACCAACAATCTTTCAATCCAAGACATTCAAGTGAAGCAGGTATATAGCTGCCATCACTGTTAAGAGCACCAGTAAGTAACTTTTTATTTCCTAGAATGTAGCAAAGGAATCACTTCCATTTCCAGGACACTTGTATAAAACTGCCCTGGTTTTAACTATACCTGATATATTAAATGAGTATCTTTGTAGAATTAACAACAAATGTTTTAACAACAAATGTTGACCCTTTACTTGCTGGAAACACCATTCAGACCTATTTACATAAAGCACAATCCACCATCAGGGAGTTTCCAGGTAGTGTATGGTTAACATTATTGCACATGCATAAATACATATAAATTGCTGTATCTTTTACCAATATTTTTTTTTTTTATAAATGTGAAAACTTAGGCAAAGCCGAAAATACCCAAAAGATAACATGATAAAAAAATCACCAAAGTGGCCTTGTGTAAGACAGTGATGCTACATACCAACCAACATAAAAAAACATTTCATTTATAGAAAAAAATCAACATGTATAAATATACATCAAGCAAATAACATATGTCTAAATATACATTAAATAAATCACCTTATATGGCCTTGCTGTGTTTCCTTTTCTGACAGAGGTCGACACCTCACCACTACTTTGACACATTCTGACTTCTGGGGAATGTCTAGCTTCTTTATATCAGCCTATAAGGTAAGTAAAAAGATCACATTATAAACTTATGTCTTCTGCAATATTTGTAAAAAGCCCTTTTTATTAATTCCAATTGCTTTCAAGCAAAAACACCTTTCACTAAGAGACTTAGCAGCAAAAAAAGTGCAGATCCTGATGAGGAAGTTCCCAATTGGAGCTGTGTTATTTTGATATAAACCTCTAAGCCATGGCAGGTTAAGAAGTAAATGAAAAAGATGAAAATTAAATCAGAGATGAATTAATGAATGGAGTAAACAAAAAGGAATTGTGTTTTGAGCAAAAATTGTTTTTTTATCCTATCATCATCATAGTCTTTAATAACATAATCATTATTGATATAAAATACAGCATACACAATATCACTAGAAAGATTAAATTATTAAATTATATAGCTCGATATACAAAATAAATTCACAACAAATATTACAGAACTAAATTCATATTGTACTGTTTTGCATATATAATAATATATAGATATAACTTTGTATTTTATATTTTCTTTTTTCTAATCACGTTTATGAAATTAATGCAATTTTATGGATGATTCACTATGCTAATAGTTAATTACAAGTATATTAAATCTTTTTGATAACAGTAATCTATTTTCTTTAAATTGATAGTCTCTGGTAATCTATTTTCTTTAAATTGATAGTCTCTTTATCAATAAAAGTACTTACTGGATCCATGATTTGTTTTCAGTCCACAGAAATCAATTATAAACTGAAAAAGAACAAGAAGGCAAAATATTTAGAATTAATTATTTTAGTCACTTTAGCAATTAGGCTTTTATAGGTGGAGACACATCACTATAGCAAGTGCCAATGGCGGTTGCAGTTTATATAGAAGACCTTCCCATGAGAAAGTTTGGTCATGATTCCAGCTAATGTGGCTAGGGGCTGAGTAGATATAGGAGTTCAAAGTCTGCCACTAAGTCAAGAGTGTTCCGCTGAAGAATAGTATAGAAGAGTTGTTCTGTATCTTACGCTTAGTAAAAGGATTTTTGCAGTTATCTATCTTTATATCAAAACCCACATGGGAAATTATTTATTTGTGTATTTTCAGTGTTTCCAGCACATAAAGAAAAGGAGTGGAGAGAAAGCAGAAAAATGGATAGTATGTAAGGAAAAAAAATGGTAAGGCTTGTGTGTTTAAGGTGTGGCATATTCTATCTGACTCACAGCCAGACTGAACATAATTTGTTGAAGTGCATGGGATTGGAAAGTTATGGATGTTTTATTAATTTTATTTTAAGGTGTAAAATAGCTTGGTAGGGGTATTGCAAAACTGACCATGTAAAATATTTTAGAAATTTAATAGTCACTTTGCAATATTGTGCTAATCACGATGTTTACAGCTTAGTAATGCTAGATGTGCGATTGAAGTCCCTTTTGACCTAGCGGGCAGCTCAGATAAGCCCAGATTCATGTTGATTAATCAGAGTGCCTGTGTAAGGTGACCATATGATGAAGCAGCACTCGAATTGGGGACAAGTGTTTTTGTAAGCAATGCTTTTGTGAGATTCTGAATGAATTTTGATGTTCCATCTTAAGAATAATTTTGTTTGATTTTAATAAGCCTTTCTTGTGATGTTGTCAATTAGATGTTTCCATGTGATGTCTGAAATCAGTGAAATGTTGTTTCCTAAATTCTTTGTCTATGAACTTTTGACATACCACACAGTCACATTATCCTGACACTGAGCCAACCAGTCGTGGAACTACCCTTATATTTGCTTGAGCGTTAGCAAGATAGCTATATCACTATTTTTAATTTTTATTGACTATGGTATGTCGAAGCCCGGAATTGAATTTGGGGCCTCCTGTACCTAGAGCCGATGCTCTTCCAATTGCGCTACCATGCCAGGTTTTCATGGTATATGATGATGCTTCTTCTTCTTCTTCTGGTAGTGTACATAATCCCACTCTGGGAATAGTCAGACATTGATGCAAACAGCCCACAGCTTATATTTTGACAGAGACCAGATACACACTAGAAACTAATGTCTTTGAATAGCTGATTCTTGGCTTCCACAAGGTAGAATGGGAGGTGGTGGGACAGAGTCAATGGCCAGTGTCTGTTCAGTTTTCCTTAAATGACATGTATCACCCCACCCACCTGAATTATCATTGGAGTATGATGTTATCAACGGCAAACTGCAAAGTAATTGGCAAAAATGAAGAACAAATAGAGCTGAAATAGCTTATAAGCAGTACATTATAGGCTCTTCGTGTTTTCGGCCAAAATCTTGCGCAGAACAGTCTATGTCACATTTTGACAGTCGTCAAGATTGTTGTTACAAAAATATTTCAACAGGAACGCCACCTGTGGCACAAGGGAGACAACGCTAAGAAACCCGGTTGCGATTGCGGACAACATAGTTTCGTACTCTGCACTCTGCTTCGAAACCAATTTCCTTCGCAATGATCTCCTTTGCTATGACTAGGCGCTGAATTGCACCAATTAACGTAATATAACGATATAAAATTGTTAAATTATGTTCAGTGGTGAAAAACAGATATGTAACTCTCTGGTGTTTTTTTCCTGGTGACCATTCAGCGTAGTAACAAGCGTTTAATTCCGCTTTCAAAAGAATGAAAAACAACAACATTAACATTAAATTAGCAAACACCTTAACAATTTATCAAACACCAAACGTAAAATGGGGAGGCATACACTATGCATGTTTTATAATTAAAGTTAAATAAAGCCCAATTTACTCGAACCAAACTGAAGTTATGCATCGATGTGACCAAGAATGCCGTTGGTTTAAATGAATTAAAACATGGAATAACTGCTTAACTCATTTTACTGAAAAACAAAAGTGATATATGTTCTATAAAAATCAAACGAAACGCTGATTGTAAAATTCCACCTTTATCCTTTATTCACACATTCAATGATTATGTTACATACACACATTATATATAGAAAACGTTTTGAAATAATTTAGTTAAAATACAACTACACAATAACCCCCGTTTCAAAAATAAACACATTCCTAGAATAAAGACGAAGTAAAAATACTTTCAAAACAATAAATATAATCTTTTATATACATAAAAGTGTGACGCTTGACTCAAATTTAAATATACTGTTGTTAAACAAATATTTATTCCGCTAATGTTAAAACACAAAAAGTTTTTTTTTTTTTTAATTATTAGATTTAAGTTGAACATATATTAGTACTTATCCAGTTTCTCAACCTCTTTCCTAAACAATCTGTAGAATTCTTTCGAATAAGGAGAAACAAAGTTTGATATTAGGGAAGAGCCGGATGTTGTTGTTTTTTTATAAAATGCACACTTCAATACAATGCAAAAATTGACATTTCGTTCTATTTATAAAAAAATCAGTTGGGCGCATTTAGCAGCTGAAATACCAATCGCAAAATACCTATAACTTGTGCCGTCCGAGAGATGATTCGTGAATTATCCGAGGTGTTCCGATTGCTCCGACATCGTGTTTTTGACTGCTACACTATTATTCCTATAAAAAATATGCATTCCATAAGAGGCATCGCTCTCAACAGTGGCGCAAAAGGTATGATGCAATGGCCGGCAGACGAATGTACATTGTCGAAAACGTGACACACTCATGTTGGTATGCTATGTCAGGGTTAATTACAATGAAGTTGCAATTTTATCAGAAAAACTTAGATGTTATTATCAGTGTGTTTACGAGACTTAACTGTGCAACCAAATAAACATTGCAAAATGTGAAAGATGAACAGGAGGGGATTTATCCGCCTTAGCCAAAATGAACAGGAAGAATTTTGTTATCGAAGGATTTTGACCATACTCAGTTTTTAGCAATAACACAGGGTTAAAGAATTACATATCAAGTTGCAAAATAAATGAAAAGAGAAGATACGTTTCTAAGCTGATATTACTAAGTTGAGAGTAATTTTATAATTAAGTGATCGGCAGCTGCAGGAAGCACTATGTGTAGCAATACTATTAACAATTTGTGCAGTTTTCGTTGGCTCAAAAATGTTGCTGTTTCAACACTTAAACACATATATAATATGCTTGGCATTTGCAGTAGTGATTTGTTTTGTATTAATTTTCGTTTGTTTGTTTCTATTAAAGTCCAAATGAAGTATACTAGAACACGACAGTAGTTGCACGATGTGTGCACAATCTGTCACATTTTGGTCCAAGTTTTATTGAACGCTTTGCTTGATTGATGTGCCGAAACTCTATTGTATAGTTTAGAGAAAATATCTAAATTTGAAAAAGGCTTAGATATATTTTGTTTCTTCTACAATAATTACTGATATTTGTATATCATCGGGTTCAACATCTGATAAAGCCTTCGCGGCAAATCAGTACTGTTTTGTTTGTCACACCATTTATTGAAGGCTCCAATGAAGTTTTGGTATTCTTTTACAAGACGAGTTTTAGTTGTAACTTCCAATTATACTCTACATAGAAATTATGCATAACCCATTCCTCCAACACTCAACACTTTATTATTATTATTTTCTTTCCCAATATATGCAAACGACGATCGATGGGAAAACGGAGCTTCAAATGAAATCTCAAATTTCAGAGTCAGTTTAATAAAACCATTAAAAACTATTAACCTTTTGTCCAGATACACTATAGAACGCATCTCCGACATTTTAGAAATATGTTTTCCGGGGGAACACACCGCCCCAACCCTGCCCCCCTAGAATGTATGTCATATTCTGTCTTCACCCCTCCCCCTCCCCCCCCCCCCCCAAGCTGAAAAGTTCTGGATCCGGATCTGTGTGTGTATATATATATATATATATATATATATATATATATATATATATATATATATATATATATATATATATATATATATATATATATATATATATATATATATATATATATATTATATATATATATTTATATATTACATTCATGATTCTTTTTGATATTGTACAAAGTCTACAAGAAACTCACAAATAATGTTCTGCACACAAGTATTATTATTTACCGGATCTGGTACCGTAATCGGTAGAGTGTCGGCTCCCAGGTTCGTTTCCGGACCGCGACATACCAAAGTATGCTCAAGCAAATATAAGGATGGCTCCACGACTTGCTGGCCCGGTGTCAGTATAATGTGACTGTGTGTGGTATCATGTCAGGTGTTTACGGCATGCTATACACAGTGAAGGCATCACTGTATATGCTTCAAGTGGACACCGTCTCCAAATAATTGAAATACTGTTGGTGGGACGATAAACCCAATAAACAAACAAATCAATCGCCTTCGCAGTGATCTCCCTTGCAATCCTGTGGTATAGTATTCGAACAGCAACTATTTTACTTTAAGAAACAGACATCGGAGGTATAATTGGAAAAAAGTTGCAAATCCCAGAGCCATTGATACCCGCCCTGTTCATACAACACATTGTTAAATTCAGTATAGAAATATAGTGAAATTAATGAATGAGAGAAGAGTTGCTTGGTTTCTTCGCCACAATCTATGAACGACAATCACAAACATCTAATTTGTGTCACAAAAGGTAAAAAAAGACATGATTAGCGCAGATAATATGATACAAACTATGACATATACACGCGTGTTAAGGTTTTAGATACATTACGTTTATGCTATTTTTAAAAAGTAGACATGATTTTGGCTGAAAACTGTATTTTCAACTGAAGTTTTTCAACATAATTTGCTATGTGTAGGTTACCTGGAAATAAGGCATTTATCTCATTGGTCAACATATAACTACAGTTTACATTAATTATATTTTTACCAATATGTCCGACTTTAAATTTGGTATCCGACAGTTTCCCATATATCTAATATACGTGTAACAACTACTTGCCACTGTTCTAGTGCATCAGTGCATAACTGTTGCAAAAGCGTTTAATTAAGTTTAGTGACCATTTTTTTCAAGTGTATAAATAAGGAAGGTGGGGGATATCAAATAGATACCCGACGTCAGCGCTGTTTACCTTATCATGTTATGTGATTTCAAAAGTATAAGGGCTGCGTGGTTTTCTTAGTTTAAAAAAAAAAAGAAAAAAGGGAAAAAAGAAGAAGAAAAAAGAAGAAGAAAAAAAAAACTAACTGTGGAACGTGGCTCGAACATGGAAAAACGTTTCTGTAATGACAAGCGGAGTATTACGCTTTAATTTTCTCCAAGCTGTATGGCACCATTAACTAGCATTTTGCGGGATCTCTTCAGGTAATAAATAAAGGTCCAAATGGTCGAATGCGGCCTTATTATCCTAGCCCCAATCTCCTGCCTAGATAAACTATTGATATTTAAAGGAAGTTGATGACAACAGAAGAGTATATCTTAGTTGTAAATTGAATGAGAATAGATGCAGCAACCGCCGTGGTTTAAGTAAAGTTCTTTAAATAAGAGTTTTATCTTATATGATCTCTCTCTCTCTCTCTCCTTTACACACTCACTCTCTCTTTCTCTTTCTCTTTCTCTCTCTCTCTCTCTCTCTCTCTCTCTCTCTCTCTCTCTCTCTCTCTCTCTCTCTCTCTCTCTCTCTCTCTCTCTCTCTGTGTGTTTGTGTGTGTGTGTGTGTGTGTGTTATATAATACTCCATTTAATCCGAAATGGTTTCGTGCATTAAAGGATAGCCAATTTGAATATTTCTTTTAAAAAAAGACATGTTGTCTTACGAATGCTAACGGAACTGGTTAGCATTCGTAAGACAACATGTCTTACGCGACGTCACGTCAATGACTTCACTTCCGCCCAGACGTAAGGTAACGTAGCAACATTGACGACGTAAACGTCATTGTCAATCTGTTTATTACTGCGACAACATCGTTTTCAAAACGTCTGGCGTTTACTTACGAAAGTTACATTTGAAATGGAGTCAAACACATTTATATCTGTTCCGAGAAATACTGAATACACGTCACAGTATGTTTTGTTTGTAAAATACAGTAAAATTTCAAGTGACTTTCGTTTTGATAGGTGTATAGATTGTGAGCTTTGAATTTTTTATGATGTTACTGGTTTCCGAGTTTTATTTGTTGTTGTAGTTGTTTTTGTTGCCGTATTTTGAAAAAAAATATATATAAAGCAAAATAAAATAACAACAACAACAAAACAACATTACCCTCTGTATGGAAAATAATGTTCTTGCAATGGAAGTTTGGAAACGTAGTTTGATATGAGCTGGAGGTAACGTTTGACTCTTTTTGTGTTAATTGGTAAAATCATCTGAGCAGTTGCACCCTTGTTTTTAAGTCAATTATAAATCTATCTTCCTATAATGACAAACCCCTGTTAGGGACCTAGACTAAATAATTCAATCGTATCTCCTCAGTCCCCGGCCCGTGTCTACGAGCACTAAGCCGATCGAGACCTTTCATGTGGGGAATCTTCTAATTGACCTGTTGTGCGCTGGTATCATTTGTCTGGGGTCGTCTGCTTCCAAAATCGCTATTATGACAACCTTTGCGTCGATGCAATGCATATTTTAAACACACTTCGAATTTTGCTGAAGTTTTTAGTTAGATGATGTTTTCCCAAGTCATCGTGTGAGTTATAAAGGATTACAAACGTGCTCAGATTGAAATCACAACAAAACTTTACATAATAGATATTTTCCATATCAGTTAATATCCCTTACCTTGGCAGCCAACTTTGATGGCAATTTCAAGGAACTTTCAGATGAATTGTATAGAAGCGTAAATTTTATTTTCTTGTACTTTCTTCATTTATGGACCAAAAATTAAAAACTATACACCATTGGAAAGCTCTTGAAATTCATATTTTTAGAACACAATATTTTAAAAATTGATAAAAGCACAACGAATTCATACACATAAATAAATAAAATTATTGACTTATCCTTAAACAAAATGAACAGTGTATCTTTTTTCGTTGTATTTTTTAACCTTTGCCTGTCTGTCTGTCTGTCTGTCTGTCTGTCTGTCTGTCTGTCTGTCTGTCTGTCTGTCTGTCTGTCTGTCTGTCTGTCTGTCTGTCTGTCTGTCTGTCTGTCTGGGACCCTAACTTCGACCTAAGCAGTCAACAAACAAAATTTAGTTTAAAAAACTTAGTACTTTATTTTATGTTTGTATTTTCACAACTTTTTTCTGGTTGGTGTGAGCGGGGATGTATTTCCCCTCCACACACCCCTGGATCCATCTCTGTATGCAAGTTTCAAGGCATAGGTCGCACAAACGTCCCGTATTTTCATTTAAAGTTTGAACAGATTAAAAAAATCTATAATAATATTCAATGATTTAAAAAAAAATGTTTACTTAAATCGAAATGATATCACTAAAATTGTATTTGGTGGCACAGCAGAAGATAGCAACAGCAACAAAAGTAATTTTCTTGTTAATAATTTATTAACATGTTAACAATTTACAACAGCAATATTATGACATTTCCGGGTATTCCTTTTGATTAAATACATGTGTTTTCAAATATACAGCAACGCTTCAAATGTTCTATCCGATAGTTTGCCTATATTAAATACATGTAACACTAACTTACCGCCGCAATAGGGAATTTTGGAAAAGTTCTTACATAAATTCATTCTGAGTAAAGTCTGAGTAAAAACGAATTTCAGCTCGACTTCAGTTGTTTGACAGAACAAATCGAGAGATAATCACTCTAAATGTTCGTTCGTTCGAACTACCCGGGTAATGTTAAAACGTTGTCTCAAATGGGAGTGAGCACGTGCACGTGGTTTTCGTAGTTTTAAAATAGCTAACTGTGCATCGTGGCTCAGATAGGAAATACTATTTGTTATAACGAGAAAGGCGTTATTCTTCACTTTTCTTATAGATGTGGGACATCATAAACAACAATATATTTTCAGGTAACAATAATTTATTTTGTTGTTTGAGTAAAGAAAGGCCCAAACTGTCGGATACCACCTTTTACATGGACCAGGCAATACTACAAACAATAGGATCGTTTTATTCATTTTTTTTTTTCGAATTTAAACGAGAAAAACAAGACAGTGGTGTCACATCTTCAGAATCACCCTTCCACGCAGAGTAACAGTTTGTTGTCCTCAGGTAAATATAACGAATATACAAAGCAAGACAGTGCTTCCGAAAATTAACGGAAATAGCCGAGCATGATGTCGAGTCATCGACGTTACGTCACCTACGTCATTTCCGCCCAGACGTAGAGTAACGTAGCAACTTCAGTGAAGGTAACGTCATTGTCAATCTGTTCATCATTGCGACAACAACGTTTTCAAAACTGTCTAGAGTTAATTTATAAAGTTCTAATTTTTGATTGTTTAAATGGAATCAAAAACGTTCATCTCTGTTCCGAGGAATACCGAATACACGTCACAGTATGTAATACTAGTATTTGTATATCATAGTAAATATAAAAACTTTTTGTTTATACGAATGCTTTCGAAAAACTAACATATATGCATAAAGCAAATATGTGTAACAAGTTAAATATACCATTTTGATAGCAAACATGCTCGAGCGATGATTTTGATTCGCAATTCTAAGTAATTCTAGTAAATTCATGACAATAGTTTGATTGTCTATTATCATTATTTATATTTTTTATCCCTTATTCACTGATTTTTTAGGCAACTTTGTTGATTCTTCGAGGAATAAAATAACTTAAATTATAAGTAAATAAGTGATAAATATATAAACACATATAAGCTACTGTAAAAGTATATCACACAAAAACAAACAATAATGAAAAGAGAAATATTGTGAAATATTGTCTAATGGAGGATAACCTTTTGTCACACAGCATACCATGAGCTTGGCCGCTTATCTTGTGTTTTTTTTTTTAGTAGCGTTCGAACTTTTATCTTAATAAATACTTACCTTCATCACACTATATATTAAACCTATCCCTGCTTGGTCATTAATGTCGCATAAATAATAAACTTCGCCACACTGTATCTTTGAAACTATTTCAGTCTAGTTAGTCATGTCGGGTTTTGGGAGACAGTGTTACGTGTTGCTTTATCAAATAATAAACTTCGCCACACTGTATCTTTGAAACTATTTCAGTCTAGTCATTCATGTCGCTTTCTGAGGGACAGTGTAAGGTGTTGCTTTATTAAATAATAAATTTTCCCACACTGTATATTTGAAATTTTTTCAGCCTGGACAGCCATGTTGCGTCCTTGGAAAGACACTGCAAAGGACTGTCTTATTCAATAATAACATTTTCACTGTATATTTGAATCCTGTTCTCCCAGGACCCGACAATGTGAAGTACTGTCTTATTAAAAAAAACTTCTACATACTGTATATGTAAATCTACTCCAGACTTGTCAGCCATTTTGCGTTCTAGGAGAGACAGTGTGAGGTCTTGTCTTATTAAATAATAACCTACCACAAACTAAATATTTGATCTTATTTCAGCCTGGTCACCAATGTCGCGTACTGGGAGAGACCGTGCGAGATATGGTTTTTTTTTAAATAATAACCTTCCACAAACTAAATATTTGATCTTTTTTCAGCCTGGTCAGCCAAGTCGCTTTCTGGGAGCGACAGTGCGGCCTGCTGTCTCAAGCCAGCCATGAGCACTGGCAGGACCATTGACAGGTTTCTGCTCCAGACCGCCGAGCAGATCCGACAGATGGGATCCAAGGAGGATCTCATGGAAGGTATCATCATCATCATCATCATCATCATCATCATCATCATCATCATCATCATCATCATCATCATCATCATCTTTATCATCAGCAACAGCAGCATCATCCCCGTCCGCCTTCCTCTCCTTCTCATCATAATCGGTACCATAATGACCAGAATCACCATAATCACCATCATCTCATCATCATCATCATCTTCATCATCATCGTCGTCGTCATTGTTGTCGTAGTTGTTATCATCATCATCATCATCATCATCATCATCATCATCATCATCATCATCATTATCGTAGTAGTAGTAGTCATCTTCATCAACACCACCAACACCATGGCCGTCCTCGTCTTCATCATCCTCCCCCCTCTTCATCGTTGTCACTTATTTTAGTTTACTTGTTTACTGTGTTTTTGTAGTTGTCTTTGTGTATTTGTTTGTTTGTTTTGTGCATGTTTTGTTTTTCATTTTTGATTGAACCATTTTTATAGATATCATTTTCTCAAACTGTCCAGAAATTCACAGTATGCCGGAAAAGTTCAATAAACAAGCCTGATACAAATCCAACGATTAACCAATTTCAGTGGAGAAGATGTTTGCCAAAGAGTTTCAAGTGCTGCAAGGTAGCATGAGACAGCGGAAGAATGGCTACGTGCAGGGAAGCCGACGAATACAGCCGGCTCGGAAAACAGCTTGAAAAGTAAGTAATAGAGAAGATACTTCTGATAGTTTCCATGTGATGTCATTGGCACTGATAAGTCAGTTCAAGGCAGCCATCTTGGAAGGCAGAAGCTTATGCAGGCCGAAATCTGGAAATATGTGCTGTATTAAATTCACCACTGTGTTGATATTTTTCAGTCTGTTTTTACTGAATTTTATATCAAATTTAACAGCGTTTATGAAGTAATTTAAATATCAAAACAATATTTTGATAGTTTAAAAGGTAAAAAAATACAACCAAACTACACTGTTCATTTTGTTTAAGGATGAGCCTATAATTTTATTTATTTATATGTATTACTTTTCGTGCATTTATCATTTTAAAGAATATTGCATTCTAAAAATATTAATTTCAAGAGCTTTCCAATGGTGTATAGCTTTTAATTTTTGGACCACAAATGAAGAAATTGCAAGAAAATAAAATTTACGCTTCTATGCAATTTATCTGAAAATCACTTTAAATTGCCATCAAAGATGGCTGCCAAGATAAGGGATCTTCACTGATATGGAAACTATCTATAGAAATTTCAGGTAATAGAAGCTATAAGCTAGATATATGCGAGGACAATAAACCGACAGGGAAACCAAACTAACGTGTTAACTTAGCAAACAAATAGCCCGCTTCCTTTACAATCACTTACACTTAAAATATTTTTATATTTCTTTGATTAAAGGTGGTATCCGACAGTTTGCCAATTTCAATTGCATGTTACAGTATTTTCTTTCCACTGTTTGGAGGAATTTAGGCATTATTTCTCCATAAATGTATACTTTAGTCTAAGTTAAGACGATTTTGAAGGATACCTATATTGTTAGACAGTACAAATTCTGAAAAAAAAATCACTCTAAATATTCATTCCTTCCAAATCAATAAACAAGCACGAAAGTAATCTTGGTTAAATTCAGACATAAGACATATTAAAATGTATAATATTTTAGTGTCTTTGTTCTTACCAATTTAGTTTCTATAAAAACATAAAAAAGATAATGCCTCACCGACGCCGCATATCCTTTTTAAATGATTGTTCTTATTCAGAATAATGGTATTTTCTCACATTGATTGGGAGTTTGCTTTCTTCATTCTATCTCCCTATTTCTTCGGATAAATGTGTGACGATAATCTAAATCTTGTAAATGCAATTATGAACTTGTTTACACAAAACACGAATTTAGATATTTTTTAAAACGGAAGCTTAAAAATGTAAGCTCGTTGACGGTTCTGTTATTTGTTCTTGCCATATTTGAATATAACAATCTCTATCTGTCTATATAATTATCCTCTGTTTAACAACAAACAAAACATATTTAAGTTTTCTACAACTTGATTATTGAGAACATAAACAAGACTTTAAGATTCTAACAATATTTTATTTTATCTTATCCTGTCCTGAATTGCTTTCATAGATGTCCACATAACCCATGTTACAATTTAAGCTATTTAAAAACAAAAACATTTTGATATATTTAGTTTCTTTTTATCTGGTTATTTTTGTATCCAATACTTTATACCTGAAAAACACATGCCCTGGAAAAGTGGTATTCTAGCTAACTCCCCGTTTATATCAGTCTATTTGAGTGTGACCACTAGAACTTTTTTGCACAAACGTCAATGTACCTTTTTAAAATTAATTTCTACCCCATATTTCATGGCCATAATTTAATATTATACTACATGAATATATATTTTTACATGATACAATTAGAGGTACTTAGGGACGAGACCGTCTATAACTTACACGTTTGATTTAAACAGTGATTTTAAATCCTTGTCTTGCTTACACGTTCTGTGCCTTTGTATTTGATAACCCTGAAGTAAATTTTGATAGCCCTGACTGGTTGCCTATCACGCGTGGGTTCGAGTCCCGGTCGGGACGAAAGACTTAACGTGTGGAAAGTCTTCTAGCTGATCTGCTGTGCGCAGGTGGTTTTACCCAGACATTTGTCTAAGGTCTACGTCCACCAAAATAGCTGGGCGTTCTTATAAATAAAACACGCAAATAAATATTGATAGTTATAATCGCTTTATAATCAAACGTGACTTAAATTGTCTTACACTTTTGAACAGAAGACTGTCTGAGGGATTAACATTAACACAATATCTGTTATTGTCCTTTTTAAGATTTGAGCAGATACCAGATCATGATGACATTCCGGCGGCCTTACAAGAGGCTCGAACCCGCTTGGATCGACTGGCCGACCTGTTGGCAAAACGCAAACAGGTAAACAAGTCCTTTTGATGACTTTACTAATTTGCATACTTAAAGGCATTGAAAATTGGAATGGGGCCTTACCTGACTTCACACTGTGATCACAGTTGGAGGTTAATGGGTTGGGGGGAGGAAATGAGGGTGATGAGGGTCTAGCCAGCTGGGCGCAGCCTCGCGCTGCAGTGATATCAGGGAGTTGGGTGGATTAGAGGGTTATTGAGCCATGGCAGTTTATTAAGTCCATGTACATCATGTGTGACTAATTGTTTTACGACCTCTTCCCCAGTGACACATTTGTTTTTTTATTAACTTATTGTTTATAACAAACTTATTAAGTGTGCAGCTGTTATCTCACAACATGGTGTTATCTTGGGGTGAGGGGTGGGGGTGGGTGTGGTGGTGGGTGAGGGGTGGGGGACCTCTAAAGAAGGCCATTTTCAAGCCTTTAAGACATAAACGCCCAAAATAGCACTTACCGTCTTTCAATAACTATACTACTACCACAAAACAAATCAGTTGAATAATTGTAAAATGTCGATTGATTACCGTTTCTGAGTAAGCGTATGTGTAATTTGTGACTGGAAGCCCATAACAATACTGTAGCTGTTGTTAAGTGGCTCGTGGTATGGATTCAGCTGGTGAAATGGAAATTGTCTCCCTTGTTAGTTAATATCCGAGACATTCAAAACAGTAGGTAGGTCCTTTTAGTTGGAATTCTTTATCGCCTGTTCTTTTGTAGATATTGCAATTGCAAACAGTGAAATTTCTTACTTTTGCATAAATATAAGCTTAAAATTCATTAAAATACTTATAGAGATACGTCATTTAAAAATTAAACCGGAAGTGTTTGTTGATGATGGTTAACCTGGGTATCACAAGAAAGGCAGATAAGTCAACATACACTTCCTAGAGCACAAGCATAAAAACTGAGTAAAACAAATGAAAGGACCTACTTGCATTTATGGATTATTCAGGGGACACTATTCATTTATGTCTCTCATTAACAAGATGGAACTACGAAGTAGAAACCATTTAAGGTATTTGCGTTTTTCTATATTTAGCCAGTTTAAAGCAAACTCAATATGTTGTCAACTTACTCGCAAAAGACATATGAAATAAATAAGAGGTCATTAATTTCCAAGTCAATTCACCCTACTTAATCTGCTCTTAAAACCAGAGAAATCATTAAACCAAACGATTTAAAAAAAAAAAAAAAAAGCGCACACGCATGTCTACGCATGCGCACACAAAGTTTATTTCTCGCACTTTGTATTCCAGGAGTACGAGTCTTGCCTGAAGGATCTTAAAGCCGCCATGATACAGCAGACCGAACCTGGTTCCCGCGAAAACTCTGAAGACATCAAACGTCAGCAAGACACGCTTCGTGAGAAAGCCGGGACACAGCTAGATAAGTACCGGAAGTTTCTCGAAAAATGGAAGATACAGAAGGAAAAGGTGAAACAGGTAAGAGTAAATTAAATGCTATTTTTATAAATTGTGGGTTAAACACAAAGTCTCAACAGAAAACCCATAGTAATCCTCGTACAAACAGCACGAAATGATGCATACAGATTAAAGCGGGGGTCGCCCATGGCCGAGCAGATGGAGTTACTGTCTTCCAGCTGACCTGCTGTGCACCTGTGGTACATTTGTGAAAGGTCTTCCTCCGCCAATAAATATCTGGATATCGCTAGCACGACAGGCATTGTGTCGATGAGATGTGACCAAAGCAAACGAAATTGTGAACAAACTTCTGTTAACAAAGGTTTACATATATAACAAGTCATCAACTTGGTGTACGAAGGGCGATAGAAAATCATCGTCTAATGTCCTGGCTAGTCACAAGCGTCCCATTTGATTCCCGATTGGGAACAGATCAACGCCTCCATAACGATCATAACTGTATCTCAGTAAAGACACAAGCATAAAACAAGAACTGTCCGCAGACAGCGGACTCAACGTTTCTCAGTCCTGGATTATAATGTTACCGAGTGGTGGGGGTGAGGGGTGGAGGGGGCAAACGTCTATATGAAAACTATGCTAAAGTTAATTTAGGACAGATTGCCTTGCAGAAATAGATTCCGTTTTGGAAATGAGCAAGTACTCAAATTTTGACGTCAAAGTCTTATGTTATATATATATTTTTTTTAGAAATTGAGCTTACCATTGTCCACGCCGACTGGCCTGTCGCGACAGTAGCTTCTGTTTTTTTTCCTTTGAAAAGGAAGCTCAAAACTACATTGGCACTCTGCTGTGTTTCTTCAGTTATCCGCTGTATTTGAGGATTCCTACCTGCCAATAGAAGCAGCAAAGGCAGCGGCTGTTATGGAAGCACTTCAGAAGACAAGCTCATTGCCGAACAACAAAAGGTTTCTCAAAACGTAAGTTAAAACGTATCTAATTAGTTTATTAACTTGTAAATTTTTATATAATATCACGGCTTTACAAAAGAATATACAAGTATTTGGTCAGCAAATAAAGAAACAAGAAATTTTCCATGTAAGTTAAAAGGTATCATATTAAATGACATCATATAAAGTCCTGATTTTAAAACAACAACAACAATCAAACAAAGCAATAGGAACAACAACAAAATAAAAACAATCATTCTTTAAACAATGTTGCGTATAGAAATTTTCTTTTAACCTTATTAACTTAGTATAAAACAATAATCGAATACTAAACTTTGTGAAAACACAGAGAAATATAGATAATCGAAATGTATAGTTATTGTTTATAATGTTGTTGTTTTTTGTATTTTCAGGCAGACAAGTTTTGACCAGATAGACACAGCGAAAATCATTCACGTAAAAATGGTGGAAAAGGTGCCCCTTGAAGAGAACCGTTTCGAGGTAAGCCATAATTTCTCACTTTGCAATCTTCGCAATCTTTAAACAATTAAAACGCAGTTTTGAGCAACTATTAGATGGACCTATTCTGACTGATAAATTGTAATACATTGATTCTTTTTATTTATTATTGTTTCTATGTTCTACGTAACCTTTTAACTAACCAAAAAAGCAACATCATTGTCATATTCTACCAACCAAGACAGTGTAACAACTTGAAGAAACAAGTTAATAAAGAACATCAAATTTCCTTACTACGTAAAAATATAAATATGGTCGATCTCTGATACACGTTTACCTTTTATATTTTGACTCTGTCAATCATTGTATTACGTGTATGCATTAATTTTCATTAAACTACCGAACATATTATCATTACAGGATTTGAGCAGCCCAGATCAATATGTATCTAAGGCTCGGGCCGGCGTTGGTGCGGACCCTCATGGCGGTACACGTAGTCCAAGTAGTCAGTCAGAGAAAAGTGGAGAGCATACTATCAGTGAGTTTTTACAAACCAGTCGCCTGTACATACCAACCCATATATAGGATTATGTTTGCGAACTGAAAGGATGGCATCAGCTTCAAATTTCACGAACATTTAAGTAACAAGACATACATTATTTAGATCTTATTTTACACCGTTAATAGAAATTGCTATATCCAAAGTCATACAAAAATACACTTTAATTAATTATCATAATGGTAAAAACGCTTCAGTTATCAATATCAAATGAAATTCAAATTCGCAATTATGTAAGATAAGCGCATATTGCGTAATGCAGTCAACGTTAAATTTATATTGTATACACATTAAATTCCGAAGGCTATATTAAATTGTGAGATTTGCCTGATATACCCAAATGGAAAAACATTGCAGATGAAGAGCACCGGGAAGCTTATGAGCGCTTAAGGAAAATGAAATCCCTCTACGTCGTAACCAAAGCATTCCAGTGCCAACATGACCTTGACCTTCCGTTAAAAGTTGGTAAGTGTCATAGTGCGATATGGCCTCTCGAATTAACTTGCTGAATGACCGAAATTACAAGCAAACAATATCATAGTACGGTATTTGAACAAACTGTTTTACAAATCAATGGTTATAGTGTAGACTTGATACAGTTTTGTTTTATATCTTTGTTAATATATACGAATACATTTTAACAGGTTCCTTCGTTGCTATTGTTTTTGTCAAATACGTATCGAAACAGACAATCTTTAAACCACCAGTACACGTTATTTGCTAGTATTTATACTTTTGCCTGTTTCTCTCCATTTAGATTAGCTTATATATAAAATAAATGTTCAAATCTACAAAATATCTCTGCATAAGAAATAGATGCTATTACCACTTTACATCTTTGCCATACGTTTTCGCCCAATCAGAAACCAGCAATTTGTATAAAGTAACAAATGATCCTTTTCACTATTAAAAGTTAAAATTCTTGTCTCCTTTGGAAATACGCAGTCGGTTAATTAAATACAAAAGGCAAACTGTAGGGCGAAAATCTAAGGTAAACACTGAGGAAAATTAAACGTCGTAGAGTTAAAAGAGAGTCACGCATGCGAGTTATGTGTCTTGTTTCCGTTTGAGTCTTTACAATCATTTAGTAGCCATAGAACCGGTAGAAACTCTGAGCAAAACTATACTTAAAGCTTCCCTTAGTCAAAGGTATTGATTCAATGTATAAAATTATGTTTCCTTACCAGGAGATTACGTTCGTCAATTGCTGCCAGCTGGCGCCGACGGAATTGCATACGGCGCACTAGTCAACAGAAATACAGGACGGAAAAGGAAGAAGAAGGGATACTACCCTGCTAGTCATTTAACGAAGTTGTCTAAAGAAGATCTTTTTGAGGATTTTACCAAAACTTCCAGCAAGAGAAAATCAGCCCCGAGAAAGAAGAAAAAGCAGACAAAAGCACCCGAAGCGTTCGTCAAAGCACCATCAGATACAGAGATCAAATCAAAGTCTGACGACGCATCAGTTGGTCAGGCCAGGGGCATCAAAAATTCGACAGAGTCCTCAGTTTCAAAGTGTTTCGGATGCTTTGGAAAGCTTTCAGTTGTTGAGAGACTAAGACTGAGGTTAAAACAGAGGAAGTCATCTGAGAGCGCAGCACTCCAACCACTTGCAGGTGACGACGATGATTCTGAAGTCACCTACACCCCTGTCCATGTCATTGCAGGTAAATCTTACGCCACAAGTGATAGTGAGGAAGAAATAATGAAGAATCCTGTGCAGGCAAAGAAAAAAAAGAGAGTTGTAAAAAATCGCCAAACTGGAAGCAACTGTGGTAGTGACCATTTCCTCGTAGCTTCACGTGCAGTGTCCAAAACTTCTAAAGACGACGAAGACGTCCAAACGATGACTTCTGCAAGAAACACTAAAGTAAACGAGAATGAGACGGTGCTTCAGTCTGACTATGACGATAACGATGACATTATATACGGATGGGGGTCTAAATCGGCCGAGGCTTCGGCAAGAAGTGTGAATGAAATAAGTGATGGAGGTGACGATGACATAACATACGGACGCCAGTCTGCATCGATTTCACCAAAATGTTTTAACGAAACAAACCAGTCTGAGAGGGAATACAGGGATGATAATGACGACGATGACGACGACATTATCTACTCTGGCCAAAATAACACAAAGTGCAACAACAATAACAACATCGGCGACAGCAGCAACAACAACAACAACAGCAGTAGTGTCAAACTCAATACCAAAGCAAAGCAAAGCAGTGGAAAGAAAACCACCATTGGACGACTGGTAAACAGGTTCCGAAAAATCTTCGGATTTTCATAAATGATCGAAGAGCAACATTCTTCTGCTAATCTTTTTTGTAGCTTGTGCTTTTGCTGGATCTTTTTTATTGTTGTTGTTTGTTTTGTTTTTTTGTGTGTTTTTAATTTTGTTTTTTGTTGTTGTTTTTTGTTGTTGTTTTTTTTTTGTTGTTGTTGTTTAGTTTTTAGTTTGTTAAAACATTGATTCTGTCTTAAACTAAAATACGAAAAGAAAAAGAATACATGTGTTATTAAAAGTTAACATAAAACACAAACTATTGTTGTTATTAATTTTATTTCGTCCGCCATTCTTTGATTTCTTATTAATGTATATGTGGCGTATTTTTCAATTATTGCTATAATTAACACTCGAATGCCTGGGAGGTAATTCTTTTAATTAAATGTTTTAACAGTCATAAATGTATTAATACATGCTCTTTTTATTAAATATTAATTAAAATTCATACATACACTGCAGCAATGTAGTTGTATTGGTCATTTACACTTAATGTTCTCCTTTTAATTTTAAAAACACCATCCCCCAAGTAAAACAAGAAAAGCCGTTGATGTGAAGCATCAAAGGCGACGCAAAAAGTGGAAGAGGTAAACAGACATATTTGAAAAGTAATTTTTTTTTTTTTTTTAAAGTTTTTCAGTTTACTATAAATCTTAAGAAAAAGTATTTATAATGTATTTTCCTGAGACCATAGATTGGTTTAAAACAAAATAAAAAGCAAACCTCGACACCATAAAATAGGTTTTCCAAGATTAAAAAAGTTGCAAAATGATTATATCAACTATATATCTAAATTGTACAAGCAAAAATTGCACATGTGCAGCAGCCTCATATTACACAAATATTTATTGTTCAGATAGTACTTTTCTTGGGCATAGTACATTTTTTTCTCAGTATCTTATTGTGTTATTTTGAAAGTTACAAACACACAAAAATAAAGATAAAATAAAATAATAAATAAAATAGAACGCCGTTTACCGAATAAGGACCCGTATTTTATCGGGTTAAGAAAGCCCGCAAAACAAACTTTCGCTTACACCTCTGTCAACAAACTCCCCGTGTCAACGCCCGGTGTACGAGTTTCTTGTACAAAATATAAATAATGAATAAAATGCTCGTGAGATTATTTTGATCTCTGTATATTTTACTTAAAATGAAAATGGGTATTTTTATTTTTTTAGAACAATGTTTAAGATATATTTTAACCCAAATTTTCGGGGAACTATTTTGCGGAGGTAAAAATTAAAAATAAGATCACAATCACGTGTATGAGAACTACTTTTCCCGGCGTTGACAGAGGTGTAAGCGAAACTTGTGTAGCACGCCCTCTGGTGAGAGAATGGCAAATTTCAGTTAGTCTGGTTCCCAGCGTACTATCCTACGCAATAGTACGCCTGGCTGATGCTAACAATGGCGGCCTCCGCTGTATTGGAAAATAACACGGTAATGTTTGGTGTTATAACCTTTGCAAGTGTGCCAAGAAGTTAAGACTCTATAATTAAGTATTGTAAAGACCTTATTGTAAAAACATCGACACTATTCTACTAACAAATTTCTAGAAACAGGTAATGTACCATTTAAAATTACTTATTGTAATCGCTTATATGAACTAAGTTATGATCATAATAAAAACATCTTTCGAATGGCACAGCGATAAATTATAACTCGTGCTTCGCTAAATGTGTCTGTAAACTTACATTGGCGGTCGCCATTTTCAGCCTGTGCCTGACCCGATAACGTAGTGAAAGGGGAAGGAACTCCAGACTAAATTTCAGTGAGCATTCAATATATAGGCGTCGCGCTCCGGCGCGTCGCCAATAAACGATTAAAATAATGCTTTAACACCATCCACGGAGATGTCCTTAAAATTAAATTAAAAATCACTTTTGCGATCGTGATTTCTGTATTAATGCACTAGATACATCCGATGGATGATTGTCTCGAGAACGGCATTACCCGAGGAGTTCCGATTGAGGTCATAGAAACAGTCGAGGTGTTCCGAGTGGAGAGTAACAACTTCTCGGGTAATTCCGTACTCTGGACAATCATCCCTCGGATGTATCTGGTGCAATGATACTTACAGAAATCACGATCGTTTTGTTTGCCGGAAGTCTGTAGAAGAATATGTCTAAAATGTAGTTCGCACAAAACATAAACAATGGCATCGTTTGACAGCTGTGTGTCTGCTGCGCTGGGTTAATTAAAAGATGATTTAAGTTTTGAAGCCACATCAAATTGAAGTTTTACAGGAATCGTACTGTAGTGAGCTGTCATCCGAGCTGCCTTTTTTGTTTGGACGTGTGTCATAAAAGTTGTCCCATTTAGAGAAATGACCGAGGTGATCCGACTACCTACATACATCCGAGAGATAATGCGTGAATTATCCGAGGTGTTCCGATTGGGAGAATAAGTGCAAGAAAGATAAAAAAGGTCTTACCGAACGGCTGTGACTTCATGTTGTTACCAGCTACACTATTGTTCTAATAAAATGCAATTGATAATAAGCGTCGTTATCCATAGCGGCGCCAATTATTGTTATTAAACAGATTTGAAATTGTATTATTGTAACGACCGCAGAGGTAGAAATAAAAGCGTTTCAAATCAGCCTCGTTGCTGGGTGAACTCTTTGGCGGCGTGGTTTAAGCGGCTTCCAAAGTTGCGCGGTTAAGCAACGGTTCCCAGTGGCCGGGTGACCGTTGGTGAGAGCCGGCTTGCGTTAAATTATATATACACACACACACACACACACACACACACACACACACACACACACACACACACACACACACACACACACACACACACACACACACACACACACACACACACACACACACACACACACACACACGTCACCATAAAGCATTAAGTCATTTTAGACACGACTAATTACCTCCAATTTTCGTCAGCTTTTGGAAAAGAAATTTGCAACACCGTTGTGAAGTTTGCTAAAATGTATAAACTGAACTAAATCAACACCACAAGACATCGGATATTGAACCCTGTAAAATACATAAAAATAACAACGCTAGCCAGCATGATTTTACCCATTTCACGAACGTTATTCATGATAAGTACGCATTATATGTATCATATATTATGATCCAAGAAGCTCGATGGGTGTTATCGAATGATAGTTATAATCTAGAGATGGTCTGTTGATGGTATGATGGGCGCATTGACCTCTAGAATGACGTAGTCTCGCAGAAAGGTAGGTCGTAAGGACAGGTGGGGGTGGGTGGGTTGGGGTGTAATAGGAGTAGTGGTAGAAGAGTTTGTTGGAGAGCTGCTTAATTATAATTTATACTGAGGTTAAATAGGGTACACGACAACAACATAATGTTGTAGAGGTTACGTGACCCCTAAATAATGTCGTAAAGGTTACGTGTCGCCTAAATAATGTTGAAGAGGTTACATAACCCCTATATAATATTGTAAAAGTTATTTTGAACCTAAAAAGGACAGTTCCCTTTAACATTGAATTATACCCAATAACCAAATATAGATGTGAGATTAATTTAATTTCTATTCAACATTTCCTTTTGAAAAGATTAAAAAAAAATGGGCGATAGAAAATTTGTTTAAATTAAAAGGTTTGGAAGCGGGTTTTTTGTTGTTATTGTTTTGTTTTTGTTGTTGTTTTGTTTCTTTTGTTGTTGTTTCTTTACCAAAAGCACATCTACTGGCAAGCATCTAATATAGTTGCCTAATAAAGACAAGCAGACATTTGGAAAGACAAAACAATTGTATCGCCAGAAATATAATTCTTATCTAGATGTTCAAAAAGAGATCCAAGCAAAATGCACTGCATATGAAAATAAACTCTCTATTCAATCGACGCTTCAATACTTCATTTTATGGATTTGGAGACAACATGTATTTCCTATCTGAAAAGTGTACCATAACGTCACAATCGTCATTACAAACATGTATTTCCTATCTAAGCCACGTTGCACAGTTAGCTACATGTATTTTTAAACTAATACAACCATGTGACTACTTATCTTAGCTCATTCAAGTCATCCGCTGTGACGTCGATGTCTATTTTTAGCAGAAACCCTTATTTATAGATTTGAAAAGAATGAACCTTTTTAGTGTTGATTTAGGAGTTTAACTGCCTAAAAATTGAGAACATTCAACATTCAAAGCTTAGACAAAAGTACGATGTTTTTTTACAGTAATTATGCACACACACCCCAAACAGAGGCCAGATATTGTTTCATATATTAAATATAGGCAAACTGCCGGTTACCACATTTAAGTGTAAGCTAATGCAGAAATCATGTTCCAAACAGATGCATTTGATATCAACAAACTACGGACACAACATTTAATTGTCGATGCAAACAAACTACACGTATTTGATTTTTTAGTTTAATCCATTTGTCTGTTTAAAGTCGAAAGCAATAAAACTGTCTGGCAACTGTAAGATAGTCAATGATTTAATGTCTCTCGTTCGACATATGCAGAATAAGATTTGCCGTTTTACGAGCTGTAAACATACGTCGTGCCAGAATAAAACGTAACCAAAGATCCAGTTTTTACTTCTTAATCCGGTGAACGTCTCGACTAGGGCGCCGGATAAACGGTCATTCACTGGCTGTGGAAAAAAAAAACACGATAAAAAACCCAAGTGGCATGGTCTGTATTAAAGGTGGCATCCACCTTATATAAAATACAAGTGACAATTTCTTGCCCCGTTTTGGGTGAAATTGGTCATAATTTTGCATAAACTAATCTTTTGGTCTAACACGATTTTTTGAACACTACCGCAAGTGTAAGTCAGTTCAAATTAAATCATGAAAACATTATCAACAACAAACAAACAAACAACCAAAAACCAAAAACCAAACCACCCCCAACAACAACAACAACGACGACAACAACAAACAGCAACAAAAACAGTATCAAATGTTTCTTCTTACTTCTTACCAGTTATATAAATAGACACGATGGGGGGTGGGGGATTTCTGTTAAATATAGACGTCAACTACAGAGGGATATTAGCGGGATATTGATATTATGCTATCTCAAAAGTAAGTGGCCATCTGTTTTTTTTTAAAAATAGCTGACTGTGCACAACGTCGCTCAGAAAGTAAATACGTGCTTGTAATGACGAGAGGGGTGTTAGGTTCCATTTTTCACATAGATGTAGAACATCAATAAGCATATTTTCGCGGGATCTTATCAGGTAACATTTTTTTTGTGTGTGCGTGCGCGTGCGTGCGTACGCGTGCGCATGCGTGTTCGTGTGTGTGCGTGCGTGCGTGCGTGCGTGTGTGTGTGTGTGCGTGTGTGTTTGCTTGTGTGTGTTTTAAATCCGGTTCAAACTGTCGGATACCACCTTTCAACTGAACACTGGTCATTTGACCGAACAAAAAAAATCATGTTGTAAAAACACTGTCCGCCAGAGTCCAATACCCCGAAGTTGCGAGGGTAGTAGGTTCGTTGACCTGTCGTTCTACCAAACAATCATAATCAGCTGATGGTAAGTACAGAAATCAAAATAATAAGGTAAAACAGAGGATTATAGTCCAAAGGCTCCTGTGTCTTGAACGCTGTTTTAAGGTCGTTACCTTTAGCAGTGGTCGACATGCGGATTATTCCGCGATAGAAATACAAACAGTGCATTAAAACATTAAGTTTTGTTTGCAGGGTATAAGTTCGTGACCTTCTTATTTAGATTTGAGAATTTGGGTTAGCAGGATTTGGGATAAGATTGCGATTGCAATTGCAATTTATCGCTGATTCCCCGGAAATGTTAAACGATTTGTCCCCGATATAAACCTTGTTTTTCCTTAATTAGTCAATACGCACAAATGGATTTGATAAAATATTTCATTTTTTATTACATCTAACGAACAAAACAATGACTGAAGTTTGTCAGCACTTTTTTTGTGGCGGAAGTGGAGACAATAAGCGATTGTCGTTAAGGGTTTCGTCTGTGAAATTATGGTTACTAAGAATTCATTGCTGTCGTACTGGTCACACTAATACGCTTTATTCAACAATGGCTAAACTATTTCTTTGAATTGAATGCTTGAGTGGTAAAAAGATAAATTCATTTCAGCAAAGGAAACATACAATGGTTAACAGACAAATCATTTACACAGCATAAATAAAAAACAACTACATTGCTATGAAAACAGTACTAGTGAAATTAGAAAAAAAGGTAACCATGAAATGCTTCCAGTACCAAGAATAAAGTAACAAAAGTGCCAGCACTTATTTCCATTTCAATGCTCGGTTATTGGTACTATAACCAAGAGAGGGCATTAAGCTAAAACAATAACAAATTATTGTGAGACATATATAACAAATATACTATCACCGTTAATATAATGCATCTATCACAGATAGCTGAGGTTGATAATTGTGATATATGACCGCAGTTATAAATGTCTATGCGGAAGATAAAATGTAGGAAAGATAAGTCAGGATAAAAATAAGCTACCTAACCATAAGTCACATACAGGGGCGGATCTAGAAAATTTTGGTGGGGTGGGGATGTGTGTGAATCAAAATCCATTCAACTTTATCGCAATAAATACTACATTACACACAGTTAGGGACCCTAACTTTGATCTAAGCAGTCAACAGACAAAATTAAGTTTAAAAGCTTAGTAATTTCAGCTTACATGTATGTTGTTTCCTTTACTTTTACCTGGTTGGTTGGGGGGGGGGTGCGTCCCTCATCCTCCACACACCGAATCCAGCCATGTAAGCTACCTGAATCATGAGTGACATCCTGCCTAGAAACAGAAGTACTCGACCGTTTTATTACAGCTATGTCTAAAATCTTTCTGCCAGCGCATGATGATGCCATTTCCAGAGGAGCTGACCTAGTTACCGTGGGAATTAGGTTAGCGTGAAGAAACGCTCGCTTCCAAAAAATAACCGACATTTTTTTCATGGATTTTGCGGACGAATTCTGGCGTCTACGGAAGCCCTGAAGGGCCATTTTTGTTACTTGTTATTACTTATTTGTTATTATTTATTTATTATCGACAGTCAAGTGGCAACACACACTGGATTACAAGGGATGATGGCCTGTGTGTTAAGACGTACCTTTTCATGGGTTTACACTAACCAGTACAATGAAATAACTCTTACTCTCTCCCTTATTGCCACCCTGTCAGTATTCAGGGGAATTCTGGGTAGAAATAATCAGTTCTATGTCAGAACTTTAGTCATTAAATAACAAACTAATGAACAAACGAACGTACGAAAGCCCTGGAGGGACATTTTGTTACTTGGTATTACCTATTCGTCATTACTTATTTCTTATAACTTAGTTGTCATTATTGATAATTGTAATATAGTTATGTTTAAACGCTAGAAACACATGCGATGACAGCAAGATGGACAACTGAAAACGAAGCGAATAGCAAATGACACATACGTACCACATATCACATATAAATAATAACAAATAAGTTATAAAATGTAACAAAACATGCCTCAACATTTGTTACTTCATGAGATCGTTATTTTATGACTATATTTCTGATATAGGACACCACTGTACATGACTGAACTACTGTTAAGACGGGCGTTAAAAATTATCAAATCAAGTCAAATCTGATAAAGAACTGATTATTTCGACCCAGAATCCCCTCAAATACTGGCACAAAGGGAAGAAAGTAAAAGAGATATTTCATTGTCCTGGCCATGAAAATTTACCACATAACACAAAGGTCATCGTCACTTGTAATCCAGTATGTTACCACTAGACTGCCGATAGCAAATAAGTAATAAAAATAAACTTGTAATAGCAAGTAACAAGAATATCTCTCCAGGGCTTCTGTAGACGTCCTTTCTGAAGTAGGACCTATTCTTTTGTCGCTTTGTTGTTTTTTGATTGATAAACGAACCTTTAGTAAGCGAAAGTGTGCGGTATTTGTACTTACAGAGTCGCATGAAACCTCATTGATGATGATGATGATCATCATCATCATCATGATCATCATCAAATAAATTACCTTTTGCAGCATTTCGTTGTCTATGTATTCGTTCATAAAGCTGATGCTTTACATAAACGCGCGCCGTTATCTACCCTTTTCTCCTCGCCAGGCCATTTGTCCTCGTAAAATTGATACCTGCTTCTTACGCTGCGATAAGATTAGCGAACTGTTTTTTCTTGAGATGATAAAAATCAAACCCCACACACAGGCAAATGACCCTCGAGCAATGGTCTGCATTATATAACGCCGCACACTGCCACGTGCGCTTAAAAGATTGTTCTGTCGTCTGCAGCGATCGGTTTAAGAGGTTATGTACAATATTTAGATAAGTATCTTTGAATTGAATTTTTTCTATTAAAACAATAAGCACTTATTTATTTCGTTTACGTTTTAATACGTTTTTAGAATTTGTAAGATACGATTTAATTTAGACGCCGTGTGGAAAAAACAACAACGCATTAGCGCTATGCTTAATAAGCTGTAAAGCTATTACGAAGATTACGTCACTCTGCGAATCGCCGAAAAGGCGAATTTTCACTAGTAGTGCACCAGTACATGTTTGATATCACGCGTGAACGGGTGTCGTCTGATCGTTGAACTTTCGAATGTCGTCTGATAGAGGAATAAGGGTTAAACACAGCAGTATATTTAGTGTAATTACAAGTGCTAATAAAAGGTTACACGATTACTTTCATATTCATGAAATAGTTTGTTCTTTGTGTTAGTTAAAAATAGCAAAGACAAAACTGGTCTAAGATACAAACAAGATGCATTTGCCAGTGTTTATAAGTTTGTTTTTAGTGTGTGGACAATTCCTTGGGATGGATTCTAAACATGTGCAACCACATATTTTGTTTATTGTTGCTGATGATTTAGGTGAGTTTTAATTTTTATTTTATTACATTTTTGCGATATTTATTGCACGTGCTACACTGACTTTCTTTACTCTTTTATTAATGTATTCCTTTGATCTCTTTCAATATACTTCTCTTTCGTTCTATAATTGAGGTTTTTATTATTGCTGCCGGTGTTTCTCTTCTCCTCTTTCTCTTCGTTACACCATTCTTCTTCTTTCCTTTCATTTCAATCCTCCTACTTCTTGTTCGTTTTCATTTTTGATTCTCGTTAAATTATTGTCCTTTTTCTTTATTTTTCGTCTTCTTCTTCTCCCTCTTCTCGTGACTTCCTACTTCTCCTTATCTTCTCATCATTCTCCTTCTTCTATCATATATTCTTCTTGTCACTTCATTCTTCTTTTTGTCAGTTCTTTCTTCTTCGTGCCACTTCATTGTTTTTCTTGTCACTTCATTCTTATTCTTGTCACTTCATTTTTATTCTTGTCACTTCATTCTTCTTTTTGTCACTTCTTTCTTTTTCGTGTCACTTCATTGCTTTTCTTATCACTTCACTATTCTTCTTGTCACTTCATTTTTCTTCTTATCATCTCATTCTTCCTCTTGCCGCTTCATTCTTTTCCTTGTCACCACATTGCCCCTTTTACTTTTTCTCGCCACTTATTTTTACGTCTTCTTTTTTTTTCTCATTCTCATTCTCTCCACACTTTACACCTCTGTCTTACAATGAGGTTTTACCTTTATGTTGAAAGTGGTATCCGACAGGTTGCCTGTATATCAAAATAATGTAACAATACCTTACCACTGCTTTTGGGGATTGCGGCATAATTTCTGCATAAACTCATATTTTAGTATGTGTAAAATTAACTGTTTTGAACACTGTCGGCATTGTCAAACAGTACAAGTCGCGACAAAAAACAACAACACACACTCTAAAAGTCATTGCAAATCTATAAATAAGCACGATAGTGATCTCTGCTAAAAATAGATACCGACGTCAGATCGGATTACCCGGATTACGATATAAAGAAATCTCAAAAGTTAGTCTCACGTGGTTTTCCTAGTTAAAAATAGCCCTCTCTGCAGCGTGCCTCGGATAGGAAATACCTGTTTGCAATGAGGAATGAGGATTTATGATTCAATGATCTGCAGCATCAATGAACAGCATTTTGCAAGATTTTTTCAGGTAACAATGACTTATTTGGTTATATGAGAAAAAATATTTTAGTCCAAACTGTCGGATACCACCTTTACAGGTAGGCTTGTTATTAGGTGAACAACACAGTTGTTGTATTGACCTATCCTACATAAAATGTAAATGTAATGTAAAACTCTAGGTGCCACGTATAACTATTTGATCGCTAACAATACTCCCCCCCCACCCCCACCCCCACCCCCCACACACACACATCGCCCCACCCTTAAAAACACACACACCAATAAACAAAACAAAAACAACAACAAACCAACCAACAAAAAAAAACACACACACAACACCAAAATCAACAGCAAACAATTCAGCATTGGCAATAAAAAAACTATACCAAAAGCGCGACAATCCTAATGAATATCCCAACTGTCAATTACTTATCAGGGGCTCGGAAACAAAGAACAGTTTTGGGGACAAGTTTTGCGGCAAAAACCATCAATCAAGAATAAATGACCCAGATTTAAAATGGCACACAGTGTAATCATTGATAAGAAATATGAACTACATCACCATTGCCAGTTGATAAACTGTCAATAATATTGCTATACAGGTGTAAAGTTACACTCGGGTAAAACATTTTACAACTAGATCAGACTACTTTGTTGATAATTAAATGATTAAATTGAGAAATTCAGTGAAACAAATTATCTTGTATCATTTAACCAATTATGCTAAGTAACAATACATTTTACCGGACCTGGTAGTGCAATCGCTAGAGCGTCGGCTTCAGGAACAGGAGGCCCCGGGTTCGAATCCGGGCCGCGACATACCAAAGTCGTAAAAAATGGGGGTAGTTCAACGACTGGTTGACCCGGTGTCAGGTCAATGTGACTGGGTGTGGTATAATGTCAGGTGTTCACGGCATGCTATACACAGTGAAGCAGCACTTTTATGTGCGTCAAGTGTACACCGTAACCGATATGAACTGTTGTCTATAAGGGAAAAATAACATAATTACTGTGTTTTATTTAAGTTTTATTATGCATGACAATAAAAGAATAACCATGTTACTGTTGAGCTTAAAATGTCATATTATAGCATATTTTCAGTTTACTCTCAAAGAAAATAAATTTAATGTGATACAAAGACGTTTTCTCAAAGCATATAGGGTCGCTTTAAATAACAATTTTCATTACAAATCTAATATTTTTGTTTAAATTCTTGCATTTCAGTCAAAGTTAACACAATTTCCTATTGTATTTGAAATATTTTGAACTCACATGAACTAGTTTCAGTCCCATCCAAGATGTCATTTTAAATTTGACCTATTGACCTAGTTTTGACATCACGTGACCCTGTTGCGAATTCATCCAATATTTCTTGCAGACAAACATACTGACCAAGTGTTGTGGAGATTTGACCAAAAATGTTGTCTCCAAGGTGTGCATATTTTCTTTCTAGGGTTTGACTTTGTGTACATCTTATTCCCAGCACCCACCTCCTCCCCGTCGTGTTCGAGTTTATCTAATATTTACAACACTATAGTTATTTTAACATTGACTTACTCTTACGATACGAAAACCGATAAATCTGTAAACTCTTCTGAGAAAATATATAAATTCGAAACATTTCTCAAAAAATTTAAAGAAAATATATAAATACGAAACATTCCTCACATAATTTGAAATAAAATATATAAGTACGGAACATTTCTCAAATAATTTCTATTACGAACATTTTGAATTAAAAATGATGTCATGCGGTCTTATAAAAGATCTTGCAAAATTAATTACATGTATAAGCTTTTTATATCGGTTTTATTGATAAAGTACTATAAGGGTTTAGTTGCCGGTTTAATATAAAAAACAACAACATCTAAACAAACAAAATTCGTCTTTATTCAGTATTCTACAATGATTTGAAACTACCCCTATAAATAATAATTCAAAATTCCATGCTGTTTTAACAAGGCACACATAGGAAAGGTTTTAAATTTAATTAATCCGTTTTGTATTAAATTTCTCAGTGTGCTTCGTGAAACGTTTTTTTTTTTTTAAATTTCATAATTTATTTTCATAACCTTGTCCTATCATATCTATATTAAATATTAAGGGGAGGGCAAATTGTTGTTACAACTTGTTGTCAAAACCTTTTCATGTATTTATTATAATTAAACTATGGCCTATTTGTTATACCTCTGACTGCTAAGCCCCTCACCGCGTGAGTTCGAGTCCCGTTCGGGGCAAAGGACTTAATGTGAGAAGGTCATCCAGCTGACTTGCAGTGCGCCGGTGGTTCTACCCAGACATAAGTCGTTGCAATGTATTTCAAAAACAAAACAAATAAACTATACTTATTTTTTTTTTATTTCTTATATGGTATTTTTGGATTGTATTAATGACATAAAATAAGAATAAAAATACCGGCAAAATGAAATAGAAGTATAATGCTAACAAAACAAGCGTACTACGTTTTGCATGTACGCGTAATGAACTGCGTTTCCTTCTAAAACTAAAACAAAATATAGAACGTCGTTTAAATAAAAACAAAAATATACAAAGGTCTTTGAGATGTTAACAACAAATACAGATAATCTTGGGGTGGGGTTGGGGGTGGGGGAAGGGGAAGGGTTTGGGGCGGGGGCGGAAATCGATGAAGTAACGCAAAAGCATTATCTGTACTGGGTTGACATGTCATTCGCCAGCATATGGGATATGACTCACGTTATTTCAGGTGTATTGGCGGAAACCTACCTCTACCTCTAACTTTTGGATACATGGTGCACGTGCACTAGATACCAATCGCTGCATTTATTAGCTTATAATTTCAAGGGGCTCGTCCACATTCGTTATTACGCGGGCGTCTCCGGGAATGTCACGGAAATTGACGAAATGTCTAGTTTATTTTTTCCGGAAAATTTCGATTAAAACAGAATTAAAACGTCTATGGTGATTTACTGTTTGCTCTTTTAGCCTTTAGATTCATTCGTGTCATAAGAATAGATCTGTTTATTTTTTACTTTATCCTAAACGGACTATTTTTATATACAGCATAGCTAAAAATGTTAGCGGTGTTACAGTGAAATTTTACACACATCTATGACATCATCAAGCAGCTTCTGGCAAGACCTTTCAAGTAAACCAATCGCGTTTACCTTTGATTAATGCTATAGGTGCCCAATACACAGCTTTTAGTTTGTATTTATTATTATTATTTGCAATGAATAATACATGTCTATAGCGGTGTACTGTCGATGCAATCAAAACTTCGCCTAAGTTTAACAAATTGCCAATTATACAATCTATATATGATATTTATGTAACCGATTTTCATTACAAACTTTTCCTGCAACATAATGTGCCATAGATAAAATGTGTCAACTCGTTGATCAACGTGTAACTATGTTGTCGTTAATACAGGTGCGTTGTTGTTTGTACTGTCAGGTAGTGTCATCACATTATCTCAGTGTGTTATTCAAATATTTCCACACCATTGTTTAAACCGATTAATAATATCAGTAAACATATCTACTGATAAAATGTTCACTCCTGGTAGTATAATGATAACATAAACCCACAGAATATTGACCGGACCTGGTAGCGCAATCGGTAGAGCGTCGGCTCCAGGTACGGGAGGTTCCGAGTTCGATCACGGGCCGCGACATATCAAAGTCGTTAAAAATGGTAGTGGTATAGCTCCCTTGCAAACGCTCAAGCAAATATAAGGGTAGTTCCACGACTGGTTGGCCCGGTGTCAGGATAATGTGACTGGGTGTGGTATCATGCCAGGTGTTTACGGCATGCTATACACAGTGAAGGCAGCACTACATCTGCTTCAAGTGGACACCGTCTCCAGATAAATGAAGTACTGTTGGTGGGACGATAAACACAATAAACAAACAAACAAACAGAATATTGATGCATTCAGTTAGCAAGAAAAACTACCCGTTAAATGCAACCCCGAATACAATTTAAAAAAAGGTGACTACTGTATTTGGTAGAGGTGGTTTTGTTGTTGTTCTTGGTTTTTGTAATGGATAGATATGTTAGTATAGTGATGGTGGTGGTGGTTGTGGTGGTGGTGACAGCGATGTTGTAAGTATGGCGGTGGTGTCCTTGTTGGTGATTTCAGTATGTTGTTGTTGGTGGTGGTAATGGTGGTGATTATACACTGGTGGTTGTGGTAATGGTAGTGATGTTACTATGGGGGTGTTGTTGGTAATGGTGGTGATGTTTGTCTGGTGCTGGTGGTGTCGTTAGATGTGGCTATTATATCAGCCATGTGATTGGGGTGGTGGTGGTTGTGGTAGTATTATAATGGTAATAATGGCAGTTGAATCAAAACGTAAATTGTCGTTAAAAGTATTTATAATGGTCGTGATCAAGTTGGTGGTGATAGAAGTATAAGTGATGATAGTTAAAGTGATGATAATGGTGGTGAAATGAAAATGTTAGTGATGGTGATGAAGTTGCCGGTGAAAAGTATTTTGTTCTTATTATTATAACCAAGGTGATGATGCGGATGATGACTGATGCGGCGTCTACTTTTGTTTCTG